>CM052713.1:52326169-52360121 GCA_028551405.1 Uromys caudimaculatus | reverse complement strand
ACACTGTGAGATGAGATATCATGCAGACAGACAGACAGACAGACAGACACACACACACACACATACAAGGGAGAGAGAGACAGAGACAGAAATAGACAGAGAGACAGGGAGAGGCAGAAAGAGAGACAGAAAGACATATAGGGGGAGAAAAACAGTTTTTAATTGAATCTATGATATAAAATATGTGAAGAGAAAATGTCTGGAATTGGAGAGAAAACAGAAATTAATTAATTTGTCATATTTCCCAAATGCACCACTGGATTTGGAGTAAGCTTTTCATAAAAGATCACTGACCTTTCTAAAATTGTTTGCAGGGAGAATACATAAGAACTGACAGGGAGGGCCAGCAAGATGTTTTGGCAAGTAGAGACTCTTGCCAACAAGCTTGTGAGCCCAAGTTTACTCTCTGAAACTCTTGTAGTGAAGGAAGAGAGAACTGACCCCTCAGAGTTGACCATATGTGATCCATATATGATCACATACAAACAGAAACACACACACACACACACCAAACAAATGTAAAAATTAAAATGTTTGAATAGTTTTAAAAATGGCATTTACAAGAAAGAAAGAAAGAAAGAAAGAAAGAAAGAAAGGAAGGAAGGAAGGAAGGAAGGAAGGAAGGAAGGAAGGAAGGAAGGAAGGAAGGAAGGAAGGGAGAGAGGAAGGAAGGGAGAGAGGAAGGAAGGAAGGAAAAGGAGGGAGGGAGGGAGAAAGGGAGGGAGCAAGGAAGGGTGGGTAAGAGTAGAAGGTCTTGTGTTATTAAAAAAAAAAAAAAAAAACATACAAGAGGCTGGAGAGATGGCTCAGCGGTTAAGAGTACTGGCTGCTCCTCCAGAGGTTCTGAGTTCAATTCCCAGCAACCAAATGGTGACTCGCAACCATCTAGAATGGGATCTGACGCCCTCTTCCGGCATTCAGGTGTATATGTAGATAGAGCAGCCATATACATAAAATAAGTAAATTAATAAATCTTTTTTAAAAAAACATATATAAGGCCTTTGCGACTGTTCTGATGATTCCTGTGAGTTCTCTACCTGTCAGACCATCTGACCCGATATTCTCTCAGAAAAGAATGGAAAACATGGGAAATATGTGAGAGCACAACTTATATCCTTAAACAGGAAGAAATGCACTGAGAATAGAGACACAGCCAATGAAAAATTAGTGAGAGATAATTTATTTGAGAGTCTCCAATAAGTAAGAATGTCAGAAAGAACCATGTTGAAGAAATTTTGCAGTACTGTAGATGCTATCATTTGAGAGAAAATTATAGATACTATAGCACTGAGGGGAAAATAAAGGATTATTGGAAGCAGCCAGGATGATTAAACCCAGAGGACAGACTCTCTGATACACTAGCATCAGTATCACCTGAAAATGTGTCAGAAATGTGTATTTTAGAGCCTCACACCAGACTTACTGAATCATAAACTCCAAAGTTTGGGCCCTGGTATATGGTTTCACAAGCCTTCAGTGTGATTCCGAGAGCCACTGAGTTTAATAACTACTCGTTTAGAATTTCTAGGTGGGGGGTTGGGGGGGATTTATATTCCACTGTTCCCTTGACATGTCTCAGGTGCCCTGTACAGGAGTTATGTAGATGCGGGACATCTTAGTTGCTCTTTACGGATGGCATTATGTAGATATGAGACAATTTCTCAACTATACAGTGGACGATCACTTGTGTAGACGGTGGGTATTCATATCTTTCTGGCATTCTGCTTAGCAGCAGTTGGCTTTGTGAACACCTGGAAATCAAAATTAAAGTTTGTACTTGTACCCAAACACAGGCAGATAGAAAACTGCATGACAAACATATGATTATTTGTATCCTTATGAAATACTGAGCATATAAATATTAAGATTTTAAATGTTATGTTAGCAGTTCAGTTGTAACAGAAATATTACCATCGTGAAGTAAATATAATGCTAAAATATGCTTGTAAAGTAGCAATTATAACTAAGAATAGAAATATCAGATTCTAATTCCTGTCCATCCATCATTGAGATCTATGTAGTCACTAAAAATTATGAAAGCAAAAGGAGAGTAATGGGAAATGAAGAGACAGCTTGTAAATCAATATTGCTCGTACTTGAGTATACTCCGATTACTGTTCTTTGAGTCTTTCTGTACTGGGACTCAAGCACAGCGCCTTACACATCTAGGCAAGTGTTCTACCATTGAGCTACATCTATCCCCAGACCTTATTTGACTTCCAATTAAATTAAATAACAGACTAAAGCAACGATGATAAACCATAGATGTAGGGTCCTCCTTAGGCAGCAATGTAATGTCATCAATGCAGCAGTGATTTGCAAAGGAAACATGACTGTCAGGGTAACTGCCTTTATGAGCTCTCCTAACTGGCTGTTCCCTTGGTAAGAGGGCTATTTGGTCATGGACGCTATTGTTAGAATGGATGGTATAGGGTCATGTGACTCCCACTAATCTTATTTTGTCATTTCAAATCAAATTAACTACTATGTTCCCAAAGATTACTAACATTTTTCTAATTTTATAAAATGCCACATATAGTATTTTTTCATCTTTCTCTCTATGTAGCCTCTACATTATGGTGTCAAATAACACTACAAATATCTATTATAATGTTATCATATAACTTTTAATTAAATAAAAATATACTTACCATTTTTAAATGCTGTCTTTAATGTTCTTACCATGCTATACTACAAAATACATAAGTATAAAATACTAACATGTACTTTTCAACATAGCTTCTGCTATAGACAAAAAGAAAAACAGTCAGAGCTAATATACTATTTAAAATAATTTCATAGTCACAGGGAATTTATTGGATAATTGGTTAGTTTACTCATAGAAGTTGCTTTGTGTGAGAAATTTTTAATAAATGTTTCGAAAGTTTCTATTTGTTACTTTTCTCACTGGATTTCTTAAGTAACAAAAAATATGAACTCCAATTTTTAGTCCATACAATGCACATATTTTTTGAAAGTGTTCTAAAAGAGAACAATATTTAAAACCTTCTCTGAACTATGTTTCCCCCTCCTTTGTTACAGGTATTCATTTCTTCAACTATATTAACCTTTTAAACAAAAAAAAATGGATTTTTTAAACTCATCAGACCAAAATTTGACCTCCGAGGAACTGTTAAACCGAATGCCATCCAAAATTCTGGTATCCCTCACTCTGTCTGGGCTGGCCCTGATGACAACCACCATCAACTCCCTCGTGATCGCTGCAATCATTGTGACTCGGAAGCTGCACCACCCAGCCAACTATTTAATTTGTTCCTTGGCAGTCACAGATTTTCTTGTAGCTGTCCTGGTGATGCCCTTCAGTATTGTGTACATTGTGCGAGAGAGTTGGATTATGGGACAAGTACTCTGTGACATTTGGCTGAGTGTTGACATCATCTGTTGTACGTGTTCCATCTTGCATCTGTCTGCTATAGCCCTGGATAGGTACCGAGCAATTACAAATGCAGTTGAGTATGCCAGAAAGAGGACTCCCAGGCATGCTGGCATCATGATTACAATAGTGTGGGTTATATCTGTGTTCATCTCTATGCCTCCTCTCTTCTGGAGGCACCAAGGAACTAGTCGTGATGATGAGTGTATCATCAAACATGACCACATTGTTTCCACAATTTATTCCACGTTTGGAGCTTTCTACATCCCACTTGTATTGATATTGATCCTCTACTACAAAATATACAGAGCAGCAAGGACACTATACCACAAGAGACAAGCAAGTCGGATGATGAAGGAGGAGCTGAATGGCCAAGTCCTTTTGGAGAGTGGTGAGAAGAGCATTAAACTGGTCTCCACATCCTACATGCTGGAAAAATCCTTATCTGATCCATCAACAGACTTTGATAGAATTCATAGCACAGTAAAAAGTCCCAGATCTGAGCTGAAGCATGAGAAATCTTGGAGAAGACAGAAAATCTCAGGCACTAGAGAACGCAAAGCAGCCACTACCCTGGGATTGATCTTGGGTGCATTTGTAATATGTTGGCTGCCCTTTTTTGTAAAAGAATTGGTTGTTAATGTCTGTGAAAAATGTAAAATTTCTGAAGAAATGTCAAATTTTTTGGCATGGCTTGGTTACCTGAATTCCCTTATAAATCCACTGATTTATACCATCTTTAATGAAGACTTCAAGAAAGCCTTCCAAAAACTTGTACGATGCCGATATTAGGATAAAAGAAGCCTATTTTTAAAGGGTGGAGGCTTTGTTTGTTGGGGGGGGGGGGATAAACCAAATGAATGTAAAGTAATAAAACATTTAAATTTTTAGAGAAAATATATTAAGACTGCTAAAATTATAAGAGTAAAATTTATTTTTAATAGCACCAAGAAAATAAGATATATTAATTTGGCCATCATTTTAACGTTCTCAAAATTAAGAAATAATTTATGCAGCTCAGCTCATAATATTTTGTCTATGCAATATGCCTAAGAAGCTAACTGGAAATACATATATATACCTACTATCAATTACAATGCCTTCCAGGTCTATATGTTACAACTACTAGAGAAATTTTTAACTAGCATCTTTCCATTGGTAACTTCTGTATCACCTCATGGCTTAACTGTTAATTTATAGAAGAAATATTCACTGCAATACTACACTATTGCCCCTTCTCCATCCTATCCTCTCCAAAGGTGAAGATACAGACACAGCCAACAGCCGCTCTTGTTTAGCCTTAGTAACGCAGATATGAAGCACAGTGGCTTTGATAGTGCCCTCATATTTGGACAGTAAAAATAATCCTCCAGTGAGCTAAATATGGAAAAATATGTCAGTATCCTGAACTTTCTGTACATTCACAATCTTTACTTTGTTTAATATCAAGTTCTAAAATAATATTATTCTTAACCATATGCCAGTATTTGAAATCAAACCCCAAGGTTAGGGGAAAGGTTTATTATGCAATTATTGTATAATTGTTATGTACATTGCCCCTTGTTTAGGAATCAAGTTTTAAACACTAGGTACCTTAACTAACTCACCATGACTAACACAGTTCTAGTACAAAATTTATTTCCTCCCCACTAATGTTATTAAGTCCAGTTTTTATAACTCATTTCCATATCTTAATATCTGAACATCACTTCCTTTTTTATTATAGAGAATATAATAAAAAATTAAAACTTTGCTTTGACTTTACCAAAAAAAATCTGGTTTTCCTATTATAATTAAGACACCTGTCATAAAGAATACATTTGAAAAACAACACATTTAAAAACAACACACCGCCGGGCAGCGGTGGCGCACGCCTTTAATCCCAGCACTCGGGAGGCAGAGGCAAGCGGATTTCTGAGTTCGAGGCCAGCCTGGTCTACAAAGTGAGTTCCAGGACAGCCAGGGCTACACAGAGAAACCCTGTCTCGAAAAACCAAAAAAATAAAATAAAATAAAAATAAAAATAAAAAATAAAAAATAAATAAAAACAACACACCTCTTTAAGTTACTACATTGCATGCATTATAAAATATTCTTTCATTGTAGAAAGAGTTCATTACATTGCTTTTATAGATCTAGGAGACATTACCCTTGGTTTAACAGATATCTAAAGATATGATTTTTTTATAAGGCAATGAGACATGTACTAGATAGAAAATACAAGAAATAATAAAATACAAATTCTTCCATCAATGTATCTAGAATCTAAAAAGAGAAAGAATGCAGAAGAGCACTAGAAGAAATAAACATGGATGTAACAAGTAAGTTATTTACATAGCTGTGATGGTATAGAGACAAACTGATCACATCTGGTTGAAGAACATTGGGACATTTTCATAACCATTATATCTAAACTGTGTGTCAAATAAAGCAGCTTTGGGGCATGTGCAGACCAAAGGGCATAGTCCAGGAGGTGACAACTAAAGAGTTCGGGCTTCATCATGCAAGGATTGTAGGAAATGCCAAAAGTTGCTAGCCATTTAAGGCAACCAAGGAAGTCAGATTAAAGGTAAACCTGAACACTGTGACTGGCTTTATGGCGAGAAAAGAATTGTACTGTTAACCTTGCTACTACCCTTGAGTTATCAATGATGATTTCAAAAATATTACAAACTTAGGGCAAATCTGAAATAAAGGGGGTAGGAAGGAAAAGCTTCTCTGAGTAGATCTGAGAAGCAGAGAGAGTAGTGGAGTTATTTTCTTCCTGCTAGAAACCAAACCAATAGTCAAGGTAATGGAGTACTAAGCTTGATTCTGGCAGTGGAAATAAAGGGAAAGAAATGGGAAGAGGTGAGGTACGACAGTAAGACAGTAGGACAGGCTGAGCTCCTACAGTCTGTGCCTGAAACAAGATTAACTACAGGATCTCTTAGTAAATGATGACTTTTTCAGAGATATAGAAAGCCCAGCTCACAGGCACTACTGACCACTTCCGGACTAAGCAAAACTTTTGGATGATGACAGAACTGGTGGACAAATGAGGTCCCCAGTCACGTGCTTTGTCCCCACAGCACTCTGCCTCCGCTCGCATGCCTGTGTCTTCCCTCACATTCTCTTCCTTCTCTTTCCCCTCTCACTTGCCAGCATTTGATTCTGTCTGTGACCTATTTCCACCTCCTGCCTCTGCCACCACTGCAAGGCAGGGAAAATGCTAAAGAGACACGAATCACTAACCATTTCAAGCAAAACAAACCCAAGTACAAATACTGCCCTTAGATCTAAATTGGAGCAAGTCTCAGATCGAGAAAAATAATGTCCTAAGTAATGAAGAAATTGCATTTATCTCCCTTGAGAGCTCAGGAGAAAATCCAATTCATTTTCTATGTTGTAGAGTCATCATTTGATTCAAAGAGGCTGCAACAGACAGCAGTATCAGTTTCTCCGCATTTACCTCATAAGCTGAGGTTGCAGGCTAATGAATAGCTATGCACTAATGAATAAGTATCAGCACTATCTCTTCAATATCTTTAAGTGTTGGTAATGTAGGGGGCTCAAAATCTCCCATTTGTACTTTCTTTGAAATATGTGCAGTTGACAAGTTCAGTTATCAAGATGGACTTCTCAGAATATAAACACTTTATCCTTTGAATGAGAATTTTCTAAGTAGCTAAAAGTTGTCAAAAAGAAAAAAATGCAATATAATAGCTCCTTTTTAAACAAATAAGACAGCAGATGAAAACATAAATATCATCAAAGTTTATTAAATAGAAGATAAAAGTTTACTTCCTACTAGAATCTTAGTGGCACCATAAAATCCATCAAAGGCTTTATTTTATTAAGTGATGTCCTAAATCTCTTCAAATGAAAGATGTATTAAAAGCAAAAACATGACACCAAAGAAATCAGAAAGTTAAATGATTGGGTATCAAAATTAGTCCAATATGTCAGTGCACATATCTGCGTACAGACTGTGTTTAAATGTCACATGCTTATAAAACATGCAGTTGTTTTTTTTGTTGTTGTCGTTGTTGTTGTTTTAGTTCAGTTTAAGAATATGAACTGCCTGGTCGATGTGCTTTGGTTTGGTTTGGTTTGTTCTTTTATTTTGGTTTACAAGACCTGTCACAGATATCCCGTTAGTGGGAAATGATGAGCGCATCTTTAAGAACAAACTACCTTACGAATTTAGAGAACGATTCTTATTTTTGTTTCACTGATGAGTTTAATTCCCCAGCTGTCTGAACCTGACCTGACTAGGGTTGCTGTCTCCCTTGCTACATTACTTTGCTAGAAACAAGTTCATCTCCTTGCCGTAGCCTAAACCCCATAGCCACACCCTCTGTTTTAATCTTGTGCCTTCTACGTAGTTTTTTTTTTTTTAATAGAAATAAGGAGGAAAGCAGTTTAAATTCAATTGATTTGAGTTCCCAAATATCATGAAGGCGGATAATGTCATAAACTCACCGCTGACAGGTTTGTCTGTGCTTCAAAAGTAAAACTGTTTTCTCATGAATTTATAAACTATTTCTGATTTCTAGGTCAGAGAATCAGGTTTCTTAAACTGTGCAATAGAAACATGAAAGATATTTTCTTCATAATTCCTAAGGTCCTTCAAAAAGAATTCTACTAACTTTAGAATGCAACAGAGTTACAGTAACTTGTTCCAAGTACGTGCTTCTCCTGTCTTCCCAGTAAGACACTCCACCACGCTTTCACCTGTAATTTGCCATAAAATAGCTCTAAAACCAAATTAATACTTTTATCATGAATAAAGTAATGAATAAAGTATTTTATAATGACTTCTCTTGGTCCTTTGAATCAGTTGACTTTCTTCAATTATTTAAAATAAGGAACTTATCACTGAGAGAAACATCGGCTAACATAATAATGTCTGGCTGTTGATGTGGAAGACCTTCTCCAAAGCATAGAGGTATTTAAAATCCACCTAGAAAGGGTGGCCTTAAAGTAATAATAATAACAGAGCCTTGGGCTGAGATAGAAATCATAAAAATTCCTCTTTTAAAAAAGTATATAGGGGCTGGAGAGATGACTCGGGAGGTAAGAGCACTGACTGTTCTTCCCGAGGTCCTGAGTTCAATTCCCAGCAACCACATGGTGGCTCGCAAACATCTGTAATGGAATTTGGTCCTCTCTTCTGGTATGCATGAAAGCAGAGCACTTGTATACATAAAATAAATTGAAAAATATAAATACATTATTATTTTTATCAAGAGGAACAACACGGCATATCCAAGTCATTTTCCTTTAAAGTTTCAGTTTAATGTCAGTCCTAGTTTTTCCCATGGACAGTCCCACTTCTGCAGGAACATTACGATTATCCTTCTGGGTTATTTGTCCCCAATATCTTCATGTTGGATTAATATTCCTAAAATGCACACATTTAATATGTATGCCAAAAATCAAACTCACAATTGATGTGGTGTGTCATTATTACATAGTTATCCTCTGTGGCTGAGGCTGCTACCTTGAGGTTCTACCACTTTCACACAATTAAGAAAAGAAAACTGCAGTCTTTCCCCTCTCTCTATACACACACATAGTATCCATCCTCTCTTCCCTCCCTCCTCACACTAACACAATAACATTGTTATAAAATAACCTATTATATATAATACCTATTATAATGACAACCCTTGGGTTTGGCTATGAGTCAACTCTAACCCTAGTAGAGAAGACAGGAATGTGCAAATATGTATCAGTTTATCTTTTTACAAAGTAAGGTGATCCTAAGAATACATGAACTAGGGGAAACAATCAATTAAGTGCACCATTGAGCTTGAAGATGAAGTAGGAAGAGAATTTCTTTCAAGCAAATGATGATTTCAGGTTTTTAAAACCTGTGTCAATAAAAGTCACTTTTGGTGCTTGTTACAAAAACGGGCACAACAGTCTGTGAAGTCAGGCCTGACCCCAAGCATCAGGACTGATCTTAGATTACTCCACTGAAGGTGGAGACTGGGGCTTCAGTTCTAGACAGCAGAGCTTTAAAAGATCACAGCTAGTTAAGTGTGAGACTGTGGCTGTAGGAACAGAAAAAGAAATTAGTCCACCATTTTAGTAAAAGACTGAGTCAGCATCTAGAAAGTGACCTTACCACTGTCACAAATGCAAAACTGCAGAAGTTGAGATCAAAACCAAAAACACTGTAAATGACCATACATTTAATTAAAAGTAACTAAAATAAAATATACTCTATTCTCTCTGAGGATGTTGTTTAAATTCTCTAAAAACATAGCACAAATTCTTTATGACACAGGAAACAGCTTTTTTTACATAGGACGCTCTACAATTGAAATCTAAAAAAGCTAAATTGGAGTCCCAATTCTTCTGATAACCACTAACCTAATACTACGCAGCCTTCCTTCCCTTGAAGTACAGTTGAAAGAATAAGGTGATCGTGAGAGACGACAAACTCACTCAGAGACTAAAGGGCTGTAAAGCATGAGTCACAGGGCTTACTCCTTAGCACGGTAAGTCCGGAATGAGTGAGAAGTTTGAACATGCAGATCCTCAGTGGGAGCCTGGGAGTCTGGAGAGAAGCAAGTCAACTGCACTGGGCTACTCACTCTCCTGGAAGCTCCATGCCTAGCAAAGCACAAAGGCCCAGTAGCTTTACCAAGCCACAGGAAGGCCGCCCCGTGGGCTCTCGCCAGCCTTCCTCCTTGCACCATTCTGCCACCCACTTTACCACAATCTTGGCATCATCTAACGTATTCACCTTTGAAAACCATAACCACATGTACCCCAGCATTAATTCTCACTGCCGATGAATTCAGAGATGAGTTCCCCTACGTTCCAGGATTATAGTATCGGTTTTGTCCATTAAATGGTTAAAAGAAAGTTTCATTTGAAATGAGAATTCTGATGATTAAAGCAAAAAAAAGAGCCCTAGGTTTTCGTTTTACAAAGGTTAGAATACTAGTAAATTATATAAATATATTAATTTTCGAAGAAAGCAGTATTGTCTTTCCCTTGCTCCTTCCAGTACACATATACTCTGCTGTGACTTCTAGCCTTGGTATTAATAAGAAAAGAACACTTATAAAGTCTCATCTCTTACTGTCCTCCATGGTCTCAATGGATGCTGTCTGCCCTGGTCTGGTTCCTCTCTCCCATGCCCTTACATTGTGAACATTGTGTGAACACAGCCTTTGCTTTCGTCATCAAATACTTTCCACTTCCTTGCAAATGTTAAGCAATGTGCCTTTCAAAGCACAGATCAACTTCCAGTGTTCGAAACCTACTTCCTACTGTACTTGGAGTCAGTGACACAAAACATTATTTTCATTTATTCCTAATCTGCTTTGAATACTCCAATTTTCTTCATGAGCATTTGGTTTTCATAATAACTAAAATGGTAATTTTAAGTTACTTAAGAGACTTGGTTTTGTTTCATTGTAGGTTTTTGGGAAATGTGAGCTTGGTTTGTTTGCTCCCTTGGGCCTCGAACTCACAGAGATCCTCCTGCCTCTGCCTCCTCTGGCCTCTGTCACCTGAGTGCTGGGATTAAAGGCGTGCACCGCCACCTTCCTGCTGCCTGTTTGCTCTTTGAGACCCAAACTCTCTATGTAGCCCTGGATGTTCTAGAATTTGCTGTGTAGACCAAGTTGGCCTCAAACACACAGAGATCTGCCTGCCTCTACCTTCTCAGGACTAACAAAAAAGGTGTGTACAACACACTTGGGCCATTGCACTTAGCTTGTGGTTTGTTTCGAACACAGTCTCACTATAAAAACCCAGTCAGCCTCAAGTCGGAGAGCCTCCTGCCTGGACTTCCTGTATGTTGGGAGGGTAGGTGTTGCCTATGTCCACGTGGTGCAAGCCCACTTTAATGCCAACCTCCCTTCTAAGTAAGCCTGGCCCACCGTGCGGTATTTTAGGAATTGACTTAGATTGCTGGTTTCACTTTACATCTGCGTTTAATGAACAAATGGACACGCCTTTAATCCCAGCACTCGGGAGGCAGAGGCAGGCAGATTTCTGAGTTCAAGGCCAGCCTGGTCTACAGAGTGAGTTCCAGGACAGTCTACACAGAGAAACCCTGTCTCGAAAAAACCAAAAAAAGAAAAAGAAAGAAATGGACATATGTTACTACAGGAGGAGGCTAAAAGTTTACTAACATTCGAAAAGGAGTCTTTCTTTTTCAGTTATTAGGGGATAGCTCACTGACAATGACATACATGAAATTCAAAGGACAGTAATTTTCCGGAAATGTCCGTACATGGTGATGAATGCCAATGTTATTTATTATTCATCACTATGATTCATTGTTAATTATATATGCAGCAATCTGTAAATACAAATTGCCTGTTCCTAAAGGTAATTTTTTATTCCTATTCTGAAATGGATATAAAAAGAAAAACTAAATACATTTGGTTATCTCAAAATTAAGTTATTGACACCCAGCCCCACTAATATGAAAGTCCTCCTCCTCATGCTTCCTTACTGTGCCCGGGCCCCCTCTCTTCCTTGATTCATGTTCAGATGATAGGGCAATGCTATCTCTGCAGTAGAGGAGAAGACACCATGAGTTCTTCCGCTCCAAAGGGAACAATTCTATCGTGGGGAATTCTAGAACTGACATCTCTGGTTTTAAAGCTTGGGGAGGAAGAGCTTCGTCAGTTTTATTTAGCTCAACCATCTTAACAGAGAAAATCCATGAGGTCCATGGCCACTTCCCTGCACTCCGTGATTATGGCTCAAGTGATAAGCATCGGCCCAAACATAAAACCGGCCCTTCTCCTCCAGAAACATCTGTCCAGTCTTGGGAAAATATAATGTTTCCACAATGGTTAGCAAGCCACTTTCTTCTTGTTCATTAACCCTCAAACTCAAATTTCAATTGTGTGCCCCTACAACAGTGAGAAAAAGATTAAATTACAAGTTAACAATCTACTATATTTCTAATTTTACTTATCTTTAGAGATATGAAACTGAACTCAGTTGTAGCTTTGTGTATTAAGCTTGATTTTCTTTTCTTTATCTGCTTTATAAGTTTAAAGGTTTAAAGCATATCTATTCTATTTATCATACTTATATTTTAAAAACCCATGGTCGTAAATGCATGCAAACATAGGAATACCATGGCCCTAGCTTCATTAGTGTGTCATACGCAAAACATCTGCAGGCTCAGGTGGGATAATTGACTTGTCTTATCTGTATTTTCTATTGAGTAATTTCTGAAATACAGGTCTAAGTGTGCTATTAAGCTCATGTTAAAATTTAAGTTCATTTTCTTTATCAAAATCTTCCCACTAATGAAAATAATATGCAATGGTTACATTAATATTTTAAGAGACATGAAAATGTTACATTATTATAATAATTTTAATATCAACTGATATTATATAAAATGTTCAAACATTAATTTGTAACAGCATTCCAAATACAAAAATATGCTTGATTTGCTGCTGCCATTAAAAGCAATGATAGATAAATACATGCTCAGTTTGTTGCTGCTTAGCCTAAAACAAACAAAAAAAATTGTAAAATAAATAATATTCTTTAAAAAAATTTTGTGCTGGATTTCACTTAATGATTTCAAAATATCCAATAGCATTCTACTATGAAGTCTAAAGTGGGGAGGGAGGTCACTCAGTCAGGGGCTTGCTGCAAACGCCTCAGGACCAGTTCAGTTCTCAGTACCCAGGTAGCCGGCATGGTAACACCCATTTGTAATCCTCGTGCTGGGGAGGTGGAAAGGAGGGATCTCTGGGGCTTTCTGTAAAAATAGCCTAGACAGCCTATGAACCCCAGGTTCTGGTGAGAGATTCTGTCTCGAAAATCAAAGTGAACAAATCCTGAGGAACTGACCTCTGGCATCTATACACATACATGCATGTTGAGGTACACACATACATGTGATCCTGTACATACACACACACACACACACACATACATACGTAGATATATGTTTTTAAAAGAAGTGTAGACCAGCAAGATGGCTCAGGAGGAAAAAGGATAGGATGCTCAGTGCTGTAGGCTTGCTGATGTGACTTTCACCTCTGAACCAATGACAATGTAGAAGACAACAAACTCCACATGTGTCTGGTGTCACATGTACTTCCCATACACACACACACACACACACACACACACACACACACACATCATCATCATCATCATCATCATCATCATCATCACCATCATCATCATCACCATCATCATCATCATCACCATCGTCTATGCCCATGCACACAGTAAACATTACTATATAAAATTGAAAAGCCTTAAAAATTCTAATAGCTCCTCCAGCACCCTGCCTGCCTGGATGCTGCCATGCTCCCACCTTGATGATACTGGACTGAACCTCTAAAGCTGTAAGCCAGCCCCAACTAAATGTTGTCCTTATAAGAGTTGCCTTGGTCATGGCGTCGGGAAGCTCGCCCCCTCCCCCCCCGCCCACTTTCTCCCGCAGCCACCTTCTGCAGGCCATTTCCACTGAGGAAAAGGAATTGTATGTCAGCTATCCAGAACCTCCGCTCTTTCAACCCCTTTGCTGATGCAAGTAAGGGTGATGACCTGCTTCCTGCTGGCACTGAGGATTATATCCATATAAGAATTCAACAGAGAAATGGCAGGAAGACCCTTACAACTGTCCAAGGGATCACTGATGATTACAATAAAAAGAAACTAGTGAAGGCGTTTAAGAAGAAATTTGCCTGCAATGGTACTGTAAATGAGCATCCAGAATATGGAGAAGTAATTCAGCTACAGGGTGACCAGCACAGGAGCACATACCAGTTCCTGAGAGAGACTGGACTGGCTAAGGACGATCAACTGAAGGCTCATGGGTTTTAAGTGCTTGTGACTCTCTGAAGCTTAAGTGAGGATTTCCTTGCAATGAGTAGAATTTCCCTTCTGTATTAGTCAGGGATCTCTAGAGTCACAGAACTTATAGGTAGTCTCTATATAATAAGGGAATTTGTTAATGACTTACAGTCTGTAGTCCAACTCCCCAACAATGGTCAGCAGTAGCTGTGAATGAAAACCCGAGGATCTAGCAGTCGCTTAGTCCCACAAGGCTCGCAGGCAAAGAAGATTGAATCTTCCTCCTTCCAATGTCCTTATGTAGATCTCCAGCAGCAGGTGTGGCCCAGATTAGAGGTGTGCATATGACCACACATGAAACTTGTATCTTCCAGTCTCAAGATCTAGATCACAGGTGAGCCTTCTAATTCTGGATTGTAATTCACTCCAGATATAGTCAAGTTGACAATCAGAAATAGCCACTATACCTTCTGTCCCTTGTCACAAGTTTAAAAACCTCACAGCATGTATAACGTAATCATTTGGGGTCTGCTTTTAACTTGGACTAGTGTAACTACTTCATGCAATAAACTGAAAAGAGCCATGCTATGTAAAAAAAAAAAAAAAGAAAAAGAAAAAGAAAGAAAGAAAGAAAGAAAGAAAGAAAGAAAGAAAGAAAGAAAGAAAGAAAGAAAGAAATCCGTGTAAAGAAAAGCATTCATGGGCTGGAGAGATGGCTCAGTGGTTAAGAGCTCCGACTGCTCTTCCGAAGGTCATGAGTTCAAATCCCAGCAACCACATGGTGGCTCACAACCATCCGTAATGAGATCTGATGCCCTCTTCTGGGGTGTCTGAAGACAGCTACAGTGTACTTACATATAATAAATAAATAAATGAATAAATAAATAAATAAAATTTAAAAAAAAAAAAAAAAAAAAAAAAAAAGAAAAGCATTCATATAGAAATAAAGTAGACATGGGTTGAGTAATAATAAGGTTGAGCAGAGTGAAACTGGATTGCTTACAGATAGAGGTTTCTTTCTGAAAGGAAGGACATAATCTAAGGTTGCAGAAATGTGAATATTCTAAAATCATTATGGTTTTTATATTTTTGTGAGGCAATAAAGATTTGTCATCCTGCCTCCAAGTGTGGTGAGACATGCCTTAATCCTAGTCCTAGGAGCCTGAGATAGGTCAAGGCTAACCTGGACTGCATAGTGAGTTCAAGACCTTCCTGGCCTGCACAACCAGAATCTGACTCTCAAAATCAAAACCAAGCAAACAAAATGAACTATCCTACTACAGAAATTCCTCATTTTCCCAGGCAGTTTGATTTTAGGTAATTATGACTCAGTTATTCTATTTGTGGAGCATAAAGTAACCATGGCAAATGCAGCTATTGTTTAAATGATCACAGTTTGAGGAGGAGAACAGAAGTAGGAACTTGGAAGGCTGAGTAATTGTTTTCCCCAGGGGAAAAATATAATTGTGAGTGTTGAACTAATGTGACAGTCCACGAAGAGAGCCAGATTGCCTCGTACTCAGAGGCAGCAAGTTCTATTTCTCTGGAAGAAAGTTCTAGAAGGTTCAGGAATAAGAGCTACAAAACTAAGTTTAGCTACTTTATTTTCCCCGTCAGTCTCACACTTATTTTTATCTATAACAAAAAGCAGCCACACTAAGAAGAAAAAGAAAAGAAGCTTCTTTATGTTAAGGAACTCTTTCTTATTGATTTAAGATAGTGGGAACAGTCATACTTGAAGTTGTAGGCGCTGAGTGGGGAAATAAGCTGCCGTTTGCTGCCCTCTACAGACGAATCTAAAACTCACAATGGGATTCAGAAAACGCATTCCTCCTGTGAAGATACGCAGAGAGGAAATGTTCTAAGTAAGATCTGAACAATTTCATCACAACGCTCTCAGAATGCACGTACACACACCTCTGTGGTATATCCCGCTGCGCACCCAGGCTGTGTGGTACAACCTATGGCTTTTAAACTACAAAGCATGCAGTGTGAGAACTATAGGCAACTGTAACACAGGGAGGAGTTGCCATCTAAGCATGTGTAAACATAGAAAAGGAATAACAGGAAAGCAGTCCGTTCACTCGTGACTAAGAATGTCTCAGTTGAAGTACAATGGAGACACCCTTGAATGTGTGGTCCATTGCTGACGTGAGCCTCATCCTGTCATGAGATCATGTCAAAATCCAGATGTGTATTTGTGAACTTTGAAGCAGAAATAGTCACAAAACTGCAAATTTTCTATTTCTGCTACAATGATGTCCTATGACTCAGAAATAAGACATGTTAGATGACTGAGAGATGAAGGCCTCCCTCCTTTTAGTAGTTTAGAAATAAAAGGAAATTAATACTGTAGTGGAGATACAAGTTAAAAATTGATTAGGTTATGTGGGGGTTTTTAAAGATGTATTTCTTTGTTTTATGTAAGTACATTGTCGCTGTCTTCAGACACACCAGAAGAGAGCATCAGATTCCATTACAGATGGTTATAAGCCACCACGTGGTTGATAGGAATTGAAACCAGGACCTCTGGAAGAGCAGTCATTGCTCTAAACCACTGAGCCATCTCTCCAGCCCTGGTTGTAATTTTTAAATAACAATTTGAAACAATATAGGATATAATTCTCCCCTTAATCCCTACTTCATTCCATTTTCATTAGCTGGCCATCTCTCCGTCAAGGAAATTTCCCCAGAATAAATGCAAACATTGTCTTTTCAAGCTTGTTTTTTTTTTTTTTTTTTTTTTTAATCGTAATGCCAGAATAACACAGAAGAAGTGCAAAGGAATATTTATCTCATTCAAATTCTTCAACAACTGGGCAGTCAAGATAGAAGTGCATATAGAAAGTTCTAGAAGGGATTGCAAAGCATGAAAATGAAGTTTCTGAGCCTGTTTTTTGGGGGTTTTTTGTTTTTGTTTTTTGGTTTTTTGGTTTTGTTCTGTTTTGTTTTGTTTTGTTTCCTGAGAGCCTGAGCTCCTAAGAATCTTGCATTATACTGAATTTTCTATTTAGGAAGAAAGTGAAGGCTGACATATAGCTGTGTGATGTATTAAAAGCAAACAAAATCTGATGCGGCCCCAGTGAATCTTCTGACCTACAACAGCATACAAGGGCACAGAGGTCAGAGCAGGAGCCAGATTGAGGGGAAAGGGGCACACACAGTGGCTGCCCTGGAAGAGCCATTCAAGATACAAGGAAAAGCCACTACATTAGGTCACAACCTGGCTGTGACTATGCCTTGATACTGATGTCAGAATGAAAAGAGAATCCCTGGACACCATATGAAATGACCTACCTTTCAAAGATTACCCTATACTGCAGCAGATCAAATAATTAAAAAATGAGCCTTTTCCTAAATCTAGAATGAAAAAGCTTTAGGGAAAGTAGATCTTCAATGTGTGGAGTTCAGAAATCCTAGAAGAACAAAGTTTATCTAAAACAAAAATAATAGTAATAACTTTTGCCTTCAGACAGAAATAAAAATGTCACCCAGATACAAGAAAAACATGGTACTGTAAGGACAACATAAACCTCATTGTCTCCACTTAAGGACCCCACTTATCTCCACGTAAGGACCAGGCCTGATTTTGAAAAAAGGCCGTAAGGCACTAGCTCTAGAAACAGACTAAAAGTCCCAGAAACTAGGCCATAAAGGGATAGAACATAAAATCCAGAACAAGATCATAAAACCCCTCCCAAAGAACAGCCTGGAGATAACCACAAAAATGGGGAAATATCTTATCTCAGAAAGGGCCATCTGAGCTGGATAGCCCTATTCATCCTACCGTTAAATGTTCATGACACAGGAATGCAGATCACTGACCACCTGTGACCCCGCTAGCACTCACCAATGGAATTTTAGATTATTTAATCCTTCTAGAGAGTCCCTTGGTTCGCTCTAAGAAGGTCTGCATGCCTTTGTCTGGGGTCGCCATTTCAAGGAGTCGTTGACGACCCCCCACCCCCACCCCCGCATGCTGGTTGTTTCTGTTGTATAAACACTCTTTGCTTTGCATTCTATCTGAGATTGGGGTCTACCTTCAGCGATTTTCTGACCCTTACAGTTACGTTTTCCACATAACCACTTGCGGCAAGAAAAAAGGAAACAAAACAAAACAAAACAAACCACAGGGAAAGATTCAGAAGTTTCGGGCTACAGCTTGCCAGAGCTAGACCTCATCTACCTCACCCATCAACTCACTGACCTTACTCTCTGCTTGTTCTTAGTGTCATAACGTCTTGTCTCCTTTCCTCTAACACACAGGCTTGTTTGTTGTACACTTTCCCTACTATAAACTAGCAGCAGGCAAACAGTGTTGTATTGATTTGGGTTCGCACTGGTCCGGCACTGTAGTAGTCCCCCACTTACAATAGACGGTCTATACATATTCAACAACATGAAACAAAATAAATGTTAAGACAGCTAACATTCACATGGGAAACCGGTGTTTTAAAAGAAATGCAGTCTAGGGGCCAAGTGCATTTGTCAGCTGTTCTTTACTGTTACAAGACGCTAGCTGACTTTAATGATACTCCCTATGTGGCACTTACTAAGATCCGACTTAGAAATTCTAAGTCATCATTTGGCAACACAAAGCTCTTTTCAGTAGGTCTTGTCCCGTTTAGTGTTGCATTTTTTAAGTATTTTCATATATTCTTTTCCTCCATTGGTCATTGTTGTCTTTCTCAATAGTTCTGGCTTTAACATCACCAGGAAGAATAGGAAAGCCAAACAAAAAACAGCAGGAAAATCAGAGGCACATTGAGGAAATGAAGTAAAAAAAAAAAAAAAAAGAGGAAGAATTGGGGGGGGGCGAGGACAGAGGGAAGGGAATGGGGAAGGAGGGCCAGGGAAAGAAGTATTTAAGTATTACTTAAAGGAGTACTTTTATTCTTCAGGCAAACACTGTTATTTGCTGCCCCTTGCTGGTAAAATAATAAAATTGCTAAATCAAACATTCAAAGTCTAGTTCTTAGCACTAAAATCCCACGTTAAAGGAAATAGATCATTTACCACTATGAGAATCATAAAAGATCATCTCAACGCCATAAAAGATCATTGACCGCCATCTAGGAAGGGTCCCTCAGGAGAGGTCCTGAACTTCCAGGCCCCCTTACAGAAAATTTACTTTAGAAAAGTTCTAAAAAGCAAGTCCCATGCAGGGCTCCTGGCCCCTCGTCTTCAAAAGACTAGAACTTGGTATTGGCAATAAACGTTGTCAATTACACTTCTTGACGTGACTACGCTTGCTTTATTCATCTTCAAGCTACTGCCTGCCAGATACTCTCATCTGAGGAATCGTGGTGTGGCTTCCAGTCACACTGTCAAGTATTAAACTGAGATGTACGACGAAAAGCAGGTAGTTGCAATTTAAACACGAGGCCAAGTGATTTTCTAAAGATAATCACCAAGCTATCTAGTATTCAGCAAAGGAGCTTTATACTCACTTTTCATAGCCCAAAACATCAGAAATGAATGGCAAATGGTGTAGCAGAGTGTGCGAATAACCACGCTGCTTCTGGGGAAGGTTCCACAGATTTGGGCTGGTTGCAGAGTGAATGGGGACTAGAACGCCTTCCGTGGTCTCTGAGTCTGGGAATTCTGACTAGCAAGTGCTGATTCTCTTCTTCTCTCCCAGGTTACCTAGCAATGGAAGGCATGAATTTGGGCATGAAATAGCCACAGTTTTATCCAGAAAGTGATGCAGAACTGTGGGTAAACACTGTGGATAATTCGCTTTGGTGTTTGGGTCAGTGAACAAGGCACATCCTAGGGCGTTTTCTTAAGAGAAACACCCTGAGGTAGTATATATAAAGGGTCCAATTTTTACTTAAAAAGCAGAGAGGATTACAAACATTTTTTTTAAAATGGTGAAAAATCTAGAAAGGAAGACAAGATTGAAATGGAAATGAGCTGTGAAATAAACACCAGGGAGAGCACAGAGCAGGTAAGACAAACTGTAGAGGAAACCCCGTATGTGTGAAAATTTCCACCAGGGACAGGATGCTTTGAAGTGTGCTCTCTCTCTCTCTCTCTCCTCCTCCTCCTCCTCCTCCTCCTCCTCCTCCTCCTCCTCCTCCTCCTCCCTCCCTCCCTCCCTCCCTCCCTCCCTCTCTCTACCATCCCCCCCCCCCCACACACACACACACACACACACGCTACAACCAACAGAATCAAAAAGGGTGGTGATGGCTCTGGGAAGGGAGCTACAGCTCAGCAGCAACTCCAGGCAGGTGCATTGATAGTCCCTCAGTTTTTGCATTGTACAGCATCCTTTGTTGCCTAAGAGCCCAGAGGGGCTCCTAATCACTCCTTGTCCCTTCACAAAAAAATTACTGAAAATATGTAACCTCAACCAGGTGATGGTGGCACATGCTTTTAATCTCAGCACTGGTTGCAGGAGACAGAGGAAGGCAGATCTCTGTAAGTTCAAGGCCAGCATAGACTATAGAGTGAGTTCCAGGACAACCAGGGCTGTTACACAAAGAAACCCTCTCTTGAAAAAATTAGGCAATAGATAGATAGATAGATGGATAGATGGATGGATAGATAGATAGATGATACTATAAATAGATATAATATATGCTATATATATATATATATATATATATATATATATATATATATATATATAGTCTCCTATTTCATCTACTATACCCCACTAAAAGTAGAAAAGGTCATCAGTGGCTTTCTAGATGAAAAATGTCATAAATTTAATTAATTGAAGCCTCATGCTACTACTCTGTTCCCACTGAGACTTGCCTTTGTCTTCAAAAGGCCTCAGAGCTCGCTAACTGAAGTATTCACTGTCATTCTGCCACTTTCCCCAACATTATCTCTTTGGGGTTTCTATTACAGAGCCAGCAGTGCCTCCCCCACACTCACACAAACCCAGAAATACTGTTGTCTCCAGAAGCCATACTAGAAAACTGATAACACAATAAAAACCAGGAGCACTACAAACAAGGCTCTTGTTTCAACCATAGGAATTATCCCACACTCGCCAAGGCACTGAGCTGCTATGAAATCCTCTGAACGCTTACATTTAAGAACATAAGGAACAAACTCTTTTTTAAAAAAACATAAAACTCAGAACCAAGTTCAGAAAATGTTTATAGGATTGTAGAAGTATCCAACACCCAACAAAGTAAAACAGACCAACACAAATGAGTGGGCATCGGAAGAAGCAGAAAAGCTCCGAATACCCACAATACAATTCACAGACCACATGAAGCTCAAGAAGAAGGAAGACCAAAGTGTGGTTGCTTTGGTCCTCCTTCGAAGGGTGAACAAAATACAGGAGCAAATATGGAGAAAAAGTGTAGCACAGAGAATGAAGGAAAAACCATCCAGAGACTGCCCCACCTGGAGATTCATCCCACATACAGTCACCAAACTCCGACACTATTGTGGATGCCAAGAAGTGCTTGCTGAAAGGAGCCTAATAGAGCTGTCTCCTGAGAGGCTCTACCAGAACCTGACAAATATAGAGGCGGATGCTCGCAGCCAACCATTGGACTGAGTGAAGGGTCCCCAGTGGAGGAGTTGGAGAAGGGACTGAAGGAGCTGAAGGGGTTTGCAATCCCATAGGAAGAACAGTATCAACCAACCAGACCCCCCAGAGCTCACAGGGACTAAGCAACCAACCAAGGAGTACACATGGCTCCAGCTGCATATGTAGCAGAGGATGGCCTTGACAGGCATCAATGGGAGGAGAGGTCCTTGGTCCTATGAAGACTCGCTAGATGCCCCAGTGTAGGGGAATAGAGGGTGGGGAAGCGAGAATGGGTGGGTGGGTGGGGGAACAACCTCATAGAAGCAGGGGAAGGGGGTATAAGATAGGGAGTTTCCGGTAAGGGGGGAAATCGGGAAAGGGCATAACATTTGAAATGTAAATAAAGAAAATATTCAATTAAAAAAAAAAGCATAAAACTCAGAACCAAGTACAGAAAATGTTTATAGGATTGTAGAAGTACCCAACACCCAACAAAGTAAAACAGACCAACACAGATGAATGGGCATCGGAAGAAGCAGAAAGTGTAGCTCCATATGGAAAGACCATCTACTCAGCCAAAAACGTTAAAGAGCAAACAAGGTCGAATTGATAAGCAAGATCCCTTTTCAAAATGCAAGTGCGTTCCGTACATTCAAAAGCATCAGCAGAGCCATGAAGAAGACTGAGAAGAGCTCCCTGAAGATTTTAGAGCTTAAAACTAGTGTGCGAAATGAATGTGTTGAGTAAAATTATAGAAAGAATTGTTAATATTCTGAACAAGAAATTAGAAGATAGACATAGAGGAAAGTGAACTTTCTAGGTGCGTGCGTGCATGTGTGTGTGTGTGTGTGTGTGTGTGTGTGTGTGTGTGTGTGTGTGTGTGTTAGTAGTAATAGTAATTGTAATAGTAATGGCAGTAACAATAGTAATAGTAATAGTAGCATCACAGAGGCCAGAAGAGGGCAGTGGATCCCCTAGAACCTAGAGGTAGCTGGAGATAGCCAGGCATGGCGGCAGCAGTAAGTGCTCCTCACCACTAAACCACTTCTCCAGCACCAGAAAACTTTTTAAATGAACAAATTTCCGAATTGTTGCTCAGGGAACACAGGTTAATCTGCACATACTTTGAAGGAAGAGGAAGGGGGAAAAATTGATTAGAGAAATATTGCGGATTTTGTTTTCCAGACTGGATACAGACTATAACGCTCCAAATCTAGGAAGCTCAACAGACTCAAATACAAGAAACAGAGTGAAATCTGTACCAGGGCACATCACTATCAAAGTGCTCCTGGCCAGAAAATCTTAGAGTGAGCTGACAAAAAAAAGACATAGTAACAGCTGCATATGGTGACACATGCCTGTGACAGGTTGAATGCCAGCCTGGTCAACCGAAAGCTTCAGGCTAACCCAGGCTACACAGAGAGACTTAGCTCCCAAATAAATATATAAATATATAAATATATTTACAGAGGTAGAAAATTTCTTAACGGCAGGAACAAGACAAGCTAGAAGACAAAAGAGCAATAATTTTAAAGCTTTGAAGAAACAAAAAAAAAAGTAATTCTTGCTAAATAAAATTATTATCAAAATCAGGTTAAAGGTATCTTTAAACATACAAAAGTTGGAAGTTGTTAACATAACTACACTGTCAGAGTTATTAAAGGAAACCTTTCAGTTAGAACAGAAATATGGTGGTAAGCTCTGCACCAAGACCCGAAGAGCCCTGGAAATAACAAGTATGTTAGTGAATGCATGTGTTGTTCTGTCCTTTAAAGTTTTTAAGCTAAATGGGTTTTAAACAATAATAGTCACAGCATAATGTGAAGTCAGTTATGTATGAAGAAAGTAAAATATCACAGCAATATAAAGGTCAGGAAAAGACGCAAGAAGGCTTAAAACCGTGAGGGTTTATGCTGTGATTGAAATAGCATAATGTTATTTGAAGGTAGACGTGACAATGTAAGGATGCAGAAGGTAGACATGACAATGTAAGGATGCAGAAGGATGACGTGACCATGTAAGGATGCAGAAGGATGGCGTGACCATGTAAGGATGCAGAAGGTAGACATGACAATGTAAGGATGCAGAAGGATGGCATGACCATGTAAGGATGCAGAAGGATGACGTGACCATGTAAGGATGCAGAAGGATGACGTGACCATGTAAGGATGCAGAAGGATGATGTGACCATGTAAGGATGCAGAAGGATGACGTGACCATGTAAGGATGCAGAAGGTAGACATGACAATGTAAGGATGCAGAAGGATGACATGACCATGTAAGGATGCAGAAGGTAGACATGACCATGTAAGGATGCAGAAGGATGACGTGACCATGTAAGGATGCAGAAGGATGACGTGACCATGTAAGGATGCAGAAGGATGATGTGACAATGTAAGGATGCAGAAGGATGGCGTGACCATGTAAGGATGCAGAAGGTAGACATGACAATGTAAGGATGCAGAAGGATGACTTGACCATGTAAGGATGCAGAAGGTAGACATGACAATGTAAGGATGCAGAAGGATGACATGACCATGTAAGGATGCAGAAGGTAGACATGACCATGTAAGGATGCAGAAGGATGACGTGACCATGTAAGGATGCAGAAGGTAGACATGACAATGTAAGGATGCAGAAGGATGGCATGACCATGTAAGGATGCAGAAGGATGATGTGACCATGTAAGGATGCAGAAGGATGATGTGACAATGTAAGGATGCAGAAGGATGACGTGACAATGTAAGGATGCAGAAGGATGACGTGACAATGTAAGGATGCAGAAGGATGGGATGACAATGTAAAGGTGCAGAAGGATGATGTGACCATGTAAGGATGCAGAAGGATGACGTGACAATGTAAGGATGCAGAAGGATGATGTGACCATGTAAGGATGCAGAAGGATGACGTGACAATGTAAGGATGCAGAAGGATGGGATGACAATGTAAAGGTGCAGAAGGATGGCATGACAATGTAAAGGTGCACAGTGGAAACCTTGACATACCCACTAAGATGAAGAACAGACATGTAATAATTGAAAGAGAGGAGCTAAAGGAAAATCATACAAATCCTAAACCAAATGAAGGGAGAAAAAAAATAAGGAAAACAAAACAAATGAAATAGAAGACACAAAGGTTAGATAGAAATAAGTATTAATAAGATGACATTTTTGAGCAGAGTAATCTCTGTGTATGTGTGTGTGTGTGTGTGCGCGCGCGCTTAGGCTTGTTAGTAAACATATTTAATCTGTTTTTCAAGTAATCTAAGTAAAAAACAAAAACAAAAACAAATTGTTAGGTTGGATTAAACAAATCAAGACCCACCAGGAAGTGGTGACACACACCTTTAATTCCAGTACTCCAGATCAGAGGCAGACAGATCCCTGAGTTCAAGGCTAGCCTGGTCTACAGAGTAAGTCACAGAGCAGCCAGAGCTACAGAGAAACCCTGTCTTGAACAATTAAAAAAATCCCAGAATAATAATAAAAAATAAAAAATCAAGACCCCCAAATCTATGTTGCCATGTAAAAAGAACTTTAAATATAAATAAATTGACTACGTGTTAAAGGATGACCAGGCATCATGGTTCACACCTTTAATCCCTGTGTCTGGGAGGCAGGGAAAAGTGGATTTCTATGATTTGAGACCAGTCTGATCTACACAGCAAGCTCCAGGCTAACCAAAGGTACATAGCAATATCTTGTTTAATAAATAAATAAATAATAAATAAATGTAAATAAATAAATAAATATCAAGAATAGGAAAAACGTTGTGGTTTGAATGTGAGGTATCTCCCATAGGCACAAATTGTTTTCCATTGGTGTCACTGATTTGGAAGTTTGTAGGTCCTTCGGGAAGCAGAGCTCTGCTGAAGCAGGTGAGTCTCTGAGAACAGGACTTGGCATTTGATAACTTGATCCCAATGTCTGTCCAACCTCTGCTTATGAACTCACTGTGACTAGCCACCTACCATTCACACTCTTGTTGCCAGGCCTTTCCTGCCAGGACAGGCTGTGCCCTTAGACTGTACCCTGCCAGGACAGGCTGTGCCCTTAGATTGTAACACACAGTAAGTCTTTCTTGCTTCAAGTTGCCTTCTGTAAGACATTTGTTCATAGCAACAAGGGTAACTAATCACGTGGACTGTCTTGTTATCACTCAGCATCAAAAAACAGTTGAGATGGTTGCTCTAACATCTGTTAGGCTTCCAAACAAATCGTCTACAATAAGAATGACACCTCACAGTGCTCACTATATCAAGGATATCTTCCACATTAAAGAATGACACCTCACAATGGTCACTATATCCGAGTTAGTAAACATACTTCTATATGATCAATTATCGGATGACAAAACTTCCAAATATATGAGACCAAATTCACAGGACCACAGGAAGATTCCCCAGGGTATATTCACTTGACTCAGTGTCATTGCTAACACTGCTGTCCCAGTCAATGATGAACAGGTAGGTGGAAAAATCAGTAAGGAATTAGAGCAGGGATCAAGCAACCACAGGCAGAAAGCTAAATCTATCCTTCCCCATTGCCCACCTGTCTTTGTAAATATTTTATTGAAGCAGAGAGAAGCGGGTCCACTTAGGTAACATCTATGAGTGCTTGCACACTGCCGCAGAAGAGCTCACGGGGGAAACTGGCAATGCTATGAACCAGTTTTTATTGAATGAAGACAAGAGCAAAGGCATCAAATGTGAAACACCCCTGAAGCAGAACTTAACAGAAAATTGAGGAGAACAAAATCTCAAATGCTTCTGCCTTCAGAGTTGTGTAATTATTACAGAGATGCTGGGGCCCCCTACAGCATGCAGTTTTTCTGTTTCAAGTTTGCTGATACATGATACAGGTCAGAGTGGTATAACCACTTTGAAGCACAAATGGAGAACTTGATCTTCAATGCTAGCACAATTCATATCTGCTAAGCACACATGGAATACTTAGGCATATTCCAAACAGTAAATGAGTCACAGTTGTATTATTATTTACATACAGTGAGTTATACTGTAAAATAAAAAATCCATGTCAAAGGTTATTTTAAAGATCCCCAAGCACTTAGAAACTAATTGGTGGGTGTCTGAATAATTCATGAATCAAAGAAACCCAAAGAAAAGTCAACAATTATCTTTTGCTGAATGTGTATCTTCTTTCCCTTATGAATACATATTTCAGGTATGTTAGGCTTTTTAACATTCAAATATTAATCAATAGCCATTTTGATAAACTAAAAAGAAAAGTTGTATTTTCTCAATAGACATAGAAAAACTAACAAAATCCAACACCCACTCTCAATTCAAAACAAAAAACAAAAGCCTTTGGTAAAACGGAGATGGGAAATCTTCAGCCAACAATCTCTATTTTTTTATGAAAAACCTACAGTTAGCAGAACACTTCACAGTGAATGGCAACCATCTAGGATAAGAAGATAAAATAAAAGAAGAACTTCTGTTGGCCACTGTGGCAAAAGTTCTACTTCATGCAAATAGAAAAGAGAAGACTAAATAAGTGGAACACCGTTTGAAAACAAAACACAATTTTCTTAATTAGACATTGAGTAATAGTACAGATAGCAATCCCACAAAACCTACAGGACAAAAGGATAAAACAGACACACCAATCTACTAAGTTGATATAATGATAGGCGCCCAAGCAGCTGGTAAAAGAAGAAATAAAATTTTCATTCCCTGTCAACAGCTCTGCCTGCAATTGTAGACTGACAGATAAATGACTCCCATACGAAGAACAGGCTGTGTTAAAAAGAAGAAAACCATCCCACTGCAGTTATGACAGTGGCACCCAATGTCCTTTCGTCTCCCAAGTCTAAAATCTCCTCTTCTCTGGTTTGCTCTTTCTCCCTCTCATTTCATCTAAATGCAGTCTGTCCTCCACAACTGCTGTCGAAGTTACCTTTTAATATGTACCCAGTCTCTCTCTGGCTTAGATCACTTACCCTTGCCTGGGAGACATCCACACTGTTAGGCAAGGTATGCTAGGCCCGATTTGCTCTCCAACTTCATGTCATGGATCGACGTAAATTCCTACACTTAATATTCCAGGCAGTTATGTTTTCAAAAATCCCTCATCAATTTTTGTTGTCGTCTTGGACTCTGCTGAAGTGAGACACACTGTATAACTTCCTTCCGGCTTCCTCCCTCCTTCTATACCCTGTTTTTCCTTCCCACACAGCTCTCTGATAGCTCTTTTCATTTTCATCTTCTCTAAACTTCTGTACCCTTTAATATTAATCTGCATGTGTGCTGTTTAGATTTTAGCAAGTTGACACAAACTAACACACATGGGACGAAGCAGCCTTAAATGAAGAATGGTGTATCAGGTTGGCCTATGAGTATGGGGTGGGGGAGCATTTTCTTGATTTCTAATTGATGCAGGAGGGCCCAGCCCACTGTAAGTAGTACCATAATTAGGCAGGGAGTCCTGGAATGTTTTAAAAAGTTAGCCAATATCATCCTGAGCAAGGTAACTCAGTCACAAAAGAACGAACATTCTATGTACTCACTGATAAGTGGATAGTAGCCGAAACGTTTGGAATACCCAAGTTTCACTTTACAGTAACTGCTGGACTGAGAGTGAGGTCCCAGATGGAGGAGTTGGAGAAGGGACTGAAGGAGTTGAGTGAGTCTGCAGCCCTATGGAGGGAACAACAGTGTCAACAGGCCTGACCTCCCCTCAGCCCCCCAGTCTTCCTGGAGGCTGGACCACCAACCAAAGAATACACATTGAGAGACCCATGGTTCAGACCACACATGTGGCAGAGGAGGGCCTTGTTGGCCATCAGGAGGACGAGAGGCCCCAGTAAAGGGGAATGTCAAGGTGGGAATATGGGAGTGGGCTGGGTGGGTGGGTGGGAGGTGGAATTCCCTCATAGAGATGGGGGAGGGGGAAGGGATAGGTGGTCTCCAAAGAAGAGACCTAGAAAGGTGGAAACATTGGAAATGTCAATAAAGTATCAAAAAAATTTTAAAAATTTAAAAAAATAAAAAATAAAAAGTTAGCCAAGCAAGTTATGGGGAGTAAGTTAATAAGGAGCATTTCTCCATGTTCTCTGACTTCAGGTTCTGCCTCCAGGTTCCTCTCTTGGCTTCCCACTCTAGAAATGTAAGCCAACAAACTTTTCCCCCCAAGTTTCTTTTGGTCCTGATTTTTATCACAGCAACAAGAACCAAAGTAGTATGCCATTTTTTTCCTCTACCTCTTTCTCTTTCCTTATCTTGCAACCTACCACAGTTCTAAAACAAACTGTGTAGGGGATGACGAGGAAAGAATTCTGTTTCAGTAGAGTACTATTCTGATAACTCCTCTTGGTCTATGAAAGTTATTTGTTCTTGTTTTCTACTGTCCTTCATAGCCAGTACAACATCAGTCCTGGCTGGTCTGATACGACCTCACTAGGTGGTTAAGAGACACATAACAAGGAGTTAATCCCAATAAACCCTTTAATCCAGGGGTTCTCAACCAGTGATTCTTATACCAGGTATCCTGCATGTCAGATATTTACTGTACAACTCATAACAGTCACAAAATTACACTTAAAAGGTTGCAGCAAATAATTTGATGGTTGGAGGTCACCACAGCATGAGGAACTGTATTAAAAGGTCCCAGCATTAGGAAGGTTGAGAACCACCGCTTTAGGCCCAATTTTAAGCAAGTCGAGAGGTATAGAAGGGGTGACTTGTGGGTCTTGCATACCTGAAGTCCATTCTGCTTGTCCTGTGAGTAATGTCTTAGCATCGCAAAAGTATGTTCACGTCCCTTTCTCAAAGGTGGCACTTCTGTAAGAGGTTGACAGACTGTTTTGAGTTCACAAAAACACAGTTATTAAGTAACAAGCAATATGTGGTTATCCAAGATCTAATACCTAACAATGCTCAGGTTTAAGCAGTATCCCAGCATAAGTGGTATCTGTACATACAAGAGCCAGTAACTATTCATCCCATTACATAGAACTATACAGATTTCTATTATGTATTCATTTGACTTCTACTTCTAAAACAAAACTGACTCTCTTTGGCTTAGTAGCATAAGTCAATAGCATTGACAATCAAGATTCTAAATCCCTTACTGATTCAGAAAGTGTTGGTTATCACAGACATTGTATGTACAAGTGCATTGAATAGCATGTATGATACAAAATGTATTGTTACAGACTTCAAAATACACCTGGGGAAAACCTGCCATCAGAAAAGTATTGCGGTTTGAAACCCTGGTGTGTCTGTTTGCCTGACAAAAGAGTCACATTTTTTAAACTGTTGAAGGAACTTCAGATTAGAATTTTAAATCGAGGTAATCATTTAACTGTGCTCCATCACTTAAAGTCTGAAAAGTTTAATCATATACTATTATTATTTGAAAAGACTTGTGGAAAATTCTGAGAGGTCACAGAAGCCTGGGACAAAGGGCTTATGGGGGTGCTATTAGCATATCAAAAGAGGCACAGACCAGCTCTTCCAGCATAATCTGTACTTGTGTCTCCTCCTACCCTGCCCCCTACCCTAAAGGTCTCCCTCCCAAGGGCTGATCTTCACCTTTCCTTCCCCTAGGGAGATCCTATATACCTCAGCCATTTTGGAGCGCTCAGTCTCTTGGGCCAAGCTGCTTCTCTTGGTCAGTGGCTCCTCTTTTGTCCTCCCTCCCCCTCTCTCCTCTCGTGGTCTGATTTAGTCTGCCCCTTGTCACGTTCAGCCTGGACTCTTCCCTCTGTCTGCTTTCTCCCTTAGATCTACAATAAAAATCTCCATACTTTAGGAGTAGTCATTTCCTCCTATTTCATTTTTTTCATTCCACAAAGAAGGAAATAAGTAATATTTACTGTTTTATATGGACAATATCAAAGGCGGAAGTGTAAAGGAATGGTATCACCTCAGGACCCCCAAGACCAAGTTCTTGTCACAAAGGAGATTTATTTTTTTCCAGAGGGACAAGGTTAGGGGATAGAAGACAAGGGGAAGGGAACAAGGAAGAGGAAGCAGGTGACAAAGGCCTGCCTCTGGATAGAGAGGAGACAGGTGGAGCACATAGAAAAATGATGGTTTGCAAAGGAGAACCCCTGTGCTAGGAGGAGGTGTTTAATTTTAATTGGGAATGTTAATTGGGTGAGCCAACTGGGGCTTTTGACTGCTGGACTTTAATATTTTGATAGCTGGACCTTGGTATTCAGCCCCAAGAAGAGGAAGTGGCCAAATAAGGGAATAGACCTTGGTGCTTAGCTTTAGGAATGTAATCCAATGGATTTTAGCAAGGCAGAGGGAGTTGCGGGGGGGGGGGGGGGGGCAGGGCAAGGCCTGGCAGAGCCAAGTTTGCAGTGCTGGGGCTGGTATCTTCAGGAAGGGCAATAAAACGTTGAAATAGTGACGGTAAAGTTTCTAAGGCAGACTAACTACAATGTCAACCCTGCTGGGAAAGAATGGACAGATTGTGGGAGCTGAAAGAGGGCGGTGAAGAGAACACACGTGGTGTTAGGCTGGATTTTCTCAGAATCACAATCTGAACCTAGAATCTGAACACACACATATTAATTTGTTGACGACCAGAAGAACATCAGCCGAGAAAATGCAGAAGTGAGACGTGTGGAAAGGAAGAACACAGACTCAGGGTACATTAATGAGTTCATTAGTCACTGTGACAAAGAACCTCCCATCACCACCTTAAAGGGGTACGATCTGTTTGCACTCACTGTTTACGGAGTTTCAGTCCCTGACTGCTGTGCACTTACAGAGGCAGAACATCCTAACACAGCAGACCTGTTCATTTCGAGGCAGCTGGGAAGGAGAGATCCAGCAGTCTAGGCTGAAGATAAAGCTGCTATAAGGACCTGCTTTCCAGACTGCTTTCATCATGGCCTCGGCTCCTTCCTCCTATGTATACCATCAAATCATGATTCTCTCAATAAAGGAAATCCACTGATTGGCTTAGAGCCTTCGTCATCCAGACAACTGGGTATCATCTCACTTTTAACACATGAGGCCTTTAGGGGACAATTCATATCAAACTATAACTGTGAGCAAGTTATCACTTGAGAATAACTCTCCCTAGGGCCCTGGGGGAGACATAGAGCATATCTCAGATTTGTTCTAGGCAGGGGTAATAATGGCCATATATTCCTCATTGATTAAGAGCTTCTTCCATGGACAGTTACTCTGTGGAAATTGCATTAAGCCCCATCTACAACACACAACCTCCTGAGAAAAGGGAAATCCTCAGCCAAGTATCAGCACTTGGGAGGCAAAGGAAGGCAGATCTCTGGCCAGTCTGGTCTATAAAGTAAGTTCCAGGCCAGCTAGGGCTACACAGTAAGATCCTGTCTCCAAAAAAATTCTCCCAAGAACCAACCAAGGTCCCAATAGGACTACATGAATCCTTCTGAGAATGCCTTCATGACCACCTCCACTCCACTCTACCTCTTAAACATTATTATGCTGGGACCAAGCCTATAGGACGTGGGCATTGGAGACAAATACTCAAACCATACCCAATCTACAGCATATGTGACATGTGACATGTGGTTGCACAGGGACTGTGGCCAAAATAGCTACAAGGTGGCCTCAACCCTTGCAAAACACAGATCTATTCATTCTCCATTAAAATCCTTTGCCTAGCTGTTATTCGTAATCGCAGTGACATAGAATGAGAAAGAGTTCTCACAATAGGAAAACAACCTGACAAAGTGCCGTTGGCTGTGGCTGCTGAACTCAAGATCTACCAGCAGCAGAAACTGGCACATCAAAAACTTGGTGGCAGGCCTGGAGACGTTCACTGACCTCTCAAATCTTATCTGTAGCGTTCGTTCAGATTTTTCTCTAATAAAGCCTTATTCTGCTTGGAGCCTCACCCTCTGGGAGGCTCCCTTCCACATGCATGCTCCTTCAAGACCACATCTGAGTAGGCTCGGTGTAGCAGCAGATCGTTTTGTAGCTCTGTCTAGCATATTGCGTCAGTTTATCTTTACCATCAGGCACACAGGAGACCTCAGAACCCCAGTGTGCTTGAGGACTTTAACTGGTATGCACTCACCTCACTGGCCTAACAGAAAAACCAAAGTACAGGGGACTTAAAACACTTAGTGTTTTAAGATAGGACATCAAATCTTTGGAATACTCCTGAACCGGTGCTTAATGGAAACATTAGAGTTTGGATATATGTATCAGAAAGCTTGAGCAATTTTTAAAAATGAGTCTCGATCAATCCAAGAAGCTAGAAAAGCAAATATAGAGTAAATGTGACAGAAAAGGAGAAAAAACTGTGGGAGAGGATATAAAAAAAAAAAAAAAGGAAGCAGTATAAATCAAACAGAAAGAAGCAATGGAAGGTAAATAAACCCGGGGACAAAGTGGAGTCTTTGGAACGATAGCAGAGACAGGCAAATGCATAAGCTGTATTCTTGTTCAGGGCCCAAGACACTCGTGCATGGGTCACCCAAGGAACAATACACATTTATCTCAACATTATTCATGAAAGTGTGAAGCCATGAAGAGAACTCACTTGTTCATCATCCAGAAAAGAGACAGGTAACATGTGATGGCATTTATTATAGAACGTTGTGAAGTGGGAAAAAAAAATCATGATCTAGAAACAATCAGTGTCTCTTACAAACCTGCTGCTCAGCCGGGCAGTGGTGGTGCGCGCCTTTAATTCCAGCACTTGGGAGGCAGAGGGAGGCAGATTTCTGAGTTCAAGGCCAGCCTGGTCTACAGAGTGAGTTCCAGGACAGCCAGGACTATACAGAGAAACCCTGTCTCAAAATACCAAAAAAACAAAAAAACAAAACAAAACAAAACAAAACCTGCTGCTCAGAAACAAAATTAGTGTAATATCATGTGGGTAAATTAAAAATACAGGAGTTTTGAATCAGCGCCAGGACAAAGATCCCACTCAGATCGTAAGAGCCAGGAGTGGGCCAAAGACACGCCCCACAGCTCACCAGGTACTGCCCCGAACCCGCGACACACAGGGACGAGGTAGGCGGGCCTAGAAACCCCCCTGGATCCCAAAAGCGGGCGGCTGTGGCAGGAAACTTCTGCCCGGGACACTAGGATTCCATAGACAAGCAGCTCCGGGAGAAAATCCTCTCTCGCAGGCACGCAGAAAAGCCCCTAGCAGGGGCAAGGCGTCCCCAGAGCTCAGTGACTCCGCCCGCTTTCCGCGGGCCACAGAGACTGTCGGTCAGCAGCTTCTGGCGTCTGCCGGAAACCTCAGCTTGGGCCACAGGGCTCCACAGCTAATCAGCTCCGGGACAAAGATCCC
>CM052713.1:52290121-52325669 GCA_028551405.1 Uromys caudimaculatus | reverse complement strand
AAGGGAGCAAAGGTGGATGTAAGGGTGAGCGTGATCACATAAGAGATGCACATGCTATAATGGCCACAACAAGACCTATTATAATGTACAGTATATTAAGTTAATATGTGTGCTGGTAAATAATATTTGGAAAAATTATGTGGTCTTTTAAAAAAACTGCTAAATAAATCATTTGTGTTACCAGTGTGACTTGTGTAATTTCATGTACTTACTTCACACTTTTGGATGAACGACAGGCCAGCATGCATGATCACAGCGTAGGATATTTTAAAAACCTTTCATGAACTTTTGTGTGTGCGCGCGGAAGCGTACCAGCATGGCTCAGAAAGAGGGAGGCGGTGCCTTCAGGACAGTCTACATGGGGCTGAGAGCTTGGTTTCCTGTGTTCCCCATCTTCCTTGGAATGTTTCACATCTCGGCGGTTAGAAGCCTTTGGTCCAGTATTCCTCCCGAGGTCAAGTGCGTCCTTGAGGGTAGAGACCAGCAGACTTTTAGGGCAGTAAGACTGCAGATTGCAGAGCTGATGGAAATGCACACAGGGAGGGTGGAGCTTACCCCTCAGGCTGCTGCAGAGGTCACTGAAACTAGTTTCACTTTCAGCCTCTCTACATAATGGTCTGTTTTGGCAATGTCTCGCCCCAAGTACACAATTTTTCCTTTCATGCATCCTTAACAAAGAACTAGCATTTTCCACCAAGCCCCTTGTAATATACCCAGCGAGCAAAGGCTCTCACTAACCAGTGTTTACTTGCTTGGGCTAGGAATGAAGCTGTAATTAACAATGCTGTAATTTACAATGCAGGTCTTGTTATCAGCGTCTCACAGGGACCCTGTGCATGGACTCGCCTGCTGAAATGAGGTGTAGTAACTTTCCTAGACTTATGTTCTGTGTGTCCCTCGCAGGGTGTATGCCTGATGCCTCAGCGCTTACCTGTCTGATTTGAGGACTCTGAGCCCCACAGGACCGAAGCTGCCACTTAGCCAGCATAATCCTCAGTGCCTAGCTGAAATAGAATGGGCACCCAGTAACGTGATATGGTCAGCAAGAAAAACAGACTAGAACCAGGAAGAAATTTGTTCTAACAGACAACTGTCCCATCCAAGTATCACAATTACCACCAACTCACTTTATGGCGCATGCATTTTATGCATATATTAATTAACCTTAAAAATAAACATTAGTTTTAAAAGTCAGTTTAGTACCCGGTTTAAGCAGCTTCTGTCAGGTAAAACAAGGGCAATATAAATATAAAGTCAAGTCTTCCAGATTCCCCTACGTCTTTTATCTAAATTCAGCAAGCATAAAATATACATAAAATTCCGCTGAGTCTCAGGATAGTATCCAGCACGGAAGGGGGATAACTGAGATGCTGAGATGAAATTGCCTGTTTAGAATAAGAAGGTCTGGATCTCACTCTGGGTTGGGTTCCCATTCAACAGACCTAAGAAATTCAAACTTTCTCATTGGTACCTAGATTACCCCCTCCCCCCAAAAGAGAAAGAACAAGAAGATGTAACAATAACATAGGTCTTATAGATAACAACACTGAAAACAAAAACCAAACCAAACAAACAAACAAGTCCCCTTCTCAGATCAGAAAGTGTCTTCCCAGAATACTACAGACAAACTAAAGTGCCAGAAAGCATCAGCAGTAAGAAGGACTTCCTAGGACCCTTGTAGCATCTCACTCTTGTTATCTACCTCGGCAGACCGCGCACCCCTTCAAGACTCAACCCAGTTAAGCAACCGGTTTTTGTTTTGTTTGTTTTGTTTGGTGTTTTGAGGCAGACCTTGCTGACCTTGACCTCATGGCTATATGTTCCTCTCTGCCTCCTGATAAAACAATGGTCCTCAACCTTCCTAAAGTTGCAACCCTTTAATACCCTCATGTTGTGCTGACCCATAAAATTACACCCATTGCTACTTTATAACTTTAATTGAGCAACTTCTAAGAATCGTAATGTAAATATTTGGGGGGGGGCGATATCACATTCATTTAGCCACCCAGCAGAACGGAAGTGCTAGCTTCTCCCTCCACAGCCTAGGACCTCCGAGCACAGAGAATGAACGGGGTGGTAACGTAATATCCACAGTCATGAAGTGGAGACAGACGTGCTTGTGCTCACTTAGCTTCCCCTGTTCTCCTGTTTTTCTTATTCAGTCTAAGACCCTACCCAATGAGATAACGCCTCTCACACTGAGGGTGATCTTTCCTCCTCAGTTAAATCTGTCTGGAAACATCATCACAGATAAACCCAGAGGTGGGCCTCCTAGGCCCAAATTCAATCAACGTGTCAACGAAGATCACCCATTACATATATATTTGGACTTATTCTGACTATTCCTGTACTGTCTTTTGCATCGATTTCTTGGTTTACGTCTTTATTGATTTGTCTGCTCCATTGAATTCAGTTCTCTGAGTTTTGTGTTGATCAATGGTATTAGAAGTTATGTGCCAAAACTTGGTGGGTTTTGTTGTTTCTTTTCATATGCAAATTTGTTTTATAACTGTAGCTGCATAATAGGGTTATAATTTTTTCGAAAATTGGAGTACATTTTTAAGCTTTACTTCCTTTTGAATTTCTCCTGTTATCTATCCCAATCTGTAAAATAATAGAACCATCAAGAATTTTAATCAATCTACGTCATCAGTATTAAGATTGAAATGCACATTTATATGGTGTTCTTTCTTGTATACTGCATCTTCTTTTTTTTTCTATCTGAAATGATTCTAAAAAATCTTTTACCAAAGATTTTATTTTATTATGTTTTAGATATGTGTTTTTTGTGGTTTTGTACACACGAATGTGGAGTCGGAAGAGGTCAGAAGAGGGTGTGGGATAACCTAGAGTTGGCGTCACAGATGGCTGTGAGCTTCATGAGAGCACGGAGAACCAAACTCGAGTCCTCCCGAAAGCACTGAGCGTTCTTAGCCACCGAATCATGTTTTCATAATTACTTGGAAAATTTTTGTGGGTGATAATTCTGGAGACTTTGCAAATCATAATAATTTCTATTTTGATCATATACATCCAGTCTAGTTTCAATAAGTGTACCCATGTAGTCTCAAACTAAGGCATCCTCAGAATTTGGGGGGAATTGATCTATTGACTTCTCAGTGCTAGCCAATGCTTCAGTAAAACCTCTCTTCACAGGAGGTATTCTCTTTGTATCTTAAGGATGCAAAGCCTAGAGACTAGCATGCACATTGTGCTTCATGCTGTTTGTGATGTGTCAGCTTTTATACAGATAGTATTTTCCTTTTCTAGATGTTTAAAGAATTCCTCAGAGTCGTAAGAGCTCTGAAACTTCACAGATGTCTATGGTATCGTTGTATTATTATTATTATTATTATTATTAGCCATATCACTATGTACTTTGTTATTGTAACTAAGATCCAGTCTCACTACCAGGATGTTCTGAAACTTGCTATGTAGCCCAGGCTTGCCTCAGTCTTGTAACAAACCATCTATTTACCAAGTACTAAATACAGGCACTTGTCTTTTCTTTTTTTCAGCTTCTCATTGTCTTTATACTTTCTAGAGAAATGAGATACATTTATACCAAATCTCTGTGCTCTTTCTTCTAGCTCATCCAGGTTTCCCACAGGCTCTGTGTCCAATGACAGACCTTTCTTAGGAACTGAAGGGAGTAAAAATGTAGCTACTAAAGCTTTCTTACTCTTCAAGCTTACAAGGACTGTCTTAGTTGCTCTCCTATTGCTGTGAAGAGACACCATGACCAAGGCGACTTATACATGGAAGCATTTAATTGGGCTTGGCTTACAGTTTCAGAGGGTGAGCCCATGACTGTTAGTCAAGCAGGCCATAGTACCAGAGCAGTAGCTAAGAATTTACATATCCAAGAATCAGGTCGAGAGAGCCAGACTAGACCTCAAAATCCACCCCCAGTGACACACCTCCTCCAAGAAGACCCCACCTCCTAGTCTCTAGTAAACAGTCCAGCAACATCCAAACATCTGAGCCCATGGGGGTCATTCTCATTGAAACTACCACAGGAACCCTGAATTCTTCAGCCTTTTCTGCCTTCTCTCTATCTGTGGCACTGCGACACCTTCTTTCCCGATACCCCAGCAACAGTTTCCTTCCTCTTTGAAAAGCAGGGCTATGGGTTTGAGTTTTCCCTCTGTTCCATCTCACAGTACATCTTGATTTGCTAAGTCTTAGCATGTTCTTCACGGTACATTTAGAGTCTGCTGATAATTTATGATCTGGTCTTATTACCTTGGTGTCTAAAGCACCATCGAGACATTCTTGACTAAGTTGACCATCTTCCTTGTCATCTTGCTGCGTCTATGGGAAACTTGTTATTTTTTTTTATTAGTCAGTGAGTGAAACTATTACGATGGATTGAACTGTGTTCTCCCCCAAAAAAGATACGCCAGAATCTGTGAAAAGGACTGTTTTGAAATGCAGATGATTCCAAGTTTTCAGTAGATTACTTTATGGTATCACAGCTTTCAACTTTCACTTTACGGTTGTGAAAATATATACACATATACACATACACATACATATACATATTCAATAGGAAAAAATACTTCAATTTTCAATTTTCCTGGGTTTCGTAGTATGATGTTTTCTTGTCACGCTGGGTAGCAGTGGGTAGGAATTCATAGTTAACAGTTAGCTGCATGAACATGAAGATAAACATCAGATATTTAATGCACATTGTGCTACTAAGCTATGAGGTTCAATAGTTAAGTATATTAGATGCATTTTTTTAAATGTATGATAGATATTTTCCATTTCCAATGGAGTTAATCCGGAGATAATTCATCATCACCTAAGAAGCGTCTCTAGAACAAAGTACAGGCTTAAGTAAGTTGGGAAGCATTAAAATCTTTCTAGTTAAAAAAAATAAATAAATCTTCCTAGTTGAGCGTGAATGTGTTCTTATAGGCACAGGGAACTTTACATACAGTCACAAAGAAAGAATGCCATGGAACGACAGAGACAGAGGCTGGAGGCTGCAGCTGTCAGTCAAGGAGTATCAATGATTGCTGGCAAACCACAAAAGTCAGCAAGGGGCAGGAAGGACCCCCCCAACTGATTTCAAGAGTGAAGCCTTTATAAGTCCCCAGACTGTACCCCCTGAAACCCAGGGGGTCACGTATGACAGGCAAGTGCTTTATCAGCAAGATACATCAATCGGCCACATGCCAACACCATGACTCTAAGTTTGTAGTTTCCAGAATTGTGGGAGAATGCATTTGTGCTGTTTTTAGGTACCCAGTTTGTGGTTGCCTGCCTATGAGCAATGCTGGGAAGTGGAGATAGCTGCATTTCCTGGTTTTTAGGGCAACTCTTTGAATCCTGTTTCTACCAGTCTCACTTGCAAGGAGACCATAGTGAGTGAAGTGATCCGTGAGTTACAAGGCGTTGAGGGACAGAGGTCTAAGCTGTGCCTCCCAGTCTTCCCCTTCTTGCAGAAGAAAGGCCACACTTGAGTGAATGGGCTTTTGTCATGGCTCATTCACATGTGAGAGGACAATCTTTACTCAGACCACAGTTCAAGTATGAATTTCCTTCAAAAGCACCTTCATAGTCACCACAAGAATAATAACAACAGATTTCTATGTGCCCCTTGGCCAAGTCAGCCCACTCAGAAAACCATCACAAGTCTACCTGTCATTAACTTGGTAGTGGCGTGCATCTAATATCTACTTAAGCCATACTTGATATCTTTTTTTTTTTTTTTTTTTTTTTTTTTTTTTTTTTGGTTTTTCGAGACAGGGTTTCTCTATATAGCCCCTGGCTGTCCTGGAACTCACTCTGTAGACCAGGCTGGCCTCGAACTCAGAAATCTGCCTGTCTCTGCCTCCCAAGTGCTGGGATTAAAGGCGTGCGCCACCACTGCCCGGCCCTATACTTGATATCTAAATAAAGGCAATATCAAGGATGTCATGCCACATAATACCTATGCCGTGCAAACAGAAAACATACTCACCCTCTTCCTAGAACTGAGGACAACCCATGAGCTTTCTCATCTTGATCTCTTGTGACTTAGTTACTGTTATATAAAATTAATACTACTTAATTACACCATCAAGCTGACACATTTTTATTTCTCAAAAAGAAAGAAGAAAAATTGTTTCTCATATACATGTCTATATACAAACTCAAGTTTCTGTGAATATCTTATGCAAAATTCTATTCATAACAAAATAAAGGTATGTCATAATTGCAATCCTCTTTCCTGTAACTGCCTATGTGGTTGTAGTTGGAATTTGCTATTGTTTGGATCCAAGGTGAATTTCCTCTGAGGTCTCTGCAGTAAGACATGTTCCATGCCTTTCTTCTAGCTTTACGTGGTTTGAGGCTTGAGTAGTCTTGGGCTTCGCTGGATCATTTTGGCCTCTCCCTACCTGTTCTTGTGATAGGCTGTGTTTGTATTGGTGCCAGGTATATTAAATTAGGGGCCTACTCTATACCAGTATGGCTTATCCTATGCCATCACTGACAAGCCCATTTAGATATAAGTTCATGCTCTGTAGAACTGGACACTAAGATTTCAGCATGTCAATACTTAATCAGTTCTTGTTCTTAAAAGGTCACCCTACTGTCTTTGATGTTACAGAAATGGAAAACCTTTAGGAAAGTTGTTTTTAAAACTGACTTTGGTATTCTGTAAAGATTGTCTCTATGTTGTCAAGAATGAATTTAAACTTTTTAAAAAATGTTAAAAATTTTTAGTACATTTGCATTGGTGTTTTGCCTATGTGTATATTTAAGTGAGGGTGTTGGATCTCCTGGAACTGGCGCTAAAGACAGTTGTGAGCTGGCATGTGAGTACTGGGAATTGAATATAGGTCCACTGGAAGAGCAGCTGATGCTCTTAACTGCTGAGCCATCTCTCCAGCCCCAGGTGTTTAGTTCTTATGTATGAACAAATATTCAACAATCCCTAGATCCTTAAATGTTTCCAGTAATTGAGGCACAGTTCAATAATTGAAACACACAGTTACAACTAGAGGGACTTGGAGGAACAAAGATAATATAGAAGAGAACACTTTTTATTTTATTTACTTTGTTTTTATAGTATATCTTTTTTGAGTTAGGGTCTCATATATCCAAGGCTAACCCCACATTCACCTTATGTTGCTGAGGATGACCTTGACCTTCTAAAGTATTTTTTTTTAATTTAATAGCCACAGATATATAATATACTACAATCATAAACTTAAAATAGGATGTTAATAAAAATAAATGTTCAGAAAACAACAAATATGTCTTGGAAATCTAAAGCAGAATAAAATTATAGGAATAATAAATAAATTATGAACACTAATGAAAGACCCCCCAAGTCAGGGAGACCCTCGCTCAAATCTTGGGATGGCGCGACCCCCCAAGAACTCACAAAAGACCATCCTTGCTGCAATCACACGAGGTTTAATTCGGGGGCGGGGAGGTGAGAAGACCAGTGCACTGGGGTCAAACCCGTAACCTACGCAGAGGCAGAGGGGTTCGGCCCCGAGCAGCTGAAGTCAGGGGTATTTAAAGGAAAAAAACCACAAAGGGGTGGGGACTGGAAAGGATTTGCATTATGGGGAAATACAGATTGTTCTAAGTTATTCAAAGGTCAGTTGCACAAACATTTCTAGTTCCTGAAGCATTGTGCCTCTGGCCCTGAGGTCAGGTCAAAGTCACTCGTTTCTTAGGAGAATGTCGTTGGGTGGGATTTTTGCCCGGGCATGTCTCGGCTCTAAGTTTGCTAGGGGTCTAACCTTCCTCATAAGGGTTCAGATCTTTCACTACAATATAAGATAATGTACACATATGCATTTTAATGGTGATCTCCTTTCCCTGCCTTCTTTATTTTTACTTTAATCAATACTTGTTTTTCTGAGTCATTTTGTGTTATCTTTGATTTTGTATCATATAGCAGTAAATATCTGTAATGTATATAAAGATGATATAAATCCATATTATATTTTGCGGAGACAGAGAGAGGCAGCAAACTTTCTATTGTAGCACATAGAATATGGAAGGACCAAACGCGCTGTTATTTCTGTCTATAAAGTAATGTATACCCCATCGCATCCAAAGTAAAGGAAATTATTTTAACCTACTTAGTCAACTTTTCAATTAATTGTGAGGGACTAATGAAGTAGATTTTAGTCTTGCAAGGAATTAAGAACTGTACCTTCATTGCATTCATTTCTAGAGACTTAATGTGTTAGCACATGTGAATGATCAATTATCGGTAGGTACACATTCTCGTTGTGTGAGCATGCATCATGTGTATGGAGGTAGGGAGACACTCTTCAGTGTCATTGCTCAGGTACTATCCTTCGGTTTTTCTTTTTTCGGTGCCTGGCTTTGTGTAAACGCGGGTTCCAGGACAGAAACTGAGATCCTTGCATTTGCAAGTCAGGCTCTTAACCAACTGAGTCATTCTCCCAGCGCTCCTGGGAAACTTTTTCACAGGTCAAAATCAAAGAATAGATTAAGAAAAGAATAGGATGTGGGACCCAGGGAGGGAAGGATTTAGCCAGAGAAGTCCCACATGAAGAGAGGAAATCTCCTAGATTCATCACTGTATTAAACCTGGAGGGGAAACTTTCAGACTCCAACTGGAGAAAAAAGGAAGCAGGAAAGGGCCATGGTCAGGAGGAGGTGTGCAAGCGATAGGTGATTTGCTATATAGAAGCATCAGGAGCGATCCTTTACAGGTGCTGGCTAGATCTTTTGGAATAAATAAAACAGCAAATTCAAGTGAGGTATCTTTTTTTTAACAAATGACCTTAAGAAATGTTATATGAAAATTATATGAAGAGGTAAATGCCCATATTTCAATGGTGAACAGTCATTTACATGTTCATAATAATGGAAACATTATCTATTAATTTCAGCCACATGGAAATTCTGTGGTTAAGGAAAATGTGGACTCATGATGGAACAGGTAAAATGATTTTTTAACCTTCTTTTCTAAAACTGATGAACGAAAATGATAATATAAACAATATATTAGGAAACAAGAAAGTGGGCGGGAGAGATGGCTCAGCAGTTAAGAGCACTGGCTGCTCTTCCAGAGGTCCTGAGTTCAAATCCCAGCAACCACATGGTGGCTCACAACCAATCTGTAATGGGATCCGATACCCTTTTCTGATGCGTCTGAAGACAGCTAAAGTGTACTCGCCTAAATAAAATAAATAAATCTTTAAAAAAAGAAAAGAAAAGAAACAGGAAAGTTTTAGTGATTTCCAGAATTATGTAGAGAGAACCTTGTTGCAACTAAATAAATGAATAGAAAAAGAAAGAAATACAATTAACTTAGAATAAAGCCAACCAACCAACAAAATAAACAGGACAGTGATTATCAGAATAAACATCTAAAGGAGTTTTAAAGGGAAGATTTTAGAGGAATCCTGAAAGAACAAGGAAAAGGAGAAGAGAGGCCCAGACTGCTGATATGGTCACTTTGCTGCATCTGATGCCATAAATCATGTGCAGGCATTGTTCTGACAAAAACAACTTTTAAAAGAATCCGAAGCAAAAAATTAAAGCCAGTTGTTTTGGATATAATTTCAAAACACATCTAGACATGTTATTTCTTAAATGTAGCATGGTGATTGATACTTTACACAGGCTTCTGGAGACCACAATTGTGTTGATCAGATATTTATATTAGCTTCATCAATACTGATTAACACACAAAAAGCCAATGTGACAGGCACATTAATACTCACCTAATGAGTTCAAAACTAAATGCCTTATAACTTTGTAGGGGATTTTATTGCCAGTCTCCCTTCTATGGAGATGTAGAATCTGAAGTCACGTTTATTGGGAAATTAGTTAGGACTCTAGCTGCACATTCTGTTAGTATATGACGACTGAATTGAAACTTTTTGCTTGATGCTTTTGAGCATACAGACTGATAAGTACAGATTTCTGGACAAGAATAATTTGGGGGGGGCCTCACACTGAATTAATAATATCTTGTTATCCAAAGCATCAACATCAGGAATTTACAGAGGCCTTAAAGGAGAAGGAACCATCTAGGAAGAAATTCACAACAAATGGCCAGCAAAGATGGAAGGACTGCACTTTGAGTATTTAGCATTTAACTAATGAGTACCATGTCAGTAAGCAAGGATACACTAAGCAACTTTTAAGCAGAAAAAGAATATTCAAAAGATTTAAGTTCGGGGGGGGTTCCAAAGGGGAGACCTGGAAAGGGGAAAACATTTGAAATGTAAATAAAGTATTAAATAAAAAAAAAAAAGATTTAAGTTCTTAGACGGCAACCTCTGTGGAGAAAATAGGTTCAGATGAATACCAATATTGATTTTTTATTCTGATCTGGTGGTATTTTTTAAAGTAGAAAATTTAAACTACTATTATAAAAATTATCACAAGTTATAAAGAATTATTTAATGATATCGTGTAACATTCATCTTATTTCCATTAATTTTCAGATTTTTAAATGTGTCTCTAGGGCTTTAGCAGTGGTTCAACTTCTGTTGGTTATAAGCATCACAGAATTATTGTGCACAAATGTATACAAGTACTGTAAACAATGAGAAGTTCTAGGTTATGAATAGAATAACAAGTCTAAAGATATATTTGAAATTGACTCCCCTTTACCTATTTAATCATAACTTGAGCAAAAGAAGGCTTAGCTTTACAAATGTGTAACTAAATTATATAGAAGTATTGTTGGGTTAAAGTGGTGTGATGGTCCCGTGTGTGCCCCCCAGGGCTTGGGCCTCTGGGAGAGGCGGGACATGGGAAGTTTGACCTCACTCACCCCACAGAACTGCCGGGTGGGTCTCCTGCTGTGAGAAGCTGTGGGACACCACCCAGGGTTGGGGGAGAGTGGCCTGGGGATCCCGGGGACTTCACAGAGCCGGCTCCATCTGGTTCTCAGGCTCTTGGGCATCCCAGGCGCTGCTGGATGCTGCAGAAGAGCTGAGAACAACAGAATGGGGGCCTGACGGCTGGAGCTAGCCCGGAGCCGAAGGGGAAAGGTAAAGAGGAGCCTGGCTGGGTCCCTCCAGGGACAGAGCCCTTGACTTGTTGCTGGCTAGCTGGGTTGGTTTGGTGGCAGCCGTGGCTGGGAGCGCTGAGAGGCCTTCTGTGGGAGACTGGACGGGACTTTTTAGACGAAGGCCTGTTTCACTGCTCTCACGATGGATCCCGATGAAGAGAGACAGTCCATGTTTTTAGGGTGTTTATTGTCATGGTGGAGAGTAGTGATGAGTGAAATTGTACTCCACAAGCTCAGGGTGGGCCTGAGATTAAAATACCTTTTGCAGGGAGGAGTGGCTGGGAAGAGGAAGGGGAGTTTATTGGCTAAGCCTCTAGGTGCCTCATTAAAATGGAAATGTCTTGAGGCTATGTGACCAAACCTCAACCTGTGGATGGGTTTGAGGCTACATGACTGATAGTCACAGACCTATGGAGAGCTGCGGCCTCCTGTCAGGAGCCTGGGGCCCAGGAGCATGGCAAAATGCCTACCGTCCTTTGTAGGGTTATCCCCTGCTGGGGACCCCCTACTGGGTCCCAGGGTTTTAAACCTTAGCTCATCCAGAAACCAGGCTGCCTTTCCCGGTCCCACAAAGTATTTATAATTATTTTTGTCAATTAAGATTTTGTAATACGGGCTGGAGAAATGGCTCAGCAGTTAAGAGCACTGACTGCTTTTCCAGAGGTCCTGAGTTCAATACCCAGCAACGATATGGTGGCTCACAACCATCTGTAATGGGATCTGATGCCCTCTTCTGGTGTGTCTGAAGACAGCTATAGTGTACTCATATATAGAAAATAAATAAATAAATCTTAAAAAATATTTTGTAATACAAGTTAAAAAACTAAATATTTACAATGTTCAATATTTCCATAATAAAGAGGATGAATTATGCAACTTGATATTCTTTACATTTGGATATGATGGTCATGTAAACTGGTTTTAATAAGTTACTTCACATTATATGTGTATGGTAATGATAACATACGCTTTTCTAAACAAGGTAATCATACAGGGGTGTAGTTGTTTGTTTGTTTTTTTGATTATCTGGTCTTTTGTTTGTTTGTTTGTTTGTTTTGTTTTTCGAGATAGGGTTTCTCTGTGCAGCCCCGGCTGTCCTGGAGCTCACTCTGTAGACCAGGCTGGCCTTGAACTCAGAAATCTGCCTGTCTCTGCCTCCCAAGTGCTGGAATGAAAGGCGTGCGCCACCACTGCCCGGCTAATTATCTGGTCTTATTCAATGTCTACATTTTCCAGTTATTTTTACATTTGATGAATATCAAATTTGATTTGATTTGATCTTATACAAGCATATTACACTTAGCATTGTTCTTTTCAAAGGTGAGAAAACACACTCTGAATATTTTAAACTTAGCAATTAGCATAGACAAATCTGGTTCCAGTGTTTAGATAACTTCAGTAGTTTATAATCTAGTTAGGATATACATTTAGTAGAGGTAGATGGATCTCTGTGAGTCCAAGGCCAGCCTGATTTACATAGCGAGTTCTAGGATAGCCAGGGCTATGCAGAGAGACTGTGTCTTAGTGTTGTGACAAAACACCAAAAGCAAGTGGGGAGGAAAGGGTTTATTTGGCTTAAGCTTCCACAGAACATTCTGTCTTGATTATTTGTCTATTGATAAGAATGGGGTGTTGAAGTCTCTCACTATTAATGTGTGGGGTTCAATATGTGATTTAAGCTTTAGTAATTTACCTTTTACAAATGTGGGTGTACTTGTATTTTGGGCATAGATATTCAGAATTAAGATGTAATTTTTCTTTGATGAGTATGAAGTGTCCTTCCCTGTATCTTTTGATTAATTTTAGTTGAAAGTCTATTTTATTAGATATTAGAATGGCTACTCCACCTTGCTTCTTGAGTCCATTTGCTTGGAAAATCTTTTTCCAGCCCTTTACTCTGAGTTAATACTATCTTTGTTGTTGAGGTGTGTTTCTTGAATGCAGCAGAATGATGGATCCTATTTTTCTCATCCGTTCTGTTAGCCTGTGTCTTTTCATTGGGGAATTGAGTCCATTGATGTTAAGAGATATTAATGACCAGTGATTGTTAATTCCTGTTCTTTTGATGTCGGTAGCAGTCGTGTGTGTGTGTGTGTGTGTGTGTGTGTGTGTGTGTGTGTGTGTGTGTTACTTCCTTTGGTTTGATGGTGTGAGGTGATTTATTTCCTATGTTTTCTTGGGTGTAGTTAGCCTCCTTGGTTTGGAATTTCTTCTGTAGGGCTGGTTTTGTAGATAAATATTGTTTAAATTTGGTTTTGTTATGGAATATCTTGTTTTTCCATCTGTGATGAATGAAAGTTTTGCTAGGAATAGTAGTCTGGACTGATATCTGTGGTCTCTTAGGTTCTGCAAGACATCTGCCCAGACCCATCTGTCTTTTAGAGTCTCTGTTAGGAAGTTAGGTGTAATTCTGACAGGTCTGTTTTATATGCTATCTGGCTATTTTTCCTTGCCATGTTTAATATTCTTTCTTTGTTGTGTAGAATTAGTATTCTGATTATTATGTGGCAGGAGGATTTTCTTTTCTGGTCAAATCGATTTGGTGCATGAAAGCTTCTTGTATATTTATAAGCATATCTCTCTTTATGTTGGGGAAATTTTCTTCTGTGATTTTGTTGGAAGTATTTTCTGGGCCTTGCAGCTGGGAATCTTCTCTTTTTTCTATTCCTATTATTCTTAAGTTTTGTCTTTTCATATTATCCCAGATTTCTTGGATGTTTTGTGTCACAAACTTTTTAGATTTAACTTTTCTTTGACAGATATATCGATTTCTTCAATCATATATTCCCCGCCTGAGATTCTCTCTTCCATCTCTTATATTCTATTGGTGATGCTTGCACCTGTAGTTCCTGTTCGCTTCCCTAGATTTTTGATACCCAGGGTTCCTTCAGATTGTGTTTTCTTTATTACTTCTATTTCCATCTTTTACTCTTTTTTTTTTTTTTTAAAGATTTATTTATTTATTATATGTAAGTACACTGTAGCTGTCTTCAGACACCCCAGCAGAGGGCATCAGATCTCATTATGGATGGTTGTGAGCCACCATGTGGTTGCTGGGATTTGAACTCAGGACCTTCGGAAGAGCAATCAGTGCTCTTACCCGCTGAGCCATCTCTCCAGCCCCCCATCTTTTACTCTTAAACAGCTTTATTTATTTCCCTCACCAAGGGATTTATTAATTTATTTTTCAATGGACTTTAAAGTCATCATCTTGTGCTTCAGCTGTGTTAGGATATCCAGGGCTTGCTTGCTATAGTAGGATAGCTGGGCTCTGGTGGTCCCTTATTGCCCTGGCTCTGGTTGATTACTGGCCTGAAGTCATCTGGTTATCCCTGTTGTTGACTGGATGTTTCTAATGCTGGCAGGATTCCTGAGGGAGGCAGGGAGATCCATGGGCCTGGATGTTTCTAGGGCCCTACAGGCCTTTTTTGGGAAGGCAGACAAGGCTGTGGGCCAGATGATGGAGGTCAGGGGATAGCTTGCAGTGCTCCTTTGCTGCTCCAGGTGACCAGGAGGCAGTCTGCTTTCTTATAGAACCCAGGCCCACAACCTGGAGATGGAACCACCCACAATGGACTGGACCCTCCCCCATCAATCACTAATTGACAATTCTTTACAGCTGGATCTTATGAAGGCATTTTCTCAGTTGAGGCTACCTCCATTCAAGTAACTCTAGTTTGTAGTCAAGTTGATGCTAGACTTGGCAGCACACTGTCTCACCCTTCCCCCTTCCCCCTTCCCCCTTCCCCCCAAATGCCTCCTTTGACATATATTTTACACTTGGGATATACCCCCAGAGGGGGAATTTACTAGATTAAAAGAAATATATAATAACATTATCATGCTTTATTTTCAATATTTTGTTATGCATATGACAGCTTTTCTGTATGTGCACCCTGTGCATGCAAAGCCTGTGATAGTCAAGAGTGTGATGGGCTCCAGGAACTGGAGTTATACCTAATTTGTGTGCTAGTAATTGAACTCTGGTCTTCTGCAGGAGCAGCAAGTGCATTTAACCACTGAGCCATCTCTCAGACCATGTCACTATTTCTATTGAATAGGCATTAAAAAGCATGGTTAAAGGGGGTGGAGAGGAGGAAGCAAGACAAAGTGCAGAGCAAAGCACTTCTTTTATGCTTAAATGGAAAAATTTTGAGCATTTATTATGATATACATATAAATCCAGGGGTTTGGGTTATGATAATCATTAATATTTGTCTACATACACTTGAGTCTTTCATACTGAACAATTAAGTGTTTGGCCTTTTGGTGCACAATGTTAAAATTCTTATGGCAGGTTCTTTGCAAGGGTTTCAATTTCACTGCTTGATAGATTTTAATCTGCAATCAGTATTGTATAGGTTACAAAGACTACCAGATTTCTAAAAGATACATTTCTGCAGATATTCAATTTTTGTGGCTAAGTCTTTGAGGCTCTGGACAAGAACTTGGCTGGTAGCAAGTCTCATGAGAAATGCTTATAGTTGCCTAGAAACAAAGACATATCTTTTGCAGGATGCCACTGCACTTGAATCCTGAGGGGAGGCATTTCTCTATGTCATATACAGCATATATTGGAGAGGCTCATTGCTTACTAATCACTTTAGTCTTAATAAGCTGAGGTTCTTTAGAAAACCTGAAGACAGTCCTCTAACATAAAACTGAACAATATGTGTTGATTCCTAAGAGCTTTTCTAACATTTTGGTTTCAGAAAATAATCCACAATTAATTCATTGTTCTCTTGCACAGACGTGAGTGGAGGCAGGGGCATGCCAAACCATGTAATAATTTAAAAGACAATCTTATTGTCTTAGTTGAAGAGTTTTGAAAACAAAAAAGAGGTAAGCAAGGCCCATTTTCCATGTGTATGTATATATATACATACACACACATACACACATTTAGAATGAGCTTGTGGTCAACTGATGTTCATGACATTTCTAAAGATGTTTGTGTGTGCCTGGGAATTTATATGCACTTGTATGCTGGTGCCTGAGAAGTCCTTAAGAGTATCAGATCCACTGGAGCTGGAGTTACAGGCTGCAGGGTAAGCACTGAACCATACCCTAGTCCCTTCCTAATACTTGTAGAAGTACAATGTTCCCATTAGAATGTTGACTGAACTTACCCACTGCTTAGCGGTTTGGAAGAACAGGGCAGTTTGAAGCCTAGATGTCGCTGTGGCTTAAAAGGTTAACACTACAAATAAACGACTGGTAGAAAACAAAAATTTAGTAGGCTAAACCTTGAAATTATGAAATGTCACTGGCTCACAAAACAAAATATGATTTCAAAAACTTTAGAAACTTTTTTGAAATTTATTTCTAAATATCACAAACTTTTTAAAAAGCAACATATTCATACTAAAATACGTGCATGAGCAAAAGTAAAAAATAAGCACAGGAGTACGAAAATTAACATAGTAAAATTTTAATACAGTATTCTGGATACAAGTAGAATAGCACTAGGTAACGGACTGTAGTTACCTCAGCAGTCTGGGAGTATGGGCTGAGATCAACCAAGGTTTAGAATGGCCACTTCACATTTCATCAGTGTTGCCCAAAGCCAAAGTAAGCTAGGATAGAGTACAACTAACCTTCCATGTAAATCAGTTATTTTAAGGTGATTTACCCTCACTTAATGGCAGTTGAGGTAAGTCAGAGAGCCCTTACAAAGACTAAGAATCAAATGAAAACTTGTTTCTAGCCTTTATTTTAGGTCACCTTAAACTTAATTTGCTTTTATGTACTTGTTAACATTCACGTACATATTCTTTCAGGCCGAAGTTTTAGCTTGGGAATCTTGCCAACTGTATGTCCAACTTCAGAACATTCTCAATCAGACAAATTTACTGTATAAAACAGCAAGATTTACTTGTTAAGTTTTCAGGTCCCTTAAAATTCAGTAGGGCCACAGGCATTAACTGGAAGGAACATTTACTAAATAACATTAGAAAGCCTTAATCAAAGATAATGGATAAAATATATAGGCTTTCATACACAATCTAATTTCTCACTCTGTAAAAGGAAAAATGATTACAATATCTTTCAGGCTTGCTATATGCCACAGGTAATGAAAAAGAAACCAACAGGAAATTCAACAAGCTAGAACTATTTACTGTCAGGATACAGTGAGGGTCTGGAAGACATACTACGATATTCTGGGGAAACATTAACAGGTAAGCATGTGCTGAAGGCAGTTTATAAATGAAACATTACAAAGCTTGTAATAATGCATCCAACTAATAAAAAAGAGCTGCTATTGGTCCAATAGTATAGCATCATCCTACCACTATGTAAGGAAGATGGAAAGCTTCTGTACATAAGTTCCCTTTGCCTCTCTTGCGTAGCACACACCTTAGACATTCTCATGTTATCTAACATTCCAATCAGAGTTTTGCAAATCTTTACCAGTTTGTGCAGGCTACTATAACCACCTTTATTATTTACCAGACGAATTTAACCAGTTCCAAGAAACAAATGTTCATAATCAGTGAAGAAACATTAATACTAACTTTCCCCCAAGGGGATGGAAACCTCATTCTAAGGACATGATACAACCCTAATAGAATGAACTATGTCCCTAGAGATTCAAAAATGGAAGAACAGTTGCAAGCCTGGAAAAACAGTTCTATAGGAACTAAGTAACTGTGAAATCAGTAATAACTGTAAGAAAGGCAAAGGTGAATTATTTTCCTAGTGCAACATCAAATATGTTACTGGACTACTAGAAGCTGTTCTGCCACGTTTACTGACAGTGCATAGTCCCAGACAATAGGGAATAGTCCAAATCACATAGAATCCTGAAAAAATTAAATGATTGTTTTCCTTCTGAAAATAGTGGTACAAAACTCAATTATTTTAGTTGCTTAGATTTCCTACCATCTCAGACAATTTAAACATGGTTGCCTGCAAATTCCTTAAGGAAGAGGAAGCAATTACTGTTGACTTTGCTGCTGGTCTCTGTGTTTTACCAACTGCAGTTAGTAAACAACTAGTCTAGGCATTTATGTGCTACATGAATAAAACCAAACACGAGAAAATAGAAACTGCGATTTTTGAGAACTGATTGTTTTTTCTTCCATAGCAGGCTTTTAAAATAAAAACAAAGCAAGTGGTCACTTTGACAACCTGAATTGGGAATGTTAAATCTATAAGACCCATAAGACATCTGTTCTTAAAAACACAAATTATTGCTGGGCGTGATAGTACACGCCATTATTCCCAGCACTCAGGAGGGAAAGAGGCAAGTGGGTCTTGAGGCTAGCCTCCAGTGAGTTCCAGGACAGCCAGGGCTATGTAGAAAGACCCGGTGTCGGGGGGAAAAAAAAATCAAAAAACACAAACCCCACAAATTATTTTTTCTATTAACTTTGGCTTTTTGTTTAATGAAAATTTGCGGCACAATGACCTCAAAGATAACTCCAAGTCACACAGGGCATCTTGCCACTGATTTAAAATAGAAATATAACTTCAATGGTTTCAACTATTTGATTTTTTTTTTAATATTAAAGCTCTAATCTAAGTCTTCAGTTACTAAACTTTTAAAAAATATAATTCAGATCTGATGAAAAGGACTTATTTGAGCTAAATTACTTCTAATAAGCTTACAGAACAGTGAGGTTCAGAGAACCTAAACATGGTTGACCTTTAACAGAACTGATTATTTCCTGACTCAGCATCCTGCTTTATTTTTACTATAAAATTTTTGCCTCGTTTTCTGGATTGTTTAGCATCCAAGTTTTAAAACCTGCATCACCAGAGGCAGAGCAGTAAAAGTGAAACTAAAACTCATTTCTAGTCTATTTACCTAAATAAACTCTTATAAAATCTTATGGAAAAATTAATATATAGAAAGCAAGTTTCTTACTTGTTGTCAGCCAAAAAGTAACTAATTCCCTGTAAAAAGAGAAAACAGAACCACAGTGTATTTAAATTAAAAGATCAGTCCTGTAGTCTTAATACCAAGACATAAAAAGGTTTGCAAATCCAGGATGGTATTTAAAATAAAAACTATGGTTTGAAAATTTTTGTTCATAGTTCAAGACTAAAATCTCATCACTGCAAAATCCCCCATGGCTTTTGGCAAAGACATTAAGAGAGATTTTAAGTCTTTGGGTCACTTGAAGCTGCTAAATGCATGTCTTTAAAAAGGAGAAAGAGACCGTGAGGAAGTGAAGGCTAGGCAATTATTTCACATTCAAGTAGAATGTAATTGAAACAGTAATTTCTCCTAGAGATCTCAAGCTCTAAGAACATTTCTGGCCTTCTATTCTATTTTGAAAAGAACTTGAACTTCTTTAAGGTCCTGTGAGAGGTATAGCCTGGCAGCAGCTTCAATTTCTAGGCTAGTTCTCAATCCAAATGATGACATAACCTCACAAAAAAAAAAACCAAAAACAAAAAAAAAACCAAAAACAAAAACAAACCAAAAAAACAAAACATGGCAACACAGCTACAATGCAGGGAAGTTCTTTCATGCTCAAACAATTCAGGAGAGCATCCATCAGTTTTTAAAGATAACCACCAGGTTTCAGATAGCCTAATACACTCTATAGCTAAGTTTTACTTTATACCATTGGTGACTAAAATTAGCAGTAAGTTTTGCAGTGAGGTTTCTTTCTTTTGCCTGCAACTATATACACATTGCAAAACTATTCTGTATCACATGATTTAAAATGAAATAAATATAAAACTGAAGCACACAATCAACACATTAACTTTAATCCTCCACATTATTTATCTTGATCACAATGCCATAACTGCCTGGTCAACAATCTTGAGAGTTGAGGAGCTGATGTTCATTCTCATATCCATCAGGCAGATACGCTCTCCTCAGCTGGTCTGACTTAGGGATGGAGCCTCCATTCTTCACATGTCGAGACAGGAATGCTCGGACTGCCGGATGATCAGCCTTCTCCAGGGGGATGTTGGCTTCCAGGCACATTTTCACAAAGTCCTGGATAACACTGACTTTCTCTGTCTGCGCAGTACTGTTGCACTGAAGAGATGCAGTCAGGGGCCTCTGCTTCTTTCTCACATTTTGCTCTTCAAATTCTGCCTTCCTCTTTGTATGAGTCTTTGACTTGAGGTGGTCACTAATGGCAGACTTGCGAACATGATTCAGCACCACATTGCAAGAAGTGCAGAAGAGTTTTCCTCCATCTTCATGAAGCTCACCTCCAAATTCAGTGACTCGATCCAGAGGGGTTACATACAAAGCAGTCTTAGAACGATTTCGAGCAGGTGGTGCTGTTACAACAAATCGTTCCATGTTGTCTCTGAATAAGGGTCTTCTAAGACAAGAGAAAGATGTTAGTATTATGGTAATAGTTCATTCCAGACGTGACTAACAATAAAAGCTAAGGTTATAAGTGCTTTTTTTTCCCTCCGAATAAGTGCTTTTTTTAAAGGTAGAGATAAAAACAAAACGAAAAAAAACCCCCCAAAACCCCACCAAACTTTATTCAGTGATCCTCAGTATACCCCAAATACTCTTAGTTCAATTTGTAGGCCATATGTGTTTTAAACCGTATCTGAAATATTCAAGGAAAACAAAACTAAAGCAAATTAGCAGCATACAGCTAGGTTCATATCTTGACATTTGTGTGTATGTGGTATATGCCTATATGTACACCTTATTGTTTTTTGAATAGCTTCTCTAACTGAACCCAGAACTGGGATTATAGATACATACTGCTGGGATCACCTTTTCCATGGATGCTGGGAATCTGAACTGAAGTCCACATACTTGCACAGGAAGCACATGTCCTACTAATCCAACTTCCTAATACCTTGGTTTTTATGACAAATAAATTAAGAGTCATGAAGAAAGTATTCTAAATGTTTCTATCTTTTAGAGAATTACAATCATAGCAAACATTCAGAGTACTAAAAATACTAATCTCGCCCAAGTTAAACATGTGTTTAAGTTAAAGAGCTTCTTGCTGGGAAAGTGATTTGAGAACTCAACTGTGTACAAACCTGGTAGCAAAACTTATTTCCCAAAGAGAAAAACAAGTAAAAACTAAAAAACTAAAAACAAAAACAAACAAACAAAATAAACAAAGCAAGTGTAACTATTTACAATGACATTACAACTTGAGGCCTACACACAGCTGACAGTAAGTACTACTTATTTAAGACAGGAAAGATCTCAATGCCTGGTGGTGCATGTCTGAGGCAGAGGCAGACCTGTTCTATGAAGTGAGTTCCAGGACAGCCAGGGTTACACAGAGAAACCCGGTCTAGAAAACCAACCAACCAAAAACAAATACAGAGTCTCACTATGCAGACAGGGCCCTATCTGTGCCATCTCCTGAATTCTGAGACTGAAACTGTATGGCACCATGCCTGGAAAAATGCAATTTTTAATCCATGTATATCTCTAAGTTTTTATAAGGTGAAAATCAAGAAAAGCCAATATGTTCTTTAAAATTTGGTTTCCTACTTCCATTGAAGATTAATTCTTATTTCCCTTAACACAGTGCCTAATATGTGCTGGGGAGCCAAACAAAATTTGATGTTTTTAAAAAGTAAAATGAACAGCTGCGTGTCCACTAGTGGCAGAACAATTGCCTAGCATGAGCTAAATTCTGGGTTTGATCTCAGCAATGCAAAAACAAAAACAAACAAACAAAACTAAATTAAAACAAAAATGAAAAAAAAAGCACCAAATTCAAATAATCACCCCCCCCATAACCATTTATCAAAAATATATAACTTAGAAGCAGTTTAATACTAAATTTAGCCTAGTAATAAAACAACCCTGTTGTCCAGTGGGGCTTTCAATGTGAAATCCTCTTGTTTCACTGTCCTGAGTGGCTGGGATTACAGACATGTGCCACCATACCTGGCTGCTTTTTACTTCTTACATTTATGTATGTATGAGTGTGAGCACTTGTGCACATGTTTGAAGCTGAGGATAACCAGAGGGAGTTGGATCTCCCTTCCCACCATGTGGTTCCATGGACTAATTCAGGGTTGTCAGCTGGGCAGCAAGTACCTTTATTCTCAGAGTCACTTCACTAGTCCCACAAACTTCTGGAAAATTATCAATGGACTATCAGCTTTATAAAATTACAAACACTGGTAACCCAAGATAATAAATACACTTTGATAACAAATGCTTAGCAAGACTTACTCTCTTGGAACTATGCCTATCAGTTAACTTCTTATAATAATCGAGACATCAGATACTACACTGAGTAATTTTCTGTTATAAACATGTTGAAGAAATCCAAGTATGTTCTGAAGAATTAGTTTTTGTAAGTAAAATGACAAACCACGGAGTATCTGGCTGCATTACTCTACTTGCTGAGTAACATCAAGATTCTTTCAACTTTTGTCAGTATGCTGAGCAAAATCTATGGACTCAAAGTAGGACTTAGCAATTCATACAAACTCTGTAAGGCACAAAACGTTTAGAATTTCACATGCTTAATTATTTGTGGATTTCCACCCCATTACATCTTTGGCACACAAGTGTTACTTGTGAGATATTGTGTTAGGATATAGGTTTCTCACGGCAGAAAAGACAGTCATCATCATGAATCCCACTTGATACTCAGCAAATTATCATTGCAAATACTTGCAATTTCCATAAGTACTCTGTACCTAAGAAATACTAATAACAATTAAAGTTGTTATGAAAAACTGGGGGTACAGTTAGAATTTTTCTTTGACTGCAAACTTACAGAAAATGAATCTGCAATTCTTGTGCTAATGTTAAGCCTGAACTTTTCAGATCTTTTAACTTGAAAGCTCTGTCCTTGATACTGCCGATGCAAATAACCATCTCGTAGAGAGGAGATATTAGTTATGCGTAAAAGTATTTTCAGAAGTCAGAAATATTTTAAACAAATGAGGAAGTTAAGAAGTTAAAGCGCAAAGAGCTAGCTAACAAAAGCGAAGTAACCATTTACTAGAGCAAAACTAAACTCCTGAGTTTTCAAGTCGAAATATTTACCGGGTTAATTTCCAGTTGTTTTTTTGTTTTTTCCTTGATATTAAGTAGTGACGGTTTTCCGATGCAAAACTACAGACGCATCCAATCCTAGCGACTTTGCGTTTGTTCAGACCCGGAGACGCCTTCGACTCAGTTTTTCAACAGGTGGTGGTGGGGAAACAGTTTCTGGGCTTGCACCCTATTTTCCCTGCGGCGCCGGGAAGTCATGCCTTTACTGTAAAACACAAAAACAAACAGAAAGGAAAGATGGTGGAGGGGCGGGAAAGGCAGAGCGCAGGCCCGCGGCAGAGCGTCTCCGGCGACTCCGTACACAGGTGTCTCTGCCTTCGGTGCGCGATTGCTAAGCTCCAGCCTCAAGCCAGCTCGGCTCGCACGCCCCGGGCGGGTGCCCCGCGGCCCGCGCGCTCCACAGGCCCGAGGCTCCGGTGGGGGCGGGGAAGGCGGGCGCGGGCCGCCCGACGTCTAGACAGCCTCCTCCTGCCGCGCCGGCCGAGGTGGCGCCCCGGCGCCGCAATCCGGTCTGCGGGCCGGGGCCGGGGCCCCCTCCCAGCTGCCCTCCGAGGGTCCGAGAAGTCGGCCACTCGGCCTACTCGGTGGCTGTCCCTGGGGAAGGGGGCGGCCGGCTCAGGCCGAGGCCATCGCTGTCAGGCTGCCTGTCTCCTCCCTCCTCCTCCGGCCACCGGCCCCGCCCCCGGCTCCCTCGCACGGCCCGAAGGCCCCGGCCCGCCGCTCGCACCAACGGCCAAGCCCACCTTCCGCCTTCCCAGCTCTTCGGGACCGTAGGACCGGGTCGCCGTTAGGGGAAGTGCACGAGACTTCGCCGGGAACGAAAAGAGGAGGAAGAAAAGGCAGAGCAACGGGATGAAGGAGATCCCGTTGCGGCCGCCGCCGCTGCTCCTGCTGCTGCTCCTGCCGCCGCCGCCGCCGCCGCCGCCGCCGCCGCTGCCGCCGCCGCCGCCGCCGCCCGAGCGAACCCCGCCGCGGCCGCCGTGTCCCCCGCCGCGCCCCGTCCTCCGGCGCGCCCTATGGCAGAGCTCGTAGGCGGTCCTCAGCAACCGCCGAGTAGTGTTGACCAACAGATGGCAGGGCTATCAAACAGACGGTTAATTTAACCAATAGGAGTGTAGGGCGGGCATGCCTATGATTGGCGGTTTCCTTCCTCCAGTGAAAATTGGGGGCGTGGGTGGGCGGAGCCGGAAGTAGAGCCCAGTCGAGTGGCCCTGTCCGGCTGGGGCGGAGGGAAAGGAGGAGGGAACTAGAGGAGGAGGAGGAGGTTAGCTGAGGCAGCGGCGGCGGCAGCGGCGGCGGCGCAGGGGCTGGGTACGCGCTGGGCGGCGAGAGCCTCATGGCGGAGGAAGAGAGCGACCAAGAGGCCGAACGCCTCGGAGAAGAGCTCGTGGCCATTGTGGAGTCCCCTCCGGGCCCAGTGGGGCTCAGAGCTGCTGGCGACGGCAGAGGGGGAGCCGGCGGCAGCGGCTGTGGCGGCGGCGTCGGGATCAGCAGCCGGGATTACTGCCGACGCTTCTGTCAGGTGAGGCGCCCGTCGGCCGCTCCGACTTGTCACCGTGCTCCTGGGCCTCTGCGTGGCTCCTGGCCTGCTGGCCCAGGTATCTGGGCTGTGTCCGGGACTGATCCTCCAGCGGGACAGAGAGGGAGTCTGGGAAGCCCCGGTTCCCTCTGCACCTCTCCAAGCTTGGCGATGGGGACGGGGAGCGGGTTTGGGGTGACTTGCGGACTTTGTGGTGAGGAGAAAGTGAGTTTGTCGTGGTGGGGGGACTGGTCAACTGCAAAGAACCCCGTCCTGACATGCCTGTGCCTCACGCAGACCCTCTTCGTGTCTGAGGGTCCCGCCTTTCTCACGTTCACTACCCGGTTCCTCACTTCTGCTGAGCTCTCCGGTCTTTCTCTAAGACCCAGGTCCCCCGTATTCTTTTTCAGAGACGCCAAGCTTGCTATCACCCCACTGCCTGCCCTCCTGTCATCGCCACCCTTCCCCCTCTGCTAGGGTCTTCTGTCATTCCCTCACTAGGTCCCTCTGGACCAGTTCTTCCGTTGGCTTTGGCACTGACCCACCGTTAGCTGCTCCCCTCCCCCACAAGGTGTGTGTGCTGGGGGGGGGGGGGTGTTTTCCGTGTGGGACGTTATTGGAGTGATTGGCATCTTTCCCCTTTTTGACCCCCTTCTCTGACAAACACACCGTTTCCTAATTGACTGAAGACAGAGAAAGTCGTTTTCCTGAAACTATTGCCCTGGTTACATCACCCCTCCCCCAGCATTTAAATTACACGTTTTTGGTTAGTCTCTTAAATTCAGTATCGGAAAAAGTGACAATAAATTATTTATTTCCTTTATTCTGCCGACTGCTTTTAGGATTGAGTGTAGTTTTTATTTAACTATAAGCAAATATAGAAACAACCTACGGGTTTAGGGATAAAGTTTGGATAATCTGCATTCTCATCTGCATACATTTGTAATACAAGTTTTTTGCATTCGCAACTCTTGCTTCTTAAAAAAAGATACTTTTTTTATACTACCTTTAAAAAAATGTTTCTTAATGTGCACAAAGTGTTCAAGTCCTGGCTCTACCATTTCTGAGCTGTTAACCTGTTACTTAACATCTGTGCCTCAGTTACTTTTTTGGTTGGGATAGTTGCTAGCTGGGTAAATCCATGAAAGGTTTGGATGAGTTAGCGGTTAATTTCATTCTGGTCACAGGTGTGCAATAAAGCGAACACTGAGTGGGCATTAAGTTTGTTGACATTTCATTTTATGCCCTGCCAAGCATTTAAGGAAAGAAGGGTAAGTTGATATTTTTGGATAAGTTCCTAATGATTAAATTAAAATTTTCTGCCAATGTCATAGATAAATTTGTTTGAAGGTCGAAACAGTCTGGGTATAGACAACAAGTGTATATCTTTAACATTTTCTCTGTGTAGTGACTGTCTTGGAAACGTGTTTCATCTTGACAATTGATGTTCAGTCAAGTTTAGTGGCTTGATTTTGAGGGCATTTGTCTTCTAACTACATGATTAATGTTTAGCAATCGTTATGTTTGTAGACTATGAACCTAGGAACTTTAAACATAGAAAAATTAGCATGCATTTGATATTTTAAATATATTCTGAAACAAGTGTTCGTTGTTTCAGGATATATATCCATCTTTTAAAAGTACAACTTAATTCTCTCTTTTTCTGCCTTGCCTAGAACACCCCCCTCCCAACCTCTGTGTGTATGTGCATGTGTGTGCATGTGTGTTTGAAACCAAGGCTAGATATCCCATTGAGCTCTACCCCCAGCCTGGTGTTGTTAATTTACTTGCTCAAATGACCCCTCATTGCTGAAAAATTTGAGTGCTAGAGCTTTTTTTGGAGAACCTTTTAAATTTCTTCTTGAAGTTAATTTTCTAAGAAAAAGTGAGCACATTTAGCTTATGAAAAATTATGACAGCACCTAGGGGTGGGCACCAGGCACACAAATTCAGGGATTGCCTGGACTGTATAATGAGACCCTGAGTCAAAAAACAAAATCAGATTCTGATAGTTGACTTTAAAGTGTTTTAAAAACAAATGAAATTAACTATTTTATAAAATTCTAAGTTATGAATAGCCGAGAATAAAACTGACCAGGAAAAATGCAATGAACTTTTATTTTACATAGCTAAATTATGAGTATTATATCAACATACATTGATATGACCATTTTTTTTCCCTGCAACTTCATCATCCATCTTAGAGAGCAGTAATAATCTCTTTCTGAGTTTCTGTTCTGGTTCTATTTTACAAGTGACATTTATATTTATATATATTACCTTTTACATATTTTAAATGGAATGGAAGAATCACATATAATTTACATTTCATCTACTACTTAATAAAATTGGAGTTTGTTAATTGTTTGATTTGCCAGTAAGGAAAACTGGCTTATATAACTGAATTTCCAAAGATCAATTCTTTTAAACAACTAGGATTCTATTATTTACTAATAGTAATATTAAATAACTAATGACTAATTACTTAATCATGAGTAATTTCAAAATAGATAATGTAATATTTAATTAATAAAATAATGATGTAAAATAGATAATCTAAGTGACAGAAAGCTAACTATATGAACTATGTATGCAGCTTGTGATATTGAGAAGAAAATCTACAGTTTGTCTCTTTCCTTTTGGGGGAAAATATGAATCAAAATTTCTTGGTTAGTAGCTGTGGTTGCAGGAGAAAGAAATGAACAATTCTTTTAAGGAAAACTAAACAATGGCTCTGTGGATTAATTGCCTCTAATTACCTCTTCCTTTGGGTTATATTAGTTATCTGCTCAAGAAATGCTTCAGTAGAGTGGGCCTTAGCTCATACTTAATTTGCTTTGATATGAAAGCAACTTATACTAAGAATCTGTTAACTCTTAAGTTTCAGATAACAAGTTACATAGCAGAATTTGAAGCCAAAACAAGTTAACTTTTCTTAGATTCCAAAAGAACAAGATGAGATTTGATTTCAGAGTTCAATTTCTACTGAAAGGCAAATTGAAATGATCAAACAAAACACATACATTGGTGTGGATGGGATAGAGTGATGGAAAGTTAATGACAGGCAGGGGGCAAAAATCCTGAAAGTACTCAAGGAAGCACAGATATATGGTTTAAAAAAGGGGTCAAAGCTGGTAGTGCAGCCTTTAATCCCAACACTCAGGAGTCAGAGTCAGGTAGATCTCGGTGAGTTAGAGGTCACCATGGTCTACATAGTGATATCCAGGACTGTGTTTAAAGACCCTGTCTCAAAACAACACCAACACACACACACACACACACACACACACACACACACACACACACACAGCCCCACTTAAAATAAAAAGTTTAAAAAGGATACTTTATTATGCCATAGTAGTAAAAATTATTTCAGGAAACATTGTTGTCTCTCTTGAGTTGTTAGGTGCAGGAAACATTCACTCAGTACCTAAAGCTGTAATATTTTGACTTTGGTCACATAAAGTAAACTAAGCAAGTTTTAGTATCATATCATTATAATGAGATGGTAATAATCTCATAGATATAAGTAGACTATAAAATTATTTTGTACTATGGTGGGCTTAACAGCCACCCTAGGAAGGTGACGAGCTTTAAAACAAGAGAATGGATATAATGAACAGGAAGCCCTTATATTAACACATAGGCTTAAACAGACAGAAGCTATTAATATTTCTGTGATGCAAAATCCTCTGTGGGTTTAGGAGGAGCATTAGAGATGATCTAATCTTTGGAGCTGATAGTTTATATCCCATAATGAACTTCAGAGAATATGTTAAAATATTATCATCCTTAAATTTTAGTCTGTAATATTGCCATAGCTTGGTGCTCCTGATGAGTGAAGCAATGATTTGTGAAGCAACTACATTTGCTGTCTGCACTTTCAGAAATTTTGTTTCCTCCTGGTGGCATTCAGCAGTCTTAAATTTTCCTAACTGGCAGTTAGTGGGTGTGGCTAGAAATGCTGACCTTCCTTCAAGGGATAGCGTAGGACAGACCAACAGTTAACCTGGTCTAACATGTCAGTGGTACTTGGGTGAAAAAGCCTGATATACTTTTAATTATTACTTTGTAGCTAGCTAGTTTTTTGTTTGGGTAATGCTGTTCTTAGCAAAAGGTACCTAATAATCCTTCAGTAAGTTTTAACAGCAACTGTAGTCTGTGCAAGACACCTAAGACATGGTTATAACAGAAAAAGGGTTTGCCTCATTATTTTATTTTTACAAATACACATTTAATGTTTCTTCAAAGAAATTCAAATTAATTGTCTCAGAAAAGAATCCTGATATGTTGGTCTTGGTGCAAAATTTATACAATACTTGTACTTTCATGAAAGGTTTCTGAGGGTGTATATTATTTTTATTACTAATTATTGCTATTAATTGGCATATCTTTTAATTTATCTTTAATCAGTGCACATATTTTAAGAAGTCATATAGAAGTCCTAAATATGAGGAGTTCCTCCTTCTTGTTGCAAGTTCAGACCTGATTTAAGTGACATAACAATGTAGTTATGTATTGCCCATGTAAAATGTCTTGACCTGGTAGTGGAGGGGTGGCACTGTGGTCTCGTTATGACTGTACGGTTACTTTTCTTTCTCAGCCATTCTTCTCTTCTAGTTTATCTGATATGCCAGTATCATGCTAGGATTCCAGCTATCGTATCTGTCTTTTATGTGACAACAGGGTATTTCTGTGGGTAATTGAAAACTATCTTGCCCTAAATCCCATTCACTGGCTTCTTCCAGATTATTTAGGCATCCCCATCCACATAGAATATTAGAACTTTTAAAAAAAATGATTAATTCATTCTTAAGATTCTATTTAGTAAGGAAGGAAGAAAAGTTTGGGTATTGAGCTATAGAAGCAACTAGCTTTTTATATGAGAGGTGTGTGGGGGGAACTTTTTAGAAAAACATTTTTTTTCAGAGCTAGTCACTTGCAACACGAACACACACGCTTGCCTGATTATGATTTTCCCCTTTAATTTTAGGTGTGATCAGTTGGTTCGTAGAGCTACTCTTGTTATTGAGTGTTCCAGTTTGAATTCTTGTATATACCCATTCTTGTTGTTTCTCCATTGCTTTTGAGTCTCTTGCATTTCTCTTCAGAGAAACAATTAAGGGTTAGGTTCTATTTTTGCCTGGGAAGGAGATCTGAGGGGAGATTTTTATCCCTCCCCCCCTGCTTTTTGTGATTTTTCCTTGTTTACAAATATGTAGTGCCTCACATTTCTCCAATTTAACCCCTCCCGGGATTCTGAGGTCCTTAAAACATGGTTAGCTTGTTCCTGAACTCTTCCTCTAATGTTTTGGATTTTAGCTTCTCCGGTCTCAAGCTAGGAACAACTTCCTCAGCTACTTCCTAGCTACCTAAATGTGTGTGATGTGTGTGTGTGTGTGTGTGTGTGTGTGTGTCTAGGTGTCTTAAAATAAGAACATTTTAACTTATTTTAGTTGAGTTTGCAAGTGAGAACAGAAGTAAATGTGTGTTTATTCAGCTACATTTAATAAATTTGAAAATTAGCTCAGTAAAAAATAAATATAAGGCTGAGCACTCTCAGCACTTGGGAGACAGAGGCAGTCATAACTTCTGAGTTTCAGAACATCCAGGGCTACACAGAGAAACCCTGTCTCGAAAAAACAAACAATAGCAAAAAGAATAAATATAAAAGTATTGGCAGTAATTTGCACTTGGTCTATTGTATTGTGAATGTTCAGAGCTAAAAATCAATTCATTGCCTAACTTTACTTCACACATTCCTTTTAGGGTTTTTTAAAATGTGGGCTTTAAAAATGGTTTTCAAAAACTTGAGTATTATAGACACTGGCAGTATTCATGAAGGGTGAAATTCATAGAAGGCTATTTACTTGTTTATTAATAACTAGGGAAAACAAAACAAAACCAATTAGTCTACATGTTGTTCTTTTAATACCTTTTTAGGTTGACTTTCATAGTTGAAGGCTAGTTGTTGCTAATGACAACAGCAAATTAATGAGAACACCTTCAGTGACAAATGGCATGGAAATCTTTACATGTAACAAAATCCATGTCCCCTCCCCCAAGTCATGTTTGTAAAAAATGTTTATTCATATTTGAAACTGTTTAAGCAGACTGATTATTCAAGATGTTTAAGACCAGGTAGAAGTGTTTTCATTTAGGATTATATTTTATTTATTTATTTATTTATTTATTTATTTATTTATTTATTTATTTATTTATTTATTTATTTATTTATTTATTTATTTATTTTTGAGACAGAGTCTCACCATGTAGTTTTAGTTGGTCTGAAACTGTGTAGACCAGGTTGTGTTTTAAACTCAGAGATCTTGCTGCCTCTGTCTTTTGAGTGCTTGAGCTAAAGACTCAGCTACCACACTCAGTCTAATTTAGTGGTCCCTCCACTCCCCAGACTTTAGAATATTGCATACACCTAGTAAGATGGATAAGACCTAGATCCAAGCCCAAATCCATTTGCTTCCTGTACACCTTATTCATAACCTGAAGGCAGTTGTATGCTTTTCTCAGTGCATATAGAAGTTTGATTTTGAATCCTCATAGGCAGACAGAGACAAGTATGGCATCTCTTGGTTGTATGTTTATGGATGAATTTTATTATTTCTTTTACCTGTTTATTTTCTTGGGTTTTCTATATTAAAGTTTAAAATTTATTAGAAAAGTTCTTTATGGATTTTTCTAGATAGGTTGTGTGTGTGTGTGTGTGTGTGTGTGTGTGTGTGTGTGTGTGTGTGTGTAGCCTTGGCTATCCTAGAACTTGTTCTGTAGATGCTGGCCTTGAACTTAGAGATCTGCCTGCTTCTTTCTGCCTCCTGAATGTTGGGATTACATTTGTGCATCACCATGCCCAACTATTAAAAACTATTTTTTTTTAAATAAAGGAAAAATACAGGATAAAATGTATTTTATTTTCTTGCTTAGATTCTTTTCAAGTGCAGTCATTTTGCATAATGAAATTTTATCTTATCTGCAAAGATAAATGAAATGCTCCCACTTTGGTGTGGAGAAGAGATAATTTAATTAACTTCTTTGATTTAATCTAAACATGAAATTTAAGGTATTTTGCCTCATTTGAGTTGAATTCAAAGATAGCCAGACTTCTACAAATCCCAGCTTGGCAAGGAAGCTCTGGTTTTTGTAGGTATATGGATGGCATTTGATGTGACGGATGAATTCACACAGGGAGAAAATACAACAGACTAGGTTAAGAAAAGGAATAAGAAAAAGGAATAAAAACTGAAACTGGAGGAATTAAATCAGTTGGCCAACTAAGAAAGAGTGATTCTTTAAATGATGTCTGAGAAGGGTTAATTGTTGGAGAAAATGGAGGAACAGATAAGTTTCAGGAAGACAGAGTTGTCACCAACAGCAGAAAACTTGATTTGTTGAGAGTGTATGGGTGTGACTGGAGATAAAGAACAGAGGTCTAAATTGGCAGCTGCTTGATCAGGTAGTTTCGATTGGTATAGGGAAGATCAATTGAGTTTACTGATATTGGGTATAGAGTAAGTACTAGTTTACACCTTTCATTATCAATGTTCATCTGCTCCAATAAAGTCATGTAGGACATAACTCCCCTATTCAGTATTGGGTGACAGACTCTATACTTGATCATCTAATAAACTTTCAGAAAAAAGGGGACAGGCTTGTTTTCTGGCTTCTGTGGTAGTCTATATGCATTATCTATTGTGTCACCTGTCGCCAAAAGACATGAAAAGGTGTCCACATTAGATAGGGAACCAGGGACAAACCAATTCTATTAAAGGCAGATTTGCTGAGCAGAGTTTATTAAGGTTAAGAATGAGTTTATTAAGGTCACTTAGCAAGTATGGATAAGGGGTTTCTTGCAGGAGTAATATGGATGAGTCATTCCTGAGTCCCTAACCCCCCAACATTGACAATTCATGAAGAAGACAATTCCTTGGAGATTCCTGCACAACATAGAGACAGCTCAGCCATTAGGAGTCTTCTATGTAGAAGTTAACTGTCTGTGTATACTTGTGATTCGTGTAAGCTTCAGGTCAGCTGACCATTGGTTTGTTTACTTCCTCAGTCTAGTAAGGAATCTTTCAATTATGAGGAAATTGCTGATCATCAGCACTATCCCCATACATGTATACTCTGCTTATTAATATATATTTCTGTTACTGAAGTTGATATTATCAGGATATTTTTACTACTCTAAAGTTTAAATGTTCTAAATACTCTCTATTCAATGTTCCTGTGTTGATTGGCATGGGCAATGATTTAAAAATACTTACAGTAATGAAAACTTAATATTGTCTTAGTATATTTTCTGTTCCTAAAATAGAATACCACAGACTTGAGTAATTTATAAGGAAGTGTTTTTTATAGTTCTAGAAGCTAGCAGTTGCAAGACTAGAAGTTCCAGCATCTGGTTAGGGCCTATTACTGAATCAAAACATGGTAGAAAATGTGTCAAGAACAAAGGAACATGTATACTAGATTCATACTTAGATTCATATTCTGACTGTCTCACTGTGTCTGCCTGTCTGTCTGTCTGTCTGTCTCTGTCTCTCCCTCCCTCTGTAACACTACTAATGCTATTATGATTGCTCTAACCTTGTGATGTTATGTAGCCCTAAGTATCTTGGAAAGGTTCCAATTCCAAACACCATCAGAATGTTAATTCAATTTTCAGAACACAAACTTTAGAAGATGTATTCAAATTATAACAGCTTTAAATACCCAGTACATTTTTATTAGATTATATACTATAGATATGTATACATATGACTCCTATTTTTAGCGTTACTCATGTTAATCACGTATCAGAGATTTTGATAATTGCTTTGCCTGTTGAAATTCATTTCATTGGCTACTCTTCATGGTATCTGCCATTATTTTCATTTTATAGGTAAAGGAACTAAGATTGAGAAAGCGGATGACTTGGCCAAGTTATGTTGCGAGTATGTGATTCCTGGCTAGTCTTAATAAGATAAGAACCAGCCTATACATTTTAGCTACTATGGTAGACATAAAAAGCTGTATTATATCTGGGATGTTATTTAATTATATTAAAGCATTTAAAATTCATTATTGATTGAGTAAAAGTAATGTCATAGACACTAAAAAAACCCCACAAGACAACAGAACTACAAACTTTCATCAATCAATGTGTGTACATATTACTTACCTGTTGCTGTGATAAAACACTATGACTCAATAAAGCAACTTATGGAAGAAAGAGTTTATTTTGGCTAATCCTTACAGAGGTATAACGTGGCAGGGAGGCATGCAACCAGAAGCCGGCATTGGGGCAGGGGCAGGAGGCTGAGAGATCACATCTTGAGATGAAAGCAGGAACAGAAAACAACCTAAATTGGACATAGCACAAGGGTTTTGAATCTCAGAGCCCTTCTCCAGTGACATTCTTCCTCCAGCAAGGCCATACTTGCTAAACCTCTTTAGACAGCACAACCGACTGGGGACCAAGTGTTTAAATATCTGAGCCTATAGGGACATTCACATTCTAACCACTATAGTGTGGAAGAGAAAAAAGGGAAAGGGGAGGAAAAAGAAAAAGGAAGAAAGAAAAACCAAACACTTACATTTAAGCTTTCTGAAAATTTTCATACAGAAGGATTGTTGTTAACTTTTATTTTGTGTCCCCTTATGAAGCTACATGGAGATCCATTTATCTCAATAACAGTGGCTTACGATATCCGTTAGTTTCAAAATGTAAATGCGTGATGATTTCAAACCAGTAGAAGCTATGCTTGTCTTGTCTCATTATGTAGACCAGGCTTAAACTCATGGAGCTCCCTCTGCCTCTGCTATTAGATTATGAAACTATTAGTGGATTAATCTACTTATTAGGTCAAGGCACCCACGGTTTTTTTTTTTATACTTTATTTACATTTCAAATGTTTCCCCTTTCCAGATCTCCTGTTTGGAACCCCCCTCTCCCCTGCCCCCTCCCCCTGCCTCTATGAGGGTATTCCCCCACCTACCCACACACCCATTCTCAGCTTCCCTCCTTGGCATTCCCCTATACTGGGGCATCTAACACCCTCAGACCCAAGGGCCTCTCCTCCCCCTGAGGGCCAACAAGGCCCTCCTCTGCCATATATGTGGCCAGCACCATGGGTCCCTCCATGTGTATTCTTTGGTTGGTGATTCAGTCTCCGGGAGCATGGGGAGGTCAGGCCAGTTGACACTGTTGCTACCTCTATAGGGCTGCAAACTCCCTCATCTCCTTCAGTCCGTCCTCCAGGTCCTCCATCTGGATCCTCATGCACAGCCCAGTAGTTTCTGCGAAGTGAATCTTGGGTATTCTGAACTTGGGCTAATAATCACTTATCAGTGAGTACATACCATGTTCATTCTTTTGTGACCGAGTTACCTCGCTCAGGATGATATTTTCAAGTTCCATCCATTTGGCTTCAAATTTCATGAAGTCATTGTTTTTAATAGCTGAGTAGTATTCTATTGTGTAAATATACCACATTTTCTGTATCCATTCCTCTGTTGAGGGACATTTGGGTTGTTTCCAGCTTCTGGCTATTATAAATATGGCTGCTATGAACATAGTGGAGCATGTGTCTTTATTACATGTTGGAGCATCTTCTGGGTATATGCCCAGGAGTGGAATAGCTGGGTCCTCAGGTAGTATTATGTTCATTTTTTTGAGGGTCTGCCAAACTGATTTCCAGAGTGGTTGTACCAGCTTGCAATCCCACCAGCAATGGAGGAGTGTTCCTCTTTCTCCACATCCTCACCAGCAACAGCTGTCACCCGAGTTTTTTATCTTAGCCATTCTGACTGGTGTGAGGTGGAATCTCAGGGTTGTTTTGATTTGCATTTCCCTAATTACTAAGGATATTGAACATTTCTTTAGGTGCTTCTCAGCCCTACGAGTTTCCTCAGTTCAGAATTCTCTGTTTAGCTCTGTTCCCCATTTTTTGATAGGGTTATTTGGTTTTCTGGAGTCTAACTTCTTGAGTTCTTTGTATATATTGGATATTAGCCCTCTATCTGACGTAGGATTGGTAAAGAT
>CM052713.1:52240011-52290021 GCA_028551405.1 Uromys caudimaculatus | reverse complement strand
TTTGTTATTCCATATGAATTTGAGAATTGCTCTTTCTAAGTCTATGAAGAATTGAGTTGGAATTTTGATGGGGATTGCATTGAATCTGTAGATTGCTTTCGGCAGGATGGTCATTTTAACTATATTAATCCTTCCAATCCATGAGCATGGGAGATCTTTCCATCTTCTGAGGTCTTCTTCGATTTCTTTCTTCAGAGAGTTGAAGTTCTTGTCATACAGATCTTTCACTTGCTTGGTTAGAGTCACACCAAGATACTTTATATTGTTTGTGACAATTGTGAAGGGTGTCATTTCCCTAATTTCTTTCTCAGCCTGTTTATCCTTCAGGTATAGGAAAGCTACTCAGTTGCTTGACTTAATTTTATATCTGGCCACTTTCTGAAGTTATCAGCTGAAGCAGATCTCTGGTGGAGTTTTTCAGGTCACTTAAGTATACCATCAGATCATCTGCAAATAGTGATGTTTTGATTTCTTCCTTTCCAATTTGTATCCCTTTAACCTCTTTTTGTTGTCTAATTGCTCTAGCTAGAACTTCAATTACTATATTGAATAGATAGGGAGAGAGAGGGCAGCCTTGTCTAGTCCCTGATTTTAGTGGGAATGCTTCAAGTTTCTCTCCATTTAGTTTGATGTTGGCCACTGGTTTGCTGTATATTGCTTTTACTATGTTTAGGTATGGTCCTTCAATTCCTGATCTTTCCAAGACTTTTATCATGAAGGAATGTTGAATTTTGTCAAATGCTTTTTCAGCATCTAAGGAAATGACCCTGTGGTTTTTTCTTTGAGTTTGTTTATTTAGTGGATTACATTGATGGATTTCTGGGTATCAAACCATCCCTGCATCCCTGGGATGAAGCCTACTTGATCATAATGAATGATCGTTTTGATGTGTTCTTGGATTCGGTTTGCGAGAATTTTATTGAGTATTTTTGCATCGATATTCATAAGGGAAATTGGTCTGAAGTTTTCTTTCTTTGTTGGGTCTTTGTGAGGTTTTGGTATCAGTGTGATTGTGGCCTCATAGAAGGAATTGGGTAGTGTTCCTTCTGTTTCTATTTTGTGGAACAGAATTAAGAGTATTGGTATTAGGTCTTCTTTGAAGGTCTGCTAGAATTCTGCACTGAACCCATCGGGTCCTGGGCTTTTTTTGGTTGGGAGACTTTTAATGATTGCTTCTATTTCTTTAGGGGTTATGGGACTGTTTAGGTGGTTTATCTGATCCTGACTTAACTTTGGTATTTGGTATCTGTCTTGAAACTTTTCCATTTCCTCCAGATTTTGCAGTTTTGTTGAGTCTAAGCTTTTGTAGTAGGATCTTATGAATTTTTGAATTTCCTGAGAATCTGTTGTTATATCTCCCTTTTCATTTCTAATTTTGTTAATTTGGATCCTGTCTCTGTGCCGTCTGGTTAGTTTGGCTAAGGGTTTACCTATCTTGTTGATTTTCTCAAAGAACCAGCTCCTGGTTTTGTTGATTCTTTCTATAGTTCTTTTAGTTTCTACTTGGTGGATTTCAGCCCTTAATTTGATTATTTCCTGCCTTCTACTCCTCTTGGGTGTATTAGCTTCTTTTTGTTCTAGAGCCTTCAGGTATGCTGTTAAGCTGCTAGTATATGCTCTCTCCAGTTTCTTTTTGGAGGCATTCAGAGCTATGAGTTTTCCTCTTAACACTGCTTTCATTGTGTCCCATAGGTTTGGTGATGTTGTACTTTCATTTTCATTAAATTTTAGGTAGTCTTTAATTTCTTTCTTTATTTCTTCCTTGGCCAAGTTATCATTGAGTAGAGCATTGTTCAGCTTCCATGTGTATGTGGGCTTTCTGTTGTTAATGTTGCCATTGAAGACCAGTCTTAAACTGTAGTGATCTGATAGGAGGCATGGGATTATTTCAATCTTCTTATATCTGTGGAGATTTGGGACCAATTATATGGTCAGTTTTGGAGAAGGTACCATGAGGTGCTGAGAAGATTCTTTTGATTTAGAATGAAATGTTCTATAGATGTCTGTTAAATCCATTTGGTTCATAACGTGTTAGTTTCACTGTGTCTCTGTTTAGTTTGTGTTTCCAAGATCTGTCCGTTCATGATAGTGGGGTGTTGAAGTCTCCTACTATTATTGTTTGAGGTGCAATGTGTGCTTTGAGCTTTAGTAAAGTGTGTTTTATGAATGTGGGTGTCCTTGCATTCGGGGCATGGATGTTCAGAATTGAGAGTTGTTTTTGGTAGAATTTTCCTTTGATGAGGATGAAGTGTCTTTCCTTATCTTTTTTGATGACTTCTGGTTGAAAGTTGATTTTATCTGATATTAGAATGGCTACTCCAGCCTGTTTCTTGCGACCATTTGCCTGGAAAATAGTTTTCCAGCCCTTTCTTTACTCTGAGGTAGTATTTGTCTTTAACACGGAGGTTTGTTTCTTGGATGCAGCAAAAGCTGGGTCCTGTTTATGGATCTGGTCTGTCTGTCTATGTCTTATTATTGGGAAGTTCAGTCCATTGATGTTAAGAGATATTAAGGAATAGTGATTGTTGGTTCCTGTTATTTTCGATGTTATTTTCATGTTTTTGTGGCTGTCTTCTTTTGAGTTTGTTGAAAGCTTACTCTCTTGCTTTTTCTGGGGTGTAGTTTCCCCTTTTGAGTTGGTGTTTTCCATCTATTATTCTTTGTAGAGCTGAGTTTGTGGAAACATATTGTGTAAATTTGGTTTTGTCATAGAATATTTTGGTTTCTCCATTTATGATAATTGAGAGTTTTGCTGCGTATAGCAGCTTGGGCTGGCATTTGTGTTCTCTTAGGGTCTGTATGAGATTTGCCCAGGATCTTCTAGCTTTCATAGTCTCTGGTGAGAAGTCTGGTGTAATTCTGATAGGTCTGCCTTTATATGTTACTTGACCTTTTTCCCTTACTGCTTTTAATATTCTTTTCTTATTTTGTGCATTTGGTGTTTTGACTGTAGTTTGGCAGGATGAATTTCTTTTCTGGTCCAATCTATTTGAAGTTCTGTAGGCTTCTTCTATATTTATGTTCATCTCTTTCTTTAGGTTAGGGAAGTTTTCTTCTATAATTTTTTTGAAGATATTTACTGGTCTTTTAAGTTGGGAATCTTCACTCTCTTCTATACCTATTATCGTTTGGTTCTGTCTTTTCATTGTATTCTTGATGTTTTGAGTTAGGAGCTTTTTGCATTTTGCGTTTTCTTTGACTGTTGTGTCAATGTTTTCTATGGTATCTTCCGCACTTGAGATTCTCTCTTCTATCTCTTGTATTCTGTTGGTGATGCTTGCATCAATGACTCCTGATCTCTTTCCTAGGTTTTCTAACTCCCGGGTTGTCTCTCTTTGTGATTTCTTTATTGTTTCTATTTCTATTTTTAGTTTCTGGATGGTTTTGTTAATTTCCTTCATCTGTTTGATTGTATTTTCCTGTAATTCTCCTGTTTGATTGTGTTTTCCTGTAATTCTTTAAGGGATTTTTGTATTTTCTCTTTAAGGGCTTCTAGTTGTTTACTTGTGTGTGTTCTCATGTATTTCTTTATGGGAGTTATTTATTTCCTTCTTAAAATCTTCTATCATCATCATGAGATGTGATTTTAAATCTGAGTCTTGCTTTTCTGGCGTGTTGAGGTATCCAGGGCTTGCTGTGGTGGGAGATCTGGGTTTTGTTGATACCAAGTAGCCTTGGTTTCTGTCCCTTATGTTCTTGCCCTTGCCTTTCGCCATCTGGTTAACTCTGGTGTTAGCTGGACTTACTCTCTCTGACTGTGGCTTGTCCTTCCTGCAAGCCTCGGTGTCAATACTCCTGGAAGACCAGTTCTCTCTGAGAGGAATTTGGGTTTGGAGAACTGTGGTATAGGGTCAGCTCTGGGGTGCAGACAGAAACTAGAAGGATCTAGACCCCAGCTGTCCCTTGGCTCCTGTGTCCTAATGGCTCTGCAAGGCTCCCTCTTGATCTAGTGAATTTGAACTGGAGTGGTGGTCTTGCCTGTGCTTGAAGGTATATCGGTACTCCTGGAATACCAGCTCTTTCTTGGCACTACTTGAGTATGGAGCCCTGTGTCACAGGATCTGCTCCCTGGCCACCGAAAGAAACCAGAAGACCACTCCTCAGTCCCTGTGTCCTGGGGATTCCAGGTGGGTCTCTCTGAACAGCCAGGCTTGTGCACACTCCTGGGAGTCTAGCTTTCTCCAGGCACTATTTGGCTATGGAGCCCTGGTGGCCCAGGTAGAGGTCTCCAGCCTCAGATGGAAACCAGAAGGCTGCTTTCCCTGGCTGTTCCTCAGTCTGTGTGTCCCTAGGATTCTGGGTGAGTCCCACTGAGCAGTGTTGCTCCTCTTACCCCCCCTCACAGGGTTTTCCACTCTCCTGGGAGGCTAACTTTATCCCAGAGCTGTTTGGCTATGGAGCCCTGGTGGCCTAGGCAGAGGTTTCCCTGACACCCAGGATTTTAACACAGGATTTTGGAGACATTATATCCAAATCATAACAGATATATATAAAAAAGAAGTGTGTTTTCAGCTTTATGAGTCATTATTATCAATTATTTGAATACATAGTATTTAGTTATTGTCTGTATGTGTACATGCATGTGGAGGCCAGAGGTCAACTTCAGATGTCTTTCTCAATCTCTCTCCATCTAAATTTCTTTTATGGGCAGGGTCTCTCTATTTAGCTCTGGTTGTCGTAGAACTCTGTAGACCAGACTGGCTTCAGAACTCAGAGATCTGTCTGCCTCTGCCTCATTAAGTCATGCATCTTTATTCACAGTTCTACCTTAATTTTTGAAACAGGATCTTACTGCCCTGGAGCTCAGGCTGGCTGGGTAAAGAGCTCCGGAAAAGCTTTTGTAATGCACTAAACCAACATACTTATGCTGCTGAGAGTGCTAGCTATCTGAACTCAGTCCTCAAGCTCGTAGAGCAGGCGTTCTGCTAACTGAGTTCTCTATCCTCTTGCATTTGAATTTTACTAGAAAGCCTCATCAAGTAGATTGTGCTGTTTTTTTGTGGGGAATGGGGGCAGAGAGTTCTTATCCCTAAATATTTTTATGTCCTGACAGTAGTTTGCATTTTTCCTTTTAAAAATTTTATGAAATGAGTGGTTTGCAACTACAGGCACTACCAGGTCTTAATTGATGGTTCCTGCATTAGAAGTAGGGCGTACTACTTCTACTACATATTTCTACTGCTAATACATATTTCTTCTGTGGGGTTCTGGTACTTTTGCTAGAGTAAGCATGGAGTCTGTGGTAGCACAGCACGTACTGTCTGAAGAACCCCAGCTGCAGCTCTCGTCCTCCAGGCTTCACAGCGCTGTGTTCTTGTTTTCTGTTTTCAATCTTGTGCTAAGACAACTTTTGCACTTTGTTACCTGGGCTGTTGCTGCTCCTCTGACATTTTAAACTTACTGAATTAAATCACTCTTAGGCTCCATGTTTATACCATCTACATAATAACGAAGGAATGAAGTTCTTTTAGATGTTTTGAAAAAAATATGTTTTTGGAATCTAGTGAAATCTTTAAAAAAACAAACAAATGAACAGATTTACTTTTAAATGAGTCTGTTTTTGAGCATGTGGGTGTAAGTGTCTGTCGAAGCCAAAGGAAGATAGAGGATCTCCTGGAGATGGAGTTACAGATTATGAGCTACCTAATGTGGGTTCTGGGAACTGAACTTGGGTCCTTGCAAGAACAATATGCTGAGTTATCTCTCCAGCTGAAGAGTACCTCATCTGGTTTATATTCCTTTCAATCTTTTTACTTTGCTTTAATTGTCCTGTGTCCTACAAAGTTTTAAATTGTTGGCACGATAAACATCCTGTTTTGTCACATTTCTGTGAGCAGTAGTAGGATATCTGATGCTTTATTGACTGAGGTTGGTTTTGTTTACTTTTTAAGACTACTTGTGAACTAGCCCTCCTGCCTTCCTTTTCCTTTCTCTTTGCTTTTTGCTCTGTCCATTATCTCATAGAGACTAAAATGTCAAGGACTTTGAATCAAGATGCTGTCAGTATCAAACAAAATTTTCCCACTCTTCTTTTCCTCAGTTAAGGAAATCTTATTGGGTAAAGCAGGCCTCCTACTTTCTCTTCATTATTGCTTTTCTTCTCCCTGGGCCTTTCATTTGTGGCACTATGCTGATCAGAGAATTGCAATTTATATCAACTATGTACTCAGGGTGTACCTGAAATACTTCAGATAATTTAATATAATCTCTTTTTTGCTACCTGTCAGATGTGTACAACTTTTTTGCTACTTTGTATAAATTTCTCAGTTTTCAAGGTGAGGCTTCTTACCTTCTTTTATTATTTTCCATCAGTTTTTAAAAGACTACTTTATCATGGTTAGATTTCCACTCTGGGGCAGTTTTGAAATTTCTGCCCTATAGTTACATTTTCCCCTCAGTTAGCTGCCTTTAAATCACCAAAGATTCTCTTTCTAGTGGGTAGCAACTAGTGCTTTGTTCCTCCCTAATTCTATCTTTGAGAACATTTCTGGTATGATATATAAATCCCCCACCCCCCACCCCCCACCCCACTGCAGTTTTAAGCTTTCTAAGGAAGTCCAAGTTTTTCTCCATCTTTTTCAGCATGCTTTCTTATTTACTTTTCTTTAATTCTCTTACTATGAATAAAAGTGTTTCATCTCTTAAATTTTAATTCAATGGTGATGCACACCTTTAATCCTAACTCTTGGGAAGCAGAGGCAGGCAGATCTCTGAGTTTGAGTCTAGCCTTGTCTACAGAGCAAGTTGCCAGACAGCCAAAGTTACCAAGAGAAAACCTGTCTGAAAGTACAAAGCAATCACCAAATAAAATTCAATTTATCTGGACAGAGCAAACCTAGTATTGTGGGTTCCCCTGGTGCTGTTTGTATTCTGATGTTAATTCTGTTTCCTCAAGAAAGGCTGCCCCGAGGAGGAGTGGATCACTCAGGTGATTTCCTATGACCCTTCTCCCTATTTTAACTGGTCAAATAAAGGCTAGAGCCTGTGATTGGGCATGGAAGGGAAAGGTGGGGCTGGAGGTTTTAGAGAGTGAGGGGAGAGTAGGAAACGACAGGGGAAGGACTAGGAGGAAGGAAGATGGAGCAGAACCATGTGGCCTGGAGATGCCTCAAGTAGCAAGGGGTCTTATAGCTGGGGAGTAGATTAGTGCAGTGGCGGATCTGCCTAATCTAGGCATACAGCTTATAAATATTATAACTGAGTTGTGTGTTTTTGCATGGGCTTATTGGGGTTGGAGATTTACCGCAACACCTAGTATTGAAAGTTAGCATTTATTTAGCTTTCATTTTAATTTAATCTTTTTATTGTGCACATACTTGTATTCTCTTGTCCAGGCACCAGTCTGAAAATTTTTGAAGAAAACATTGTGTTACTCCTTTAGTTTTGGTAACAAATAGAAATTGACTTCACAATTGATGTAAAGCCCTTACTGTTTGCTATTACTTTATTGCTAGGAAAGCCAGATTTTTATGCTGACCTCCATACTACTGTGTAGGTGCCCTGACCTGTGTCACATGCAATGAATGCAGAAAACTTGAGGAGGCATATAGAACAAAACTTCTACAATTAACCATGGCCTAGAGTTGGTAGGCTCTCACTAATCACTGCAAACATCATCCCATGGACTAAGTGATTTGGGTGTATGGTGTAAAATTTGTCCTCACTATGGTATGTTTTGAGAAGGACTGAGTTCGTATTTTATAAATGACAATGTAGAAAAAAGATAGTCATACTGCCCAGAGATTAGGAAGAGGACAAATAGAGTGAGAGAATTCTGACTGATGTTTTGGCATCTACCCTTCTTTTCATTAACCACTATAGACTTTCTAGTTATTTCCCATAGTTTATAGAAAGTTCTGGGGCCACAGAAGAGGAAAGGAAGAAAGTCAGTCCCTCTTTTATACAAAGTATAGATAATAAACAATGCCATTTCTATTGTGGGAATGTTAGAAAAAAATAGGTTGTATCTGGATAATGTTAACTTAAAATAAAAAACTAAATGAAAAATGCTGCACACTATTCAAGTGTAAATTAGAAGGATGCAAGTTAAAAAGTCTCAACCAATTTTAAATTACAAATATCTTAGCTCAAAGTGTTATTTACAAGGTTTCAGTGGCAGTTAGCACAAACCAAGATTGCTTGTTAGTATGGAGATAATGTTTTGTAGTCTATTTTTGTTTTTACTTTTTCAAAAAAATTTATTTTTTGAAAAGTTCATATATTTATACAATATGATTATATGCATTACTACCACTATCTCTTTACGACTCCCTCTAGTGCCTCCTATCCAGTCTTACTCCCACCTTCATGTCCTTTTAAAATTATTATTAATAACTCCCCAAGTCCAATTAGTTAGTGGTACATATATGCATGAGGTGGGGCCATTACTCGGGCATGGACATCCTTGTAGCACCATAGTGTTCAAAGGAGAGAGACTCTCCTTCCCATCAGGTGCCACCAGGTCTTCCACAAGGTGTTGGAGCCCTCACCTCTCTGTGCTGGATCTTGTGTAGGTCCTGTACAGGAGACAACTGTGTGTAATATCCATGTCATGACCAGAGGTGACCAGTTCACTGCTCTCCTTCCCATCTTCTGGCTCTCACATTCTTTCTCTCCCTCTTCCATGTCCTGAGCGTTGGATTGGGGAGGGAGATGTAGGTGATGCATCCATAGCTGAGCACTCAGCCATTTTGTTCTGATTTGTGGGTATATACATATTTAGAAGGCAGTTTGACAACATGACTATTTAGAAAATAAAATAAGAATTTTCCCCTGTAATGCTTATGTTCTCCCCAGCCACAGGCTTTTAAACAGGTTCACAGTAGCAGGTATGAAATCTCTCTTGTGAAACAGGACTAATATCTAATCAATACATTAAGTTATTTATTATTTCATGATTCACCAAAGTCCTTTTATTTCATGTGTGAAGATAGTTTTGATATCCTTCCTTTTGAATGGAAAACATTCCTATAGTATAATTTTACTTAATTTCCTTCTTTCTTTTGAAAATTTACTATCTTTTGTTAAGTCAGTGAATACAGTGAATATATACAGGGGATATTCGGGTAGAAAAAATACAACTGCTTCATTACAACTATTCATCTAACAAGGTAAATTAGTTTTTTCCAAGTTAGGAACTGTTTGTACCTAAAAGAACCAAAGCTTAGAAACCAAAGTTTGGAGGCGTCTGTAATAATTTAAAAATCTTCATATTTGGATGGACTTTGGGGGACATTTTACAAACAATCAATTTTATAGAAACTAGAACTGAAGAATTGCTGTAAACCCAGATAGATATGCACAAGTATTGTGTTTTCCAAATAGGTGGATTATAGGAACCGTTGAACATGGCAAATAGTGAGTAAATTTGCTGAAGCGTTTACTGAATAAATGGTAGACAGTAGGAAGAGAAGAGCATCTTCGCCTCTTTGCTGCCTAAGAATTTCAATTATTTTTACTTAAAAAATAGGATGATTGACAATAGTTATGAGATATGTGGCAGACTCAACATATGTAAATTTCAATATAATTTTCTTTTTCTTCACATATTTTCTCAGATGGTGAAATAGTGGAAACTTAATAATACTAGCTGGTTTAATAGCCTTGCCAAAAAGATATTGACTAGTGATCTTTAATATGTGACTAGGGGATCTGAACATGTTCCAGTTACATGTCTGTGTTATTGTTTGGATACAACCTTCATGATGACATGAAACTAATCTTGCATATTTTCAGGTAACATGAACTGGAAGTAAATGCTAATTTACTAGCTGTGCAGTCTTGGTGGTTTGGGCTGGTACTGGGAAGAGTGAAAGCTATGAAATCAGGATTGCTCAAGAGCAATCTGAGTGCAAAAAAGATCCAGCATTTTTCCCGACTGAAAAACCCAGATCCATACTGTCCTCAGACTAAACAGATGTGACAACGATTGTGACTTGAGTTAGCTTATAGTCTTATGGCTCATTTTGGATCATGTACAGGAAGAATATGTATGGTAGTTTGGACTGTGTTCAGGGTATGCTTTTGAGAGAAGGAGTCATTCTAGAGACCACTGGGAAAATAGTTAAAAGATATCAGATATCAAATCCAGACAAGAGACTGTATCTGACAGATTGTGGCATTGTTTATATAGTTTTAGATCACCAAACTAATACTTGTGGGTAGATGCCACTTTTTGTTTCATAATGAATAATATTCTAACAAAAAGTTTGTAAAGTAAATCATCTTTATTTAATTTTGCTTATTTATTTTGCTGCTACCATAAATTGCATTTGAAGCTTTATTCATCTTGGACTAGTTCTCTACCACTGAGCTATGTACCCCAGCAAAAAATAGTCTTTAGAGGTGGTGAATTATCTATCAGCTGCATATAGAATAGAGAATGTTCAAGATGACATGGAATGTGAAGGTGCAGAGGCATTTATTCCAGCTTTCATTTTGGAAAAGTTTAAACTTAATCACCCTGCCAGCTCTTGAAAGTCCCTCATGGTGTATAAATATCAACCTAAGGAGCAATGAGTTGAGTGAGGAACTTGCTTTATTACCCAAAAATATTGAGGTTCAAGTTGTTTGCAGATTCCAAATGGCTTTTACCGTTCTAGAATCTACTTTTAAATCATTTTGCTGTTTTAAAATTTAACTTTAGATTTTTCTTACAAAATTATGTTAGAAAAGTTCAAAATGATAACTGATTTTATATATGTGTGGTGTGTGTGTGTGTGTGTGTGTGTGTGTGTGTGTGTGTGTGTTTGATTGGTGGGTGGGGTGGGGTGGGGGGTTGTGTATAAGTGGAGACCAGACAAAGAGGTCATATCCAGCTCTATCTCTGGCCAGCAAGGCCCAAGAATCATAATCCCCCCCGTAATGTAGTACATAAATGTTCCTAATCAGAGTATTATGCTACTGTAGCTTAAAAAACACTTGTGAACAGCATGTCTAGTGCTGTAAATACAATGATAATAATATGTATGTCCATTTCTAGTTTTCTGTTTAGTTATTTTTATTTTTATACTTTTGATGTTTAAACAAAAGGTGTATGTAGACTGTGAAAATTTATTAACAAAAATTGATAATAGTTTGCCAGTTGAAAATATTCATTTAGTGTATTTCTTTTCCACATTTTCAAAGATAGTCGATTTTATTTTCAGATTTATACTGTGAGAAAAACAATGTATTCCTTACCTCTCATTCAGGTGCATTCATGCAGAATTAATGTTTTTGCATATCCTTTAAGTTTTATCTGCATTTTAAATTTAAGTTGGCAACATTTTTCATAGTAATGTGCTTTTACAATCTCTTCTTAAGGTGGTTGAAGATTATGCTGGACGTTGGCAGGTCCCATTGCCACAGCTTCAGGTTCTCCAGACTGCACTTTGCTGTTTCACGTCAGCCAGCACTTCGTTCCCAGATGAATGCGAGCACGTACAGTATGTTTTGAGTAGTCTTGCTGTGTAAGTACTCTTTATTTCTTATCAGCGCATTGCTTTGATATGTTGTTGGCTTTAGACATTTCTTCTGAGGAAGAACCCTTTCCTAATGTCATCCCTCAAAAAGAAACTACCATTTCATTTCATTTCATTTTATTTCATTTTAATATTCAACATGTTCAACATTTGGGAACAGTTTACTTTATTGAATGGATATCAATGAATTTGTGGTATACACATTCTTCTGGTCATTACATTGCAGTTTATTTCTCCAAGTGGTCTTGGCAAATTCAAATGATAAGTCTCAGAATATAGTAATTGAGGCCATGATACTTAGCAGATAGGGACCTTAAAGCCTTCCAGAAAGAGGTTAAGAAACTCCCAGTTTAAAAAAAAATGCTTGTAAATAACATTGAATGAAAATTATAAACTGGGAATTTGTATTTTTCCTTCTTGCCCTCCTAGGAGCCCACTAAGATAATAGTAAAAAAGTAAAAGAAATACAGAGAAAAGAAAATAGGTAAGGATCAGCAGTGATAAAAAGCCACAATCTTCTGAAATTCAGAAAGGATATAGAATATGTAGGAGCAAATCCAAACCCATCTATTGCTTGTATTGGGCCTCTCCTTACACTCTCAGCACAGCACTAGGCTGGGCAATTATCCACTGCCAACGTCAAAGAAAGTACCAGGGTAAGTCTCTAAGGTTAAGTATCTGAAATTCTTACAGATTTAGGTGTGCATATACTTAGTTACAAAGTGGGTTTTAAAAACAGTGTAGTGGTTAAACCAAGTAGAAGGAAGTCTGCCCACAAATAGGCATGGAATAGGAGTGTGCGAGGTGTGAATTGTCCACAGGAGCTGCTCTCATTTGGGAGCATATGGGTAAAGGAGTTACTTGTACATTTGTTTTTTGGTCAGGCCATTCATCTGGCTTGAGGGTCATGGTTTGTTTTCTTCTTCTAAAGAAATTAAATGATGTTGGTGAAATGACCTTTGCATTCTCTCATTGAAAGATCCTCCTGGTATTGCTAGCTGTTGACTTAATTACTCTAAAAGGTTCACGAGTCAAGAAACCTATGCTCATAGGGTTCTCAGTTTTCTGCATGTGGTCTTATTTTTAAAGTATTTAAAGTACTAATGATTATTGGAAGAAAACTGAAAAAAAAAAGTTATGAAAGAATGATGTTAATGTGAAAAACCTGAATTGTATTACATTTTCAAGAGAGAGTTGAAAAAACAGGTGTAACATTCGAACCACATTATTGTGTGTTAAAGGATGTAATAAGATACCAAAGGTAAGGTTGAGATTGAGAAGTATGATTAAAGGACTAAAGAGATGGCTCAGTGACTAGGAGCACTGGCTGTTCTTCCAGAGGACCCGGATTCAATTCCTAGCATCCACATGGCAGCTCACAACTGTCTGTCTGTAACTCTAATTCCAGGGGATCTGACACTTTCACAGCAATGCAGATAAAAAATAAAATTAAATAAAAATTTTAAAAAGTATGGTTAAAATGTAAAGGCTAGAAAGCTAGACCCTGTAAAGGTAAAGAAATTAACTAGGAAGTAGAATAAAACAAAACAAAGTTGAGTGACGATAAAGCTATCGATGGTGGCATATACCTGTAATCCTGTTACTTAGTGGCCTGACACAGAAGAACCATAAATTTGAAGCCATCCTGGGCTACATAGCAGGAACCTCTCCTGAAGAAAATAAAAGGCAGACATACATGTAACAAACAGAGTGAGAGGTTGTATTTATGTACTTAGGAACATATGTATATACTGCTATACAGATACATATGTGTGTATAACAATAATTAATGAGAAAAAGAGACCATGATCTATAATGAGCAAGGAAGGTTATGTGGGAGTGAAATTATAATTTCAAAATATAAACAAAGCATCAACAGAAATGCAAAGAAAAAAGAACATTGTGAGCTTTAAAAGTTGGTTATATATGCTCAAAAGTGGGAGAAAGAAATGTAAGATAAATCATGTTTTTAAATGTAAAAAGAGAAGCTTAAAAATTTCATTTTTAAAAAATATTTTGTGATGCTTAATGGAATGAAAACTATATTTTGACTCTGCTTATAACTACAAAAATTCTTACTCAAACTAGGTAAGCGAAAATAAAGTACGACAAAATTATTTGTGTGTATGGATGTGGGTTTTTTAGGAAGCTCAACCATAAGAAAGCAAACACTGGAACTGGAACTAGTTTTAGGATCTTCTAAATAAAATACTACAATGAATTGGCTTTTTCTTTTCTAGCCTTAATTTTTTGCTTTAATTCTTCTAGAGCCTCTAACAATACTAGATTAAGCACAGCTCATTAATTTAACCAGCCCCCGTCCTGACCAAAAAAAAGTATGTTTGGGAGATGTCAAGCCCAGTTTGGATATGTGTCCCCTACTTGAGTTAATCACTTTGGTGAGGAAAAGGTGGTTAAATCTTTGGCTTATTCAAGTGATAGTCCCATCTCACCCCATTGAACCATAGAAATCCTGAAGGGATAACACCTCTCTCAAGAAATGTGTCAGGTAGTTGCAGATGAGTCTGGCTAGGTAGAAAAAAATTGATAACCACAATTAATCAATATTTTTATATTTTGAAAACTTCCAAGACATTTTCAGTATTCTCTACTGATATTTGAAGAAAAAAAAGTTTTAAATAACAAATTATTTTTAAGTATATTCTTTTTTTGCAAAGTGCTATTATCCTCCACTTCTTTCTGTAGCATCATTGTTAACTATATTGTTGTAATATAAAAAAAGTTTTAAAGGCTTTGGAAGTGTACTACATCATCATCACCATTATTAATTAATTAATTAATTAATTAATTAATTAATTTTGAGACAGAGACTTTCTATGTAGTCCTGGCTGTTCTGGAACTCACTCTATAGACCAGGTTAGCCTTGAATCCTGCCTCTGCCTCCCACGTTTTGGAATTTTCTTTTTGAGATTATAGTTATATCGCTTCCCCCTTCCCTTTCCTCCCACCAAAGTCTCCCATATGCCCCTTCTTGATCTTCAGATTCGTGATCTTTCTTTTCATTCATTATATGTGTATGTGACTTAGTTTCCAGTGCTGTGAAGGGACAGGATGGCCAAGGTAACTCTTACGAAGGGAAACATTTAATTGGGGCTGGCTTACAGTTTCAGAGGGTTCAGTCCATTATCATCAATCATGGTGGGAAGCATGGCAGCAGCCAGGCAGACATGATACTGGAAGAACTGAGAGCTCTACGTCTTGATCCGAAGGCGGCCAGAAGACTGATTCATTTGCTCTGGGCAGAGTTTGAGTACTAGGAACCCTCAAAGTCCACCTACACAGTGAACACTTCCTCCAACAAGGCTACACCTAGCATTTCCACAGGCAGAATATTGAAACCACCACAATATGTATCTGTATATACCTATGTATAACTAAATACATCTGTATAAGGTTACTTTTGTGTGTGTTTTCAGGGATGACCATTTAGTGTGCTCTTTCCAGGGTAAGACGATTTCCTTCGCATTCTCAGCATTTCTTACTTGCCTGAAGTTCTTTGTGCTGGGGTCTTGTGGTCTTTCTTCTGTCCACTTAGGCATGTCTATTCTTCTTGTCCTTGTGCAGGTCATGTTTAGGTAGTCATATAGGTCTGACATTTTTAGAAGACCGTCCGTACAGCAAACTCTAATCCTCTTGCTGCTACAGTTATTCAGCCCCTCTTTTTCAATGTTCCCGAGCCTTATGTGTGGAAGTATATATAAATATATCCATTGGGAATGGGCTCTACAACTCTGCATTTTGATTATTTGTAATGTTTTAGGAATTTCTGCTGTAAAGAGAAGTTTCTTTGAAGTGAGGACCATTCTTATGTAGAAAGACAAATATTTAAAATGTAGTTAGGAAATTGTTCTGCTTTAGTACAGTGGTGGTTGTAGGTTCTCCTTCAAGATCCATGACTTCAGTTACCTGGGTGTTCAGTGTTAGGCGTGTTTTCCTTCTTGTTGAGTTGTTCATAGGGCCATTTAGAGAGCTGTTAGTTACCCCCGAGATATGTGTGCTGCTACTGCACCCTTAGGGTTATACCATGCTGATCATTGATGCTGTCCATAGGCATCAGAGCTGTGTCAGGGCTGTTGGTTGCTTTCCTCCTTTGAAGGCTTGCATGTTACTTCTGGTATTATGAAAGCTCAGGAAAGAAACACTCAAATCAGTTTAAGCTCAAGAGGTATTTGAGCCATGTGTCTGAAGTGCATGGTATCTTCAGAAGTAGAAACTTATCCCCTTCTGGGGACACCCAAGAGCAGCAATAGTCTCAAATGTTTTCAGAGTATCTTGAACAACCCTGACCAACAGTTCAAAAGAGGAATTCTCATTTCCTGGTATTGGGGCTTTTGTTAGGTTGTCTTTGTCTTTGGCTCTTAGAGGGAGCATTGTCAGCCCAGATGAGATTCCATCTAAATTATGTACACAGATTTATGTACATTATTATTTTTCTTAGGTAGATAGTTAATAGTATGTTTTTCATGACTTTCAGACATCCTTACTGTTATTATATCTTCCCTCTTTCTGTATTTGTCTCACTCCCTAAGCCTCCCTTCCAATTATTTAAAATGTCATATAGTGATTTTTATTTTGTTTGATAGCCTATTTACTGCTGCTAATATAAAATACAATAGTTTAAGAATTAAATCTTAAACTATGTGCCCTGTATGGGATTATACTAGTCTTTAATCCCAGCATTATTTTGTAGAGGCAGAAGAATCAGAAGTTTAAGGTCATCACTGGCTATATAGATAGTTTGAAGCTAGCATAGGTTACATGAAACCCTCTCTCAGAAAACAAGAATCAAATGTTATGTTAAAATGGAGAATGCCGAATGAAAGAATTTAGTTATTTGAATTGCTTATTAAGTAATGCTGTCTTTTGAGGATTGCCTGGTCTGGCCTCAGTGAGAGAAGACGCACCTAACCCTCATAGACTTAGGCCCCAGGAAATGGGGAGGCCTGGCAGGGTGTGTATGAGGGTGTGGGACTGGAAATATGAAAAAATATATACCAAAACTTTGGAGACAGAACAAGACAGGTCTTTCTAAGTTCATGCTATTCTGGCCTGCTTGTGGATTTGCAAGCCTGAAGAAGGGTTTACATACTGAGATCTGGTCACATTGAAAAATATAAGATTAATTTCGAACATGCAAAATAAACTAGTCACTTAAGGACAAAAATACCTTTATACAATTATATGAAGAAATTAAAAAAGAAACCTTCAGAATCACATCCTTAGGATAACTGAAAAAGACATTAAGAATTGCAGGTCAGGTAACCAATGGAGATTTGCATAAGTCTTACTCAAAATGACTGTAGTGAATTCACAAACTCATCTTGTTATTTTCCTGGTTGCCAGATACTTAGAATTTTCCAGAATTTCCATATTATTTCTCTGATAATTTGGAATGAGAGCAATTTTGTTTATATATGGCAAACTTGAAGCCATTGGGGTTTCTACTACTAGAGAAAAGAGTGAACCAAAACCATTATTTTGAACTGTATAGATTATAGGAACTGTAGAAATTAGTGTCACCATCATGGACTTGAATGACATGACACAGGACTGGTAGTTGCTATCACATCATCTCCCTTTAACTCTCATATTTATCATGTTCAGAAATTAGGAGTGTCTTGTAGAATGAGAATTGACTATTCTAAATTTATTCAAATACTGAATCCTATTGCAACTGCTGTACCATATATGGCATCCCTACTTGAGCATATTGATGCATCTCTTAGTATATGGTATTGATCTATTGAGCAAGCCAAAGTCTTAATAATGGTACCTGTCCATAATGACCACCTAGAAGCAATTTGCATTCAGCTGATAAGGCCAGCATTATATTATAGTTTAACCTTTATTGTTCATTCATTCTCCATGCTTTTGTTGAAGATTTCATAATCCTCTCTCTGTTCCCCCAAATATCACACTGGTCCTCTATATTGATGATGACATTATGATGAGTAGAAAAAATGAGCACAAGGTAGGAATCATATTCGACTGTTTGGGAAAGTATATGCTATCACAAGATGGGAAATAAATACAAGCAAAATTTTTTTGAAAAGTAGTGCTGTGTTTTAAAAGGAAAGGTTTCTGTGTCATTGGAAATTACTCAAGTAGAAAGCAAAATGATTGTTCCATTAAAATGGTAGTAAGTTTGTGAGGATAGTATTTTATTATTCTAAAATAATCAGAAAATTCTTCTAGAAGTCCATAACTATATTTTAATTTATTTCCTGTAAAGCATAGCAAAGGCTTTACCTAGTCTGGGGTGTTAGGGGAAAACTTGTAGTTAACCCTGACTTCTGAGAGAACGCTAGGAATAACTAGATGGAGCAGCAGCAGAGCCTTCTCTAGCCGTATAAAGGTACCTAGACAGGAAGGAAGGGAGAATAACACAGATTTCATTATATTCAGTTTCTGTTTGAAGACTTCTTTTTCAAATTTTATATTATGTATATGTAATTTTTATTCAGCTGATCATGCATATGAGATTCTTTTTTATATGAATGTAATTATATGTATATATTTCTATATATAAGTATGTAAGCTGCTATGTTCTCTGGTAGTAATTTATATATGCCCACATTTATAAAATTCTGCACTTCCTGTACTGCAGGAAGACAGGCCATCTCTAGGCTGGGCAAGTGAGTTATGGATTGTAAAGGGAGTTTTACAGAAAATGGAAATGAATTCTGTTTTTATTTACCTGAATATTTTTCAAATGTTTTGGAAATGTAGAGTCATGTAAAAATTTTTAAATCAGTAACCACAATATGTTGTCTTTCCCTGGTTTACCTTCTTTGTAAGCTGTATTTTACAAAAAAAAAAAAAAATATGCAAGAGAGAGAGAGCTTGCACATATATACAATATATATAGATATATATATGTGTGTGTTTATGTGTGTGTATGTATATATATACATATCTATCTATCTATCTATCTATCTATCTATCTATCTATCTATCTATCTATCTGAATTAAAGTATACCTCATATTCATTCCTAGTAGATGAGGAAACAGGATTGGAAGCTTGGAGACTTGTAAATTTCACATGGCCAGTCATGATCAGTCTTTTCCTTTTCTCTTGTAAAATGATTTAACACTAATTCCTTCCTTCCTTCCTTCCCTTCCTCCCTTTTTTTTTTCCTCTTTCTAATTGAAAATATAGTCTTCTTTCCTACAGTACTTCCCAACCAATTTCCTCTCCCTCTACACCTCTCCTCAGCCTCGGATCCTTCCCTCCTCACCCCCATTTCCTCTTCAGAAAAGAATAGGTCTCTAAGAGACAAATAAGACAAAACAAAATACAATAAGATAAGGCTAAAGCTCTCATTATTGAGGATAAAAAAGCAACTCAATGGGAGGGAAAGAGTCTCTTGAGCAGGCAAAAGAGTCAGATATATATCTGCTCCCACTGTTAGGAGTCCCACAAAACCACCAAGCTAACACCATAGCTTATACTCAGAGAACTTGTTGCAGACCCGTGCAGCCGGTGCTTGCCATTTTAGTCTCTATGAGTCCATGTGAGATTTGCTTAGTTAATTTGGTGGGCATGGTCTCCTGGCATCTTCCATTACTTCTAACTCCTACAGTTTTTCTTCCTCCTCTTCTCTGTGGTTCCCAATCTCCAAGAGGAGGGACCAAATGAAGACCTTCAATTTAGACTCTCTCTCTGCATAATGTCTGGCTGTGGGTCTCTGCATTTGCTCCCATCTGCGGCTAGAGGAAGCCTCCCTGATGACAACTGGACAAGGAACCAGTCTATGAGCATAGCAGTAATTCCTAACTTTAATAGGTAAAATACAATGGCCGCCTATGAAACTGGAAACAGATAGAGAAAAATACAGATATCAATGTTGCTTTCCCAACCCTTTTCTTACAAAAAGGAAAAGATGTTCATGAATTTTAGCATATTTTAGCATCAGGTCCTCAAAGATTACTGGAAGAGTGAACTGGTTAAACTAGTAGCATTCATGTGTACAGTGGCAAAAAATAAAAGATTAGTTTCTTATTCAGAACAGCTAGACATTTTGAGGCTATACTACAGGTTTATTAGTAGATTGCCAATCATATTTAATTATCTTACTTTACCATATTTCAAACTTGATTTTCTACTATATAATTGTGATGGTTTGTATATGCTTGGCCCAGGGAGTGGCACTATTAGGAGGTGTGGCCTTGTTGAAATAGGTGTGTCACTGTGGGTGTGGCCTTAAGACCCTCACCCTAGCTTCCTGGAAGTCAGTCTTCCACTAGCAGCTTTCAGATGAAGATGTAGAATTCTCAGCTCTGCCTGCATCTTGCCTGCCTCGATGTTGCCCTGTTCCCACCTTGATGATTCTGGATGGAACCTCTGAACCTGTAATCCAGCCCCAATTAAATGTTGTCATTTTTAAGACTTGCCTTGGTCATGGTGTCCGTTCACAGCAGAAAAACCCTAAGACAGTATTCCAACCAAATTTTATTTGATTCACTTATAACACACAGTAATGTAGATAAAAGTATCAATCGATATGGAAATCAACATCTATATTTTATTGTTAAATTTGTGTTGGTAGATGCAGAAAGTGATAAGTGATGAAATATCCTGTTCCTACATACTGATTGATGGTCATGAGAGAAAAACAAAACTCATGCTTAGCTTAACTTAGTTTTTAAAAATAATTATTAATCATTTGAAGATTTCTTTTTTCCATTGGTATTTTATCTATTTACATTTCAAATGTTATCCTCGTTCCTGGTTTCCCCTCCCGAACCCCCATCCCATCCTTCCTCCTCCTGCCTCTATGAGGGTGCTCCCCACTCCCCCACCCACCCACCACCACCTCACCACCCTAGCATTCTCCTACAGTGGGGCATTGATATTTCATACCGTGTATTGTGATCATATTCATCCCCACACCTCTCCTTATTTCCTTTTACATCCACACGCACCCGTTTACCTTGGCTTAAACTCTAGCTGGCTTAAGTGAAGGGGTCCACGATAAAGGCACAGTGCAAGAGACGAGAGTGTTTCCAGGCGTTCGAGACTACAGTCTCTGCTGTGTTATAACATGAAACAACGCTTTACAAATTTACGTTTTTAAAGTCTGGTTTTTTTTTTTTCTTTAATCAAGAGTCAGATCAGCTATAGATCTATAAAGGATTCTAGTGGAAAAGATGGACAGCGGTGTGCTTGAAGAGACTGCAGATTTGAGCACATAAACGGTCAACTTAAATATTCAAATATAAATGCTAGAAACTAAAAAAAAAAAAAAAAAAAAAAAAAAAAACAGAATTATTCAGAATGGCTAGTGCTTTTTTTTTTTTTTTTTTCCTTCGAGACAGGGTTTCTCTGTGTAGCCCTGACTGTCCTGGAACTCACTCTGTAGACCAGGCTGGCCTCGAACTCAGAAATCCGCCTGCCTCTGCCTCCCGAGTGCTGGGATTAAAGGCGTGCGCCACCACTGCCCAGCGAGATGCTTTTAATATTTAACTGATACTGCTTTTTATTTAAGAACTCTTTATTTTACCTTTGGCTTCATTAATCTATTTATTCTTATGCTAATGTGATACTGATTTAATTATAGAGGCATTATAGAATATAAAATTAGCTAGTGCTTTACTTTTTCTGTTGTTGTTTTATAGATTCCTTTCCTTTTCTATTTCCCTCTTTTGAGTCCCCTTACTTTCCCTCACCTCCTCCCTTCTCTTCTCCGCTCCCCTCTCTTTCCCCTCCCCTCCTCTCCCTTCTTGCCTGAGCTAGGGTTTCTTTTGCTGCAATGAAACACCATGACCCAAAAGCAAGTTGGGGAGGAAAGTGTCTAAACTCAGCTGATAAAGAGGTTTGAGAGTTTCATTCCAACTTTTACTAATACCATAGATTTTCTCCTCCCCGGTGCTAGGGATTGGACCTAGGGCGTTGTTTGTGCTAGGCAAGGACTCTAGCTCTGGGCTGCATCCTGAGTTCATTTCAGTTTTGTGAAAGTTCTGCTTCACCTTGTAGCATGTGATACTGTCTGAATCACATTCCAAAGAAGTCACTGAAAAGGAGAACCCAAATGTGGCAACTTCATTGTTGTCTTTTTCTTTTTCATTATTAGAATATATCCATTGTACGAAATAATGGGTTTTACTATGAGGTTTTTATACACAGCTATAATAAACTGTGACCATATTCACCCCACCGATCCACTCAGTGGATCACCCTCCTTTCTGCCTCTAGTCCCCTTTCCCTTTTCCACCTTCATCTCTGACTTCTGGGCCTTCTGTTTTATACTAAAGAGAGATGGTTGCCTTTATTAGTTTCTGATCTCCCTAGGTAATCTACCAAAATATAAATATTGTTTGTTGGTAAGTATCCAAAGTTTTCTCTTGATGTATGACTTGTACATTCTAGGATTTCTAGTAGATGTTTAAAACCCCGGATAGATAGGAAGGAGCTCCATGTACAGTTTTTCCTCTATATATTAGCATATAGTGCTAAGCTTGATCTGGCATAGTTTAATCTCTTGTCTATTTTGCATAATTACTTTTTGTGCTTTGTAAGATGTTTTTGTATTTTCAGACAGTATTTCATGTATTCCAGGCTGTCTTCAAACTTGGCATGTGACTGATGATGATGTTGAACTTCTGGTCTTTTTGTCACTTGCCAAAGGCTCTGTGTATGACAACTGAGCTAAATCCCTAGCCCTTTAATGAGTTTTTAAAAATCAAGTATTTATAAGTAAAATATTTGATACTAGAGAGATGTTACAACTTGGTAGTCTTTTAAAATAGAACAAAGCCACAAAGCAATGAAAATTATACATTTTTTTTCTTTTCAGGAGTTTCTTTGAGTTGCTCCTGTTCTTTGGAAGAGATGAGTTTTATGAAGAACCCTTAAAGGATATTCTTGGCTCCTTCCAGGTAAAGTAGTTCACTGTTTCATATTTTATACACACAAAAATCAGTTTGATTCTCTCTCTCTCTCTCTCTCTCTCTCTCTCTCTCTCTCTCTCTCTCTTTTTCTTTCTGGTTTTTCGAGACAGGGTTTCTCTGTGTAGTCCTGGCTGTCCTGGAACTCACTCTGTAGACCAGGCTGGCCTCAAACTCAGAAATGCACCTGCCTCTGCCTCCCAAGTGCTGGGATTAAAGGCGTAAATAGCTTGTCATACTAAGTTTTTGCTTAAAAGTTGTTATGGTCACTACAGTGACAGTTTTAAAGATTCTACTATATTGGCAGGTAAAGAAAAATCATGAAATCAGGTTTATCAGAATTCCCAGCAGTTTCTACCCTGGAGTCTAATGTGGTTACCTAGAGAACCTAAGGATGGGTGGGAACATAGTGACTTTTTCCCTGTCTGACAACAGCTTCCCCTGGTGAAGAAGCAGTCTTGCTGATACTAGAAGCAAGCTACTTGCCTTATGTTTCTTTTCCTTTGGCTATCTGCTGATTTCCCCATCTCATGGAACCTCTGCAGGTGGTTGTTCTTGTTAAGAAACAAATCTAGCCGGGCGGTGGTGGCGCACGCCTTTAATCCCAGCACTCGGGAGGCAAAGGCAGGTGGATTTCTGAGTTCGAGGCCAGCCTGATCTACAGAGTGAGTTCCAGGACAGCCAGGGCTACACAGAGAAACCCTGTCTCGGAAAAAAAAAAAAAGAAAGAAAGAAAAAAAAGAGAGAAACAAATCTAGACAAGAATGACAAAGAAGTGAGATAGCTCAGTTGGTAAAATGCCTGCCCTCACAAACATCAGGATTTGAGTTTGGCTTCCAACACCCATAAAACCCCTTGGGGCTGGATAGATGACTTTAGTGGGTAAAGGTTCTTGCTGCCAAATTGAATTACTTGACTTCAATCCCTGGATCCCACATTATGGAGGGAGAAAACCAACTCCCAAGGGGTTATTTTCTGAATGCTACATGTGTGTTCACACATGTACACAAAATAAATTATTATAGAAAAAGTTCCAGACATAGATTTATACTTCTTTAATTGTCGTGCTGAGGAGGTGGTAATGGGCAGATGCTAGGTCGCTCGCTGGCTGTCCAGTCTAAGTTGAGAAGCTCCAGCTTCACTTAAAAGACTGTTTCAAAAATAACATGGAGAGCAATTGAGGAAGATATCCACCATCAACTGGCTTCCTCATTCATGAACACACTTTCTTGTGCACCTCTGTACACTTGTTACACTTGCATACATGCATGTGTACATACAATACACAGACAGATGAAATTTCAAGACCTCTTCTATACATCTAAAATAGTTTGGTTCTTTTCATCATTTTTGAGGAACAACACAGTACTCTGCTCACCCACGTGTTCTCACTGTTATCTCATCAGCACTTCTCTGCATTATACTAAAACCCAGCAGAGTTGGAGCACTACAAGGCTGATCTGCAGCCTGTCACATAGAACATTCTGATAGTAGTAAAGGCTTAGAGCAAATCGGGAGTTTGGCTGTATTATGAAAATTATATTTAGAATTCTACTGTTTCCATTCTTAATTCAACAAAATAGATTTTTCTAATATCAGCACTTGGTAGGCAGAAGCAGGCAGCTCTTAAGTTTGAGCTTTGTCTGCATAGTGCTTTCCACATCAGCCAGAGCTACAGAGTGAAATCCTGTTGCAAAATATATAAATAGAAAATATCAGCAAAGCAAAGCTGTTTGTATGAAATTCATAATCTACTTAGATTACATATTCAAGGTTTTTTTTTTTTAAAGATTTATTTATTATGTATATAGCCTTCTGCCTGCATGTATCCTGCAGACCAGAAGGGGGCACCAGATCTCACGATAGATGGTTGTGAGTCACCATGCGGTTGCTGGGAATTGAACTCAGGACCTCTGGAAGAGCAGACAATGGGCTTAACCTCTGAGCCATCTCTCTAGTCCATATTCAGGTTTTTTTTATTTTAAATTGGATATTTTCTTTATTTACATTTCAAATGTTATCCCCTTTCCCAATCCCCCCCCCCAGAAACCCCTTATGTCATCCCCCTCCCCCTGCTTCTATGAGGGTGTACCGCCCTCCACTCACCCACTCCCACCTCCCTGCCTTCGCATTCTCCTACACTGGTGCATCGAACCTTCAAGCGACCAAGAGTCTCTCCTCCCATTGATACCCAACAAGGCCATCCTCTGCTACATATGCCACTGGAGCCATGGGTCCCTTCATGTGTACTCGTTGGTTGGTACTTTAGTCCCTGTCAGCTCTGGTTGCTTGATACTGTTCTTCCTATGGGGTTGCAAACCTCTTCAGCTCCTTCAGTCCTTTCTCTAACTCCTCCACTGGGGACCCTGTGCTCAGTCCAATGGTTGACTGCGAGCATCCATCCACCTCTGTATTTGTAAAGCTCTGGCAGAGCCTCTCAGGAGACAGCTATATCAGGCTCCTTTCAGCAAGCACTTCTTGGCATCCACAATAGTGTCTGCGTTTGGTGACTGTATATGGGATGGATCCCCAGGTAGGACAGTCTTTGGATGGTTTTTCCTTCAGTCTCTGCTCTACACTTTGTCCCCATATTTGCTCCCGTGAGTATTTTGTTCCCCCTTCTAAGAAGGACTGAAGCACCCACACTTTGGTCTTCCTTCTTCTTGAGCTTCATGTGGTCTGTGAATTGTATCTTGGGTATTCAGAGCTTTGGGGCTAATATCCACTGATCAGTGAGTGCATACCATGTGTGTTCTTTTGTGATTGGGTTACCTCACTCAGGATGATATTTTCTAGTTCCATCCATTTCATGTAGTCATTGTTTTAATAGCTGAATAGCATTCAATTGTGTAAATGAACCACATTTTCTATATCCATTCTTTGGTTGAGGGACATCTGGGTTGTTTCTAGTTTCTGGCTATTATGAATAAAGCTGCTATGAACACAGTGGAACACATGTCCTTGTGGTGTGATGTAGCATCTTTGGGTATATTCCCAGGAGTAGTATATCTGGGTCTTTAGGTAGAGCTATTCCCATTTTTCTGAGGAACCGCCAGCCTGATTTCCAAAGCAATTGTACCAGCTTGCAATCCCACCAGCAATGGCGGAGTGTTCCCCTTTCTGCATGTTCTTGCCAGCATCTGCTGTAGCCTGAGATTTTATTTGGTTTTTTTTTTTTTTTGGTTTTTCAAGACAGGGTTTCTCTTTGTAGCCCTGACTGTCCTGGAACTCACTCCGTAGACCAGGCTGGCCTCGAACTCAGAAATTCGCCTGCCTCAGCCTCCCAAGTGCTGAGATTAAAGGCATGTGCCACCACTGCCCGGCTAGCCTGAGATTTTAATCTTAGCCATTCTGATTGATGTAAGGTGGAATCTCAGGATCATTTTGATTTGCATTTCCTGATGACTCCAGGATGTTAAACATTTCTGTAAGTGCTTCTAGGCTGTTTGAGTTTCCCCTGTTGAGAATTCTGTTTAGTTCTGTACTCCATTTTAAAATTGGTTTATTTGGTTTGTTTGTGTCTAACTTCTTGAGTTCTTTATATATTTTGAATATTAACCCTCTGTCAAATGAAGGGATAGAGAAGATCTTTGCCAAATCTGTAGGCTGCCATTTGGTCCCTTTGCCTTACAGAAGCTTTTTAGTTTTATGAGGTTCCATTTATCAATTGTTGATCTTAAGAGCCTGAGCCACTGGTAATATGTTCAGGGAATTGTCTCCTGTACCAATGCATTCAAGGCTATTTCCCACTTTTTCTTCTATTAGATTTAGTATATTTGGTTCTATGTTGAGGTCTTTGATCCACTTGGACTTGAGTTTTGTGCAGGGTGATAAATATGGGTCAACTTGCATTCTTCTACTTGTAGACATCCAGTTAGACCAGCACCATTTGTTGGAGACATTTTCTTTTTTTTCATTATATGGTTTTGGCTTCAAAAATCAAGTGTCTGTAGGTGTGTGGGTTTATTTCAGGGTCTTCTATTCGATTCCATTGATCAACCTGTCTGTTTTATACCAAATACCATGCAGATTTTCTTACTATTACACTGTTGTACAGCTTGAGGTCAGGGATAGTGATACCTCCAGAAGTTTTTTTATTGTTCAGGATTGTTTTAGCTATCCAGGGTTTTTGTTTTTCCATATGAAATTGAGAATTGCTCTTTCAAGTTTTGTAAAACACTGTGTTGGAATTTTTATGGGAATTGTATGTTTATGGGAATCTGTAGATTATATTTGGTAAGGTGACTATTTTCAATATGTTAATCCTACTGATCCACGAGCATTTCAATCTTCAAATGTCTTTTTCAGTTTCATTTTTCATAGATTTGAAGTTCTTGTCATACAGGTCTTTCACTTGCTTGGTTAGAGATTCACCAAGGTATTTTATATTATATGTGGCTATTATGAAGGGTGCTGTTTCCCTAATTTCTTTCTCAGTCTGTTCATCATTTTTATAAAGGAGGGCTACTGATTTTTTTTAAAGTTAATTTTGTATCCAGCATCTTTGTTGAAGGTTTATTGGCTGACTGAAAATTCTCTGGTAGAAATTTTGGGGTAGCTTATATATACTATCGTATCTTCCAATAGTCATAGCTTGACGTCTTCCTTTCCTACTTATATCTTCCTGATATCCTTTTGTTGTTTTATTGCTCTAGCTAGAACTTCAAGTATTATAATAGAGGGAGAATGTGGGCAGGCTGCTTTTACCTGATTTTAGTGGAATTGTTTTAAGTTTCTGATTTTGTTTAATTTGATGTTGAATATTGGCTTACTGTATATTGCTTTTATTATGTTTAGGTATGTACCTTGTATCCCTGATCTCTTCCAGGGTTCTAACATTGAAGGTGTTATTATATTTTGTCAAAGGCTTTATCAGCATCTAGTGAGATGATTATATGATATATTTTCTCTTTCAGTTTGTTTATATGATAGATTACATTGATTTTTTTTTTTTTTTTTTTTTTTTTTTTGTATATTGAACCAACCCAGAATCCCTCTTATGAAGCTTACTTGGTCATGGTGCATGATGGTTTTGATGTGTTCATGGATTCAGTTTATGAGTATTTTATTGAGGTATTTTTTTTTCATCAATGTTCATAAGAGAAATGAATCTGAAGATCTCTTTCTTGGTTGAGATTAAGGAACTTGCCCTGTTGGTGACAGGTGGCACAGTGGGCAACATGACCTCTTATTCTCCAGACTGCAGGTACTTGTTCTAATAAATTGGATTTTGTGTGTATTTCTTTATGTGGGAACCTGTGTTCAAATAAATCTTACATATCTTAAATTTTCAGGTCTTGTATTATATTAGGGTTAGAATAATAAGAATAGTACATTGTCTGAGAGCTGAATTAATTCATTGCTTATTTAAAATATGTAGAAATTGTGATGCTCAGTTTAAAATTCTTTATACCAATTATACAGTTGATTTCTGTTATTTCCCCCCTCATATTTGGTGATATGTTATTTACACGTGTAGTATGTTGTGTATGGTATATATATTTGTTAGAGTGTGTGTGTGAAGGTGCATGTGGAGGCCAGAGGTTAACTCCAAGTGTTGTACTCAATCATTCTTTATCTTATTATTTGAAGCAGTATCTTTCACTGAGCTTGAAGCTGGTCAACTTGACTAGGTTGACTGGCCAAAACTTCGGGGATTCTCTTGCCTCATAATTCTGGACTCAGGCATTCTCCCTATCTCTTTTGACTTCTTTTGTCTCAGCATGTCTGCCTCTGGGCCTTGACCTCTGCTGTCCTTCCCATAGGATTGTGATATATAAGGCTAACAGACAGGGAATAGGGCTGGGAGTATAAGCACATATCTTGCTTTTATACAGATCCCAACTCAGCTCCTCACGCATGGCAGATACTTTAATGGATTGAGCCACTTCTCAGCCCTAGTTTCTGTTCAGATAAAAGAACCATTCTACTCCCTTCCTTTTCTGCAGGAGTTGGAGCTCAGGGTCTAAAAAAATGTGCTAGGGCTGAAGAGATGGCTCAGCGGTTAAGAGTACTGACTGCTCTTCCAGAAGTCCTGAGTTCAATTCCCAGCAACCACATGGTGGCCCACAACCATCTGTAACAGGGTCTGATGTACTCTTCTGGTGTGTGTCTGAAGATAGCTACAGTGTTCTCATATAAAGAAAAATAAATAATATTTTAAAAAATGGGCTAAAACCCATTAAAATGCTACAAGTGACAGGCTTTTCAACAGTAAATTCTGCCTTAAAAATTTAAAGACAACATGTCAATAATAATAATAACAGCAACAACCATGTAATAATGGAAATACTTACTTGCACATATTCACTGAAAATTATTTCCTCCTTTAAAAGTATTTTATAAAACAATAGTGTTTTCATTGTTATGAATGTTCCTTATATATGAACAAAATAGAATATTTTAGTTATTTTCAAACTCTTCATGGAAAAGGAACAAATTAATTTTAAAAGTATGTAACAACATTAAATTTTATATTTTTTGCCATGCGATCACCAATGAAATCATAATGATAAAATTGGTGATAAGTAAATGATCTTTTTTTTTCATTTCTAAGTACTCTAAAGATTTTTGTTTGATTTTTTTTTTTTTTTTAAATATTGTTTTAGTATGCCAGCCTCACCTCCAACTCTCAAAATAGCATGAGCTGTCTATGAGCTCAGTCCTCCTCTTGAATTCCCAGTGCTGGGATTACAGGCACCAGTTTTCTGTGGTGGTAAGGATTAAATCCAAGGCAAACATACCAAATCTCGATTTTACTGATGTGTGTTTTCGTAAGTAACTATACTGAAGAGCATTTACATGTGTGCTTCCATTTGATATGGTAACTTTCTTTGATACATGGTATTATAAATAAGGAAGATGCCCATGATTCCTTCATCTACACAGGTGCTTGTGACTTCATCAAAAACTTAACATTTAAAATGTACTTTCTGGCTCTGGAGAGATGACTTGGCAGGTAAGAGCACTTGCTCCTCTTCCAGAGGATCCAGGTTTGATTGCCAATACTCACATGACAGTTCATAACCATCTATAACACCAGGTCCAGGGAATCTGATACCTCCTACTGGCTTCCAGGGGCACTGTACATGGTGCACAAACATATACATACTGGCAAATCTTCCAAAATAAGATAATTTTTTAAAAGAAAAAAAATTTTTTTAATGTTTGTACAAGCATGTTATAAGTCAAGTTGCACAGTGCATGTGTGGGTGCTCTCACTCACGCTCAGGCAAAGGACAGAGAGGATGTTGAGTGTCCTTTATCACTCTCCATCTAATTATTTTATTTTATTTTATTTTTTTTTTTTGAGACAGGGTCCTTCACTCAACCTGAAGTTGACCATGTCAACTAGAGTTCCTGGCCAGTGAGTTTCTGCTCTCAACAGTGTGGTAACAGGCAGGCCTAATTTTTCTATCAGGGCTTAGGATTCAAACCCAGGTCTTCCTGTTTATATACCAAGTCATCTTCCCAGACCTGAATAAACTCCTAATTACCTAAAGAAAGTAAGATTATAATATTCAAAACCCACATCTTAATGTGATAATTAAGAGTAGATTGGTATAGATTTTAATACTGAAATGACAGTAATTAAATCTCTTGTGGATTGAAGTAGATAATAAAGACTTCTTGAGAAGTGGGAATGTGCAAAGACAACACATTAATTAATCAACCAATCAATCAATTACTTGACTTAATAGGATGGTTTTGGATAACACCATGGAATTTGTAGAAGGAAGAGTGACACAAGAAAAGGGCACAGGTAAAATAAAAGGTGAATTTAAAATGTTGCAGACAAGGATAGAAAAGAGGATGTGTCACATGTAATAGTTATGGTCCAGGTAGGTGGGGGCCTTACATTTCTAATGATGAAAAGCTGACGAAGGGGTCAAACTCGGATGTAAAAAGATCCAAATACTGAAATACAGCTTTATAGCAGATGTGGACTTTCAAATGGCAACCAGTTTAGGAATGAAAAAAATCTAACCTCAGAACAGAACATTAATCCCACATTACAATGGATTCTGAAAGAAAAGCCAGGAGAGTTGTTTTCTTCATACCCTTGGCAAAGGCACAGTGTTGAAAGGAACTAACCAAAGGAGCTGTAATAAGCCCACTTCAGTAGGCAGCAGTAGTAAGCACTTCAATTGGAGGAGTGTGTCAATGTACATCCATGCATTGTTTCAGGAACATTCTAAAACTATGCCTAATGCTTCAGGAGAGAAAAAGTCTGTAGTGCAGTAGGATCTATACTAACTTTTGGGGTGTTAGTTTGAATACCATGCAAAAAATCATCAATACTATCTAAAGAAAGGAACTGTTTTTATATTTATTTATTCTCTTTCATTCTATCTTTTAAAAAGTAGACCACACTGAAATGATTCATTTTCATTACCTATATGAGTTATTTTCCTTAGTAGTACTCTCCAAAATTTAGTATATTGACAAAAGAAACACACATAAACATACCAGAATAATCACACTGATGGGTTACACATTAAATGAGAAAGGAATAGTTGAAAATGTATCCTACCAGATGGAGACTGTATATTGTAATCCTAGCCAGGGTAGAAGAAGGACACACGCATGTGCACATTGACATACCTACCGCCCAGACTTTCCTGAGGTTGGTAGTTGTTAAAGATAAGATTGTCAGAGCTTTCTCTGAGAAACTTTCAATGGTCTAAGTTGGGGGGGTTAGAGCCCCCCTTTTTTTCTTTTAAACTAAATTTCTACTTTTTTTAAAAAGGAAATTTACATGATACACTAACAGACTGAGTCCAGTTCTAAATACCTCAGCATAATTGGCAATAACTGGTAATTCATGTGTACTTACACATACTCCCCCCCCATATCCTTTAGTAATAAATGTTATAGAATGCTGATGAGAAAATGCCTTTTTTTTTTAATCCTCAGGCAACTAGGTACCCTAAAATACATTATATTATTTACACATACCACACATGCACTTTTTTTTTTTTTTTTTTTGAAAATGTTAAAATACTCTTAAGACTTGAAAGCTCACCTTTGGTAAGTACTTACTATATGCAGAGTACTGCCCCAAGAACCTTTTTCTACTTCCTGTATGTTATTATTTAATCCTCACAACAGTCTTATGAAGTGGGCTCTTTTTAGTAGCCATGCTGTAAAAAAATTAACGGATAGAGCACAGAGAGTTTAAGTAACTTGCCCACCCTAGGATTGTTTATACTTAGTTGTTTTAATTTGGAGAACCCTTAAAATTAAAAAACATTTAGAAGGGCTGGAGACATCATTCAGTGGCTAAGAACACTGACTCCTCTTCCAGAGGTCCTGAGTTCAATTCTCAGCAACCACATGGTGGCTCACAACCATCTGCAGTGGGATCCGATGCCCTCTTCTGGTGTGTTTGAGGACAGCTACAGGATTCTCACAAATATGAAATAAATAAATCTTAAAAAAAAAACATTTAGGAGGTAACTCATTTTCTAACAATTGAATTTAATGATTCTTTGTCCTCTTTGTGTGAAATAATTATATATGTGCACACACACACACACACACACACACAAAATTGTGATTCTTTGGTGTGATGTACTCCTAGTTCCTGTTCCCTGGGAACCTGAGGGAGGACTGATTGAGCCCAGCAACTTGAAGCCAATCTGCGGAACAGGGAAATCCCCATTGGAAATTTTCGTTTTTCAATAAACCCTCTTTTTTCTGAACCAATAAATAAAAAATAATACTTAGAATTAACTTTTAGGTCAAAAATGTAATGTTCAAATGATATAAAAACGTGATAGTTTAATCAGGTAAAGAAACAGCCACTGTGAATTTGTTAATTGATGATTCATCTAATAAGTTAAACACTTTTAACACCTTTAAAAATGCTTAAATGGTATTTATAAGATGCTAAGGTATCTGTCTGCCTCTGGTATTATGTTAAGTACAGACAAAATGAGCATTTCTGCTTTAATTGTGATGCAGACAATATTGAAATATATTCAGATACTGCCAGCTTCATTATCATCTTTTTTCTTATGGGTTCAAGCTCAACTTATCTATTTACTAAGTCTTAATGTATTTTTCAAAATTCTAAGTTTCCTGAACAGCTTTTAAAACTCTTAATGTATAATGAACTAGAAAGAATAGTCCAACAGGTACATAAATGATGTATATCTAAAGTCGATGTATCAAACTCAAGAAGTAAAATTAAGTAAACCAATGTAATTCCTTTATTAATGTTACAATATAATGGAATATAATTTAAAAGCACTGTATATAGCTAAAAAATACAGAAGCTGGAGAGTATCGATTAATTACTACTTATTTTGTGAGTACATCTGTATCTAAAACCTGAAGCAAACTGTCCTGTTAGAGGCTTGATTTCTTTTCTCAGCCTGTTGTTTCTTCATCTGCTAATCACAAATCTCATTTCCACACAAAGGGAAGTGGAGTGTTCCGTTTTGAAACTTACCACTGCAGTGTAAGATGTGGCACAAGTTCAGGGCAGAGCATGGAACCTGTGTCTCCTGTGCATAGAGTGCATGTTCTGAGCAGCACCTCCCCTTAGGCTTTTGCCTGTCATTGTTAACAGGAACATTTTTAAAGTTTTTATGTAAACTTAACAGAATGTTTAATTTTCAGCTTTTTGCAACCTGGCTCTTTCCCTACAAGTGATTCACCTGTAGGCTTTTCCTTTTGGTTACATTTTATCCCTGTTTTAATGGGATTTTTTTCAGTCCAATCATGTATATCTGTGTAACCTTTGGCATTAAGACTCTTTGTTACTAATGGGGTTTTGTTGACCTACTTAGGTTGCAATGGTACCCTTTTCTCTTTTATAATTGAGTAGCTATCATGTGGCCATCAGTTACTTTATGGACAATGACGATCAAGTAGTTTTTAACTCCTTTAAATTCACAAAGCCAAAATGATTTTTCTCTCCTAGGAATGCCAGAATCACCTCCGCAGATATGGAAATGTGAATCTGGAACTGGTGACTCGAATCATTAAAGATGGTGGCCCATGGGAAGATCCAGTGTTGCAAGCTGTTCTTAAAGCCCAACCAGCATCTCAGGAGATAGGTACTTCAGGAGAGTCAACACCAAAACCCTTTCTTTCTTAACTTGGCCCAAAGTGCTTCTTGATACCAGCTTTGTTACATTTCTTTCTAGTAATGGTACTGTGGCAGTTGACATATTTACTGGGTATTACAGAGAGGGTTTTTTTTGACCCTTCAATTATAGTTTCAAAATATGTTTAAGTAGCAACACTTTTTTTTTTTTTTTTTCAAGTTCAAACCCTAAACCACAGAATATCCATTATATCAGAGTTCTCTGAAGGTTGGAACTCTGAATTTATTTTACCTGTTACTATGGTAATATATTCTTGGGCCCATATTCTATACTTAGTCCAATGCCCTATGCACATTAATTGGCTAATACTGATGATTACTGTGTGAATACTGATAAGTACTGTTATTCACACAGTACTGTGATTGATCACATGATAAATGAATGACTTACACGAATAAGTAAATTTCAAATATTATAGAGCAACATTTCCCAAACTAATACAATTTTGTGTCATTCCCTCATTATTTTGCATCCTTCTTTGACATCAGCTCCTGTCATGCTGACACACAGTGGACTCTTTGAGAGCCGAAATTGAAGCAGGAGGCTCTGCTCTCTAATCCAACCTATTAACCCTTTAGTTTCCCATATGATTAAAATGTCCTGAGTTCTAGGATACATGGATTACCAAAAGTTAGCAGATAGACCTAACCATAGTGTATAAGCACAAAATTGTAGGAAAGCCACAGAGAACCGACAAGCTCTCCAACCTGGGAACAGTTAATTAGCAGGTGTCGAACACACAAAGACACTACCATTTGCAACAGGTTAAGACATGGAGTGTGTGGACAAGCGGCTATCCTGTTGGGCTTAAGAGCAAACCAGCACTATACCAAGAGTGGGGCATGCAAGGCCAACAAGGGAAGCCCTTGCTTGATGTGTGAATTAGAAAGCACTTAGAGCAAATCAAAGACTGAGACAGTCGGAAATGAGAAGGGTTTGTTATTGATGAAAATTATAAAGAGTAAATAAATAAGAGGAAAGATAAGGGTCATCATTAGAAGAAACAAGGAAATGTGGTGAGAGGAGACAGGGTGGGTAGCATCAAGACAGCCACAATAGAAGGAGGCAGGCACGATGGCTCAGATGGTAAAAACGGCACTCGCTGGAGATGTTAATTGAGTAATACACACACACAATAATCATTTTTTTATAATTTTTTAAGAGGGCAGGAGAGGAGAAAGTTTATTAGGCTTTAAAGGGAGTGCTTGGGCTTTTTTGAGTAGGAGCTAGAACAGAGCTTGTATGAAGGCTGATGGCTCCTCAGGTTCCTTTTATAACTGCACTAGCATTTCCCACTTTGGGCAAAGGTTCCCTAGAGCCTCATTAATATAGGTGACTCTTCTCTGGGCAGTAGTCATTTTGGTAAAGTTCAGACTGAAATAGATTTTTGCATGAACTCCAAGACATTGTTTACTCACCATATATTTTAATTAGAAGAAGTAAATAAGTAAAATGTTTAAGTCAAAATAAAAATATAGTCCATCAATACTTCTGTAGCTACTGATGAAATATAAGTAATTAAAAATGTTTGAATTTAGAAATCATAAAATATAGGTTCCACTTCAGTCTCTGCCACTTATAATATCTTTGTCATTGGGCAAGTCATTTAATCTCTAATAAAACAAATAGCATAGAATCTGTCATAAGGTTGTTGTTAGGTTTAAATAAACTTACACAGTTAAATGTGTTTGTATATTATGAAAATAAAAGTAGTCATAAATTAGTAATTATCCTTAGTGATGCATAAACACATTAGACCTCCATGATACAATTTTGCATTAGTTTTATTTAATATTTATTTATTCGTGATTCAGGTTTTTCATGAACTTAGCTTACATTTCTCTACAGTTAATCTGATTGAATGTGGTTTTAATGTACTAGTTTGTCATTTGGTCTCTTATAATAATGAAAATATTGGACTACCAGAAGCAAAAATGTGTAATCTTAGACTAGAGGGTTATTTTAGATTTCCTATTTGAAACATCCTAATGTACTGATGAACTAAAAAGAATATCTAATTCTAATTTTTACCCCCTCTTTAAACTAAGAAGAAATCATGAGCACTGCTTTGACATTTTATTTTTCATTTATCAGCCATCTTAAATGACTATTCAAAAATAAAAGATTTCCTGTGGAACGTGTTATTTATATAAGCTAATGAAATATGATGTTTTAGTTGTAAAGTTTAAAACAAAGTTTGGATACTTTTTGAGAGTAATAATGTTTTCTTTTTTAATATAGTGAACAAATACTTAAGTTCTGAAAATCCACTGTTCTTTGAACTACGTGCCAGATACCTAATTGCCTGTGAACGCATACCTGAAGCAATGGCGCTTATTAAATCTTGTATAAATCACCCTGAAATCAGCAAAGACTTGTACTTCCATCAAGCACTCTTCACCTGTCTGTTTATGTCACCTGTAGAAGATCAGCTGTTCCGGGAGGTATCATTTGAGACTTTTTTCCTATTACTATTTAATCTTATAAAAACAAAACAAAACCTTACTGTTACTGAATTATTTTGCTGTAATAAGAAGGATTTGGAGGTCACATTATCTAAATGTATTTACTTGTGACTATTCTTTTAAGTTCGTGTGACTTAGAATCTGATAGTAACAAATAATTGAGTTAATATAATTTACTTACTAAATTTTTGGTATGATACAGAAAAAATGAAAACTGAGAAATATGATTTTGTCTCTTAAAGTGCCAAGAAATTAAATGTTTATGTTTATTTTGCTTTTTACAATAAAAAGACTTCTTTCCTAACCTGGATTTTACTTACCCATAGACATTAATGACCGTGCAAGTATTCATTGTGAAATGTAGGTATTATACTCTAAAACTATAAAAGTATTTTAATACAGTGTATAATTGTAAAAGAAACTAGAAATCTATCAATACTTGCAAGTATACTAAAGAGAAACTGCAACTAGAGTATTATATGTTTTGATGATAGGAACTGACTCTTCCTTTCTTCTGACAGCATTTGTTGAAAACTGACTGTAAGAGTGGAATTGATATCATCTGTAACACTGAAAAAGAAGGCAAGACTTTGCTAGCCTTACAGCTCTGTGAATCCTTTCTTATTCCACAGCTCCAGAATGGGGACATGTACTACATATGGTAAGTGTTTCTGATGCAGAATTTGAAATGGAAAAATGATAAACTAAAAGAGGACTGGTTAGTAGAGTTTGGACTATATATTTTCCTCACAGTTGTTCTACTACTTTTTAAAAAAGACATAGTTTTCTTATTTTCTAATTATGTGTGTATGTATGTTGATAAGTGCGTGTGCGCGCAGATGCTGATGGAGTCCAGACGAGGGCCTCAGATCCTCTGGAGCTGGAGTTGATGGTGTTTGTGAGCCGTCCAACATGGATGTCAGCAACTGCAGTAGGACCTTCTAGAACAGCAGTACAAGCTCTTAACCACTCAACCATCTCTCCAGCCCCTAATGTTGCTTTTATGTTTTTGCTGTTATTGTTGTTTGTTATACTGAAAAAAATCTTGGGACAGGTATATATTTTGTTTACTAAGTCCTAACCCCCCTTCAATTTAACAAAGAGATGAGAGGGAAATTAAACTTTTATCAGCTAAGAATTAAAAAACAAAATAAAACTTTTGAGTGCAAAGAATGTCCATTTTAAAATCTTAAATTATTTTGGAACAAGTTAGGAAAATAAACATGTAAACATTTGTAAAATATTAAATGGATTATCTATCTTCTGGTTTCCAGCTATCATTTTTGTTTTAAAATATATTGCAGAGTTAGACCATATGTTCTTTAATATAATTGGTCTATTTGCTTTTTTTGTCCATCACCCTTTAATAAAAACTGTCCTTGACGGACAGAGGTGGCACATCCCTTTAATCCCAGCACTCGGGAGGCAGAGGCAGGCGGATTTCTGAGTTCAAGGCCAGCCTGGTCTACAGAGTGAGTTCCAGAACAGCCAGGGCTACACAGAGAAACCCTGTCTCGAAAAACCAAAAGCAAACAAACAAACAAACAAATAAATAAATAAATAAATAAATAAAATAATAAAAACTCTCCTTATTTCTAATGTTTACCACCATCTTTTATGTGTATACTTTATCTTACTAAATTCCTCAAGAGGCTTCCATATTTAGGAATACAATAGCTATGAGATGGTCTTAATGGGGCAATAGCTTAGCTATAGAATACTTCCCTGGCATCTGTGAAACAACAATAACAGACCAAAATTAAAATAAAATACCCCATATTTTCAGCTAACAAAAATGTATTAATCATGTTATTTCTTGGTATCTTGAAGGTTATATAGACTGTATGTAGGAAGCTAGTGACTTATTAAACTTGAGTACATACCAGGCAGTTCACTAGAGATGTGTTTAAAGATAATGAATAAAGGTAAGCAAACATTAGCTTTTTTAGTTTTTAAATGTCAGTTACTGTCTCGATCATATGCTGTGTTACTGAGGTGATGTCCACACATTACTCTGGAAATGTGATTCATAAAATATATAAACAAGCTTAAGTAGCATCTCAGGAAATAGGTGCGTCAGGAGACTGAAAACCAAAACGCTGTGAGTAATAGCAAACACAATGTGCTTTCCTAACTGGAACAGTGATAGTCATTTTTAAAAATTTAATAATATAGCATATTAGAGTCATGAATTTTTAAACTGAATCATGTTTGTTATTCTGTCTTGGCCTGAGTAATTTTTGATACCAGAATTGTTACATTTCTCTCAAGTGGAGTTGTATTTACATGCTGTTACATGTAAAATGAAGAAAGCCCAGTGTCCAGTGAGCCCAACTCCACTTGCATGTGCTAGAGTAAATCTACTTTGGAAAAAACAAACAAACTTGCCACCAAGTATTTTAGTAGTTCCAAATTATGATGCTTTATGGATGTTTTAGGGTCTAAGGGCAGATTTCTATATGGGTTGTATCTTTATGCTTTCACTTTGCCTGAAAAGCCACTGCCTTATTTGTCCTTGTTCATCCTTGGCTATGTATTAGGAAAGAATATACCTGTGAATGCTTTAAGTGCTCTATAGTTTGTCTGTTCAAAAGTATAGCATGTTCGCAGAAAAGCACATGATCCAAAGATAATGTAAAGGATACAGTTTTAAAATCAATACTATATGTTTAAATTTTAAAATTACTTTTAGTATCTTAATAGAATGAAATGACTCTAAAACATTGGTTTTTAAATTTGCAAGTAATATGTTTACTGTTGTAGTTGGCAATGAATAGGACCTGTGGAAATGCAGCCAAAATAATGAGGCAGACTAAAGTCTTATACAATTAACAGCAAACTTTATTCAGACTACCAGACATTTATACTCTGAGAATTAAGAGGAATCACATGAGTAAAGTGTAGAATCACAAGGGCAACATAAAAACACTGAACAATAGCCGGTTGAATGAATAATGGAAATAAACTCATTCCTATCCACTACACCTGGGTGGGGCATGAAAACACATTTTAAGAACAACTCCATGTTTTGGAAGACACTGAAGTCACAAGATTTAGTTTTCCTGGAGTTTTCTCACTAATACTCAAGAGTTCTCTCTTGACTCCATTCTTGGATGGTATTCTGATGATAGTATATTAAAGGTCAAAGTGTATGTTTTAAAGTTACAGCATCAGTATTAGTATATGAAATTAGAACTCATTCGCATCAACACTATGAACTTCTTAGGTATGCCAGCATATCTTTAGAAATCATTACTATCAATGCAAGATTATGTAGTTTCTACTTTTCTCTTTTAACTCCTATTAATCTCAAAGGTAGCATGGAGAGCATACACATTTATAACTACTTTATGTATAGTCTTGCTAGGCTAGTATAGAACCAGGCAAAAGAAATCAATATCTGTACTTGTATTTTGATATGTCTTTTTATCATTTACAGGGAGTTGATTTTCCTATGGAGTAAACTACAGCTTAAATCTAATCCTTCAAAACAAGTGTTTGTAGATCAATGTTACCAACTTTTAAGAACAGCAACTAATGTGAGAGTCATATTTCCTTTCATGAAAATCATTAAAGATGAGGTAAATATATTTATCATTTCAGGTTTTAGATTTTAATGCTGCATTCTCTGTATGTCACAATTCTTTCTCTTTAGCTTCAAATATTCAACATGCCAGATGTTGAAGAAAAAAATATGTTACTTAATTTGGGGACAATTGCTTTCATGTAAAACATTATCTTATGACTAAGCAAACATCATTTTTACCATTATAAATTCTGTTTTTGAACACTAATTTACAAATGATCTGATTATACTCCTTCACTGTCTCAGAAAAATCTTAGTTGATAATAAAACTGTATGTAGTTAAGTGGAATTAACAGAATATAAGAGACTAAGAGGATATGAGGCTTGCAAATGGTTATTTTTTCCTATAGTCCATAACCCATATGTTGGCAGTATGGCATGCAACATACACAGATGCCATTCTGATTTCTTGTCCTGGTCAAATAAGTGTTGATTATTTCAACCATTAGAGGCATAAAATCGAGTTCAGTGGATCAATAAAAAATTCTGTAGTAAAAGCTAATACAATTATCATTAACAGAGGTAAAAGATTGACTGATTTTCATACAATTTCCAGTAAGCTTAATATTCTTATTCTTAATTAGATTTGTATGATGCCCCCTTTCGTATCTGAGTAAATATAAAGCACTTGCCTAGCATATATAATAATAACAATATCACCATTATTATAAGTACTATTTAATATGATAAAATTTGCACTGGTTTTAAAACATAATTACTTCTTGGCATCTATTTGAAATGGCATGCATTAACTCTTCTGTCAGAGAATGAGAAAGACCCCTTAAGGGAGGCTAGAGTTGAAAGAAAATTCTAAAGTTTGCAGACATTTTATACTAAGGTTATTAGGTCTGGTCAAGCTTGAAAATTAAATATAAAAGAGTAAAGCAAATATAATTAATGATTTGGAAATTCTTCCCATACTTCAGAATACTGTTTCAGAAAGTTTTTCTTTTGGAGTTGTATTCAAAATTTTATAGCAGATAGTATAATGATTTCTTAAGTTATATTTAGTAGGAATATTTTTGTTTTTCCAGGTTGAAGAAGAAGGCTTACAAATTTGTGTTGAGATATGTGGTTGTGCTCTCCAGCTTGATCTCCATGATGATCCGGAAACTAAATGTCTAATTTATAAAACAATTGCACATTTTTTGCCAAATGATCTAGAGATTGTCAGGGTTTGTGCTCTCTCAGTTTTTTTTCTTGAGCGTTCCTTAGATGCCTACCACACCGTTGAAGAGCTTTACAGACGTCCGGATGAAGAGTATAGTGAAGGCATGAGTACTGTTCAAAATCGTGTTCGTTTTGAATTACTTCCAATTTTGAAAAAGGGATTGTTTTTTGATCCTGAGTTTTGGAACTTCGTAATGATTAAGAAAAACTGTGTGGCATTACTGCCTGATAAATCAGCAGTAAAACTTCTAAATGAAAGTACACTGGAAAATTCTGCAGGTAGTCTAAAAAAGAGAGTGGAACAGCAAAGTGTCGAAGATGGGCTTGACACACTCACAGATCAGAGCACGGGAGAGACTGATCCTGATGATGCACCTGTAGTGCAGCCTAAAGGGCAGGTTAATTCGAAGAGAGGCCTCTCTGCTCTTAACACTTCCAAAGTGGATCATAGTGTCCCAAGGCATCGGTGCATGTTATGCAACAAGGAATTTCTTGGTGGCCACATTGTAAGGCATGCCCAGGCTCATCAGAAAAAAGGCAGCTTTTCATGTGTGATATGTGGTAGGAAATTTAGGAACAGAGGACTTATGCAGAAGCATTTAAAAAATCATGTTAAGAAAATTCAGAGACAGCAAATTGCTACAGCACAACAGGATGATCCAGAAGTCATCACTTTGGAAGAAATAAATGGTTCCAAATCTTTAATTTCCTTTGAAAATGGGAATTCAAATACTAAGGGCTTAGAAATAGAGACATTGACTGCTTCCAGTGAGAGAAACAAAGAGGTCATCCGTGAACACATGGCTGAGTTCATTAAAATTCCCATTGCTATACCAGAGAATGCTATGGAAAACATTATTGAAAATGGCAAACCGGACACTTCTTTCAATAATATCTCAGAGTCTTTACCTCAGTGTGATGATGACTATGAGGAGGAAGAGAATGAAGATGATTATGAAGATGATTATGATCTGAACCAAGAAACATCAGTACTTCATAAAATCAATGGAACTGTGTGCCATCCAAAAGATGTATATGCTACAGACCAAGAAGGCAACTTCAAGTGTCCTGCTCTTGGCTGTGTAAGGATATTTAAAAGAATTGGGTTTCTAAATATGCATGCAAGGACTGTGCATCCGACTGATTTAAATGTGCGGCAAACTGTAATGAAGTGGAGCAAAGGAAAGTGCAAATTTTGCCAAAGGCAGTTTGAGGATTCTCAGCATTTTATAGATCACCTTAATAGACACAGCTATCCAAATGTGTACTTTTGTTTGCATTTCAATTGCAATGAGTCATTTAAGCTGCCATTCCAGCTTGCCCAGCATACAAAAAGTCACAGGATATTTCAAGCTCAGTGTAGTTTTCCAGAATGCCATGAGCTTTTTGAAGATCTTCCTCTGTTATATGAACACGAAGCCCAGCATTACTTAAGCAAAACACCAGAATCATCTGCACAACTGAGTGAAGTGGTTCCTAACCATCAAGAAATAGACCCATTCAGTAATGAGAACCAAACGATTCATCAGCCAGTTTCTACTATTAAATCAAGGAAATATTCTACAGAACCAAAGACATGTATAGACACTATGGAAAAGAAAACAGACATGTTAGTTCAGAATGGAAATGAACATTCTGATGATATTGTTTCAAATATAAGCTTGATAGACCAAAAGATGCCTGCCATAGAGCCAAATCCTGAAAATACTCATAGTCCCACTGACTTAGTCAATGGACACAGTGAAATAGAGCAAACACCATTAGTTACATCAGATCCTACTCTGAAAATAGATATAAACAGAAACAGGACAGAAAATGGTTCTATTTTACCCAATGTTGTATCACAAGAACACAGTGCCCTGTCAGTATCTCAGGCACCATCTAAACCAAATCTTACAAGTGAACATACTTCATATGGCTTAATTTTAACAAAGCCATTTGTCAGACCTTTGCCTCCCAGTTACCTTGATGAACGATACCTTAGTATGCCAAAACGCAGAAAATTTCTGACTGATATTGTAGATGCCTGTTCTGATCAAGATAACATGTATAAAAAACCAGTGAAAAGATTACGATGTGGCAAATGCCTGACCACCTACTGTAATGCAGAAGCACTTGAGGCTCACCTTGCACAAAAGAAATGTCAGACACTCTTTGGATTTGATTCAGATGATGAAAGTAAGTCTTCTGTGTTTTCAGTAGCTCTATCTATTGAAAGATACCATCAATATATCTATAATGTATATTTGTGCAACTAAAAACATTAACATGTGTAAGCCAGATGATAAAGCACTATTTTATACATTTCCTTTAAATCCACAACCACTATGAGGTGAGATTAATATTCTTCTTTTAGCTCAACCAACAAATTCATGAGTAGTTTACACAGGTTTATGAACTTGTGGAAGCTAGGACTCAAGATTTTTCATTCTTTGCTCCTACTTTTCATACTATACTATACTATACTATACTATACTATACTATACTATACTTTTTCTACTACAAGTGGCTTTTCTTCATTCTAGGTTTCACATAATAGAAATTGTAGAAATAGTCTTTTCATCAGCATGATAGAACATCAAACAAGTAAAAAACTAAGTTACTGTCAAAAATAGAAGTAAAGAGCCTGAGGAAATAGCTCAGCAGATAAAGTCCTTGTTGTGCAGTGGTGAGGACTGGACTTCAGATCCCTAGCACCCAGGTAAATGCTGGGCCAGTGCCTCCTCTGTGATCTGAGCATGGAGGAGCTCAATTAGAACCCCCCAGCAAGCTGGCTAGCTAGACTAGCTAGCAGAATCTCTGAGCTTTGGGTTCCAGTGAGATCCTGCCTAAACTCGGTTATGTAGAAAGATAACCAACATCAACCTCTGGTCTCCAAATGGATCTGGACACATGTGCCCACTCACAAGCATTCATGCACATACATGTACACCACAAAGCACATGCACACACATGCCAGAAATGTAAGGCTTGCTTTTCTACTATAATCTATGAAACTTGAATTAAAACATATTTTATTTTACAGGTGCCTGATAATGTCTCAGAACGATCTATTGATCATGCAGTAGTGTTAAAAAAAAAAGCACTACAAGAAAATGCATCATCAGTTTGCTATTTCCCTGATGGCCTTAATTTTAGAGTGGTCTCGGATTACTAAAGAAAAGACAAAGCACATTTTCTGGAATGAACTTGCAGAGGAGATGTGCCGGCTTAGACTCCAAAAGGGTTATAAAACTCCCAAAGTACCAGTTTTCCATGAAACCACACTTTAAAAAAGTTTATGGTGATTAATAGCAGCATGTTCAGTTTTGCTTTATGTGAAAACACATTTGGGTATCTAGTCAGAAATAAAAACCAGCTATGGCCTTACTGAAGAAAGGAAAAAGTTGATTCATCATAAGATGAGGTGGAGGGGAGCTGGTTTACAATAAACATGTAAAACATTCTGAAAATGGAAATTGTTTTCTTGTCATGCATATTCATTATGTCTTCCCTTCTGGTCTTTAGTTTGTGATATAATTTAGAAGCTGATACATAGAAATAAAGCTTGATTTATCATCATGCTGTCTACTAAAGATTGTAACTTGTTTTAGGTGATTAAGTAGACAGGTCAAAGTTCAGTGAATGGCATGCCACCATTGAAAAATTTAAAAAAAAAACAAAAACAGTGCTTGACTAATAAGCTCTTGATAAGAACTTTCAACACCCCACTTTTGTAACGTCAGTTACTTAAAGGCAGCAGTGTTAAGTAGAAAAGGAAGAAAAGTACTATCAGATACTTTACGGGGGTGCAAGAAGACTCTAAGACCATCACATGCTAGATAGATGAAGGAAAACACTGAATTGAAAACTCTTCAATGTGAATAATGGTAAAGGACACTGGGGTATTTCTATCTGTACATATTAGGACATTGCTGGATGATTCATAATAAAATTCTTTACGCATTAGTATGAGTTATCTATGGTCCTATGAAAATAATTGACTTAAAAGTATGTCAGTTAAGAAACAGATCAAGAGTTCATTTTATTCAGTTAGGAGAATTAATTCAAAATTAAGCCATATAATATACTTTCCTCATTAGGGATGAATTTGGCCTGCATAGTAATTTTTATATTTAAGGAAGTATTTACATCAAAATTTGCACAACAGGAATACAATAACACATATTAATGCATTATTGTCCTTGGTGACCATCAAGTTTCCTAAGGAAGATTTTTAACTTATTAAATTATTAAAACAAATACTTTACAGTTAAAAAAAAAAAAAATCCTCTAGATATTTCCCACCTGTCTGTCATGAAAAGGAAAATACCTAAAGATCTCCTTTACCTAATAGTATATAAATCTAAACAAGATAAAGACATACAAACACAAAGGTGAATTCTTTAGACACATTAGTATGTCACGTGTCAACTAAGTATTCCAGCTACTCCGGCATGTTTTGTGTAAATCAGACAATTTCATCAAACATACTACAAATTTTAGGAACATTATTGAGGTTACGAAAATAGGACATTACTTTCAGGGTGGCATTCAGACTTTTAAAATCTATGTTTTCCAATAATGCTCTTATCAGAGGATTTATTTTTTTATTATTCACCATGGGCATTTGCAACTATGCAATGATGGTCACTCGTCCATTCCGATCAAATTGAAGTTTGTTTTAGTTTTGTCATGTAGCCTACATTAGGCTGTGGAATTTACATGCAGATAACAGATAAGTACAACTCATAAGTTTTACATCCTTTAAGTTCAACTCAAGATGTTTTCCATATTTCCTGACACTAAAAATGTAATAATTGACTTTTATTTTAGTTCATATTAAAAGTACATCTTGTAATAAAAAACCTGTTTGGAAACTGGTTCATTTGCACAATGAATTTTTGGGGGGAACATTATTTCTGCTTTGTACTTTTTTTAACTTTATTTTTTTACAGGTTGTAACCACTGATATAGATATAAATCCATAAAGCATTACATTTTCTTGAAGTTTGTGTGCAAATATGGGTTAAACAAATTCCACTTTTGTCTTTAAGCTTAATTTGAAGGTTTTATTTTGACTTGTGTTGCTAGGGGAAACTTTTCCTATAGATAAAATTGGATCATCTATAATCAACCCAAAATGTCATGTAAACTCCTGTTTGACCACATTTTTCTAACCTCTTTATATATTCTCAATTTTACCTGTTGAAAGAATTTGTGCATTTTACTATGATTTCTCTCCAAAGCATTTTGCTTTTGTGTAAATCCAGCTGATTTGGGATTCAGAAGGAGAGGAAGCTTTCATCTTACCTACATTCTTTTCCTTCTCTCTTTTGTTCTACTGTTTTGAGGATATATGGACCACCTTTCAAATGTTTGTTTTAAGATAAAGAATTGTATGTGTCAGTAAGGTCAAGAAAGGTGCAAATCTGAATCCTTGCTGCTCAGATACAGAAAATGCACAGGAAAGAGTCTCCGTGGACAAGGACACTGGTACTTTGGGCTCTAGCCATATTCATTTTTAAAAAACCATCAATATATAGCAAAATATAATTTATATCATTGATCTGTGATTCTTTTCAAATCATACTGAACATTTAGCTGTACTTTCATGTTTGGTTTAATATTGTATGAATGAAAAGCCTAAAAGGGATGATAGTGTTTATTTTTTAATTTATTTGGTACTGTCAAACACCTTTTCAGAATGAGCAAATGCTGCATTTGCATTTTGGGATTGTATGTGAAAGATATTACAGATTCAGCAAGAAGGGAAATTTGTGCTTCCTTGTTGAACATTAAATTATTTTACTTTGCATTTTATAAAAGTACAAATTAAAACTGAGCCATTGAACTGCAATAAATCAACAATAGTGTCTCATTTCAAAAAATTTTTTGTATTGTACATAGATTTGTTCAATAAAACATTGTCCTTGTTGATAATGCAAGCGTTCAGTTTTATGTAGTACACTGATTTCAAGAATTCAGCTTATTTAAATGAATTTTTTATGCCTCATAAAAGTGGGATGTTTCAGTTAATGTTATCACATTCAGAGTATTGAAACCTTTTGAAAGGATAGAAAATGATACAAGTAAGGGTTTTTTGTTGTTGGTTTTATTTTTATTTTTTTGATTAAGTTCAGATGCAGGGGTTAGAGTTGATGGAGGGAGCTGAAGAGGTTACTCAGCTTTATAGAATGCTTTCTGGTCTTTATAAAGGACTTGAGCTCATGAGTTCAGTTGCCAGCACCCACATGGCTGCTCACAATTGTCTAACTCTATTTCTAGGAGAATTTAATACCTTCTTCTGACCTTCCTGGGCACCAGGCACATATGGTACACACACACATTACCAACATGCATACACTTAAAATAATGGCTACTGAAGTCATTTCAGATAAAGGATAACTGAAGTCTTTGCAGACTTGGGGCAAAAGGAGGTATCAGAGCTCAGCATATGCCAAGCAATGTGTATGTCTCCATACGTGCCTTCAAAGATGAAGTGCTTCCTGGAACTTAAATGAGTCACTGCAGTATCAGGATAAGTGCTGGCTGAGCATGCTATGCTCAGTATTTTCATGCTATTATTCTAAAAAGGATTAGGGGTGTGGTTCAGCAATGGAAGCATGTTTGGAAAGCTTGAGGCCTTGGTTTTAATGCCAATATTTTTAAAAAGTTACTGAAGTTACTATCTGTATCCCAGAAGTTATCTTGGGCACAGGGCTCTTTTGGTTCAGTAGCAGGGAAGAAGCAAAGCACTGCACTATTAGATATAATTTAAAATTTTGAAAAATGGTGTATAAGTAGAAATACCTTTAATGCAATGAGATAGCACTACAAGTGAATAAGTGAATTAAAGTGATTTGTATATATTACAGCGGTTTGATGCATAAAAATGTTACTGAAACATTCGAGCTTGAGATGTAGAATTTTTGGCTGAGGGACACATGATCTTGGACTAAATTAATCCGTTTTCACAACAATGCATCTGTTACAATATTTTGGCAAGTTGCTTAGGTAACATTCCATTTTTTCTTCTTTGGAATTGGAAAAGTAGGTATATTTTTGTCTGTTTGGTGTTGCCACTATACCTGACATTAGATAATATATGAACATAGTTTATTTAGCTCTCTTTTGGAGGCTAGAAAGCTGTGAGATCATCCTGACTGTATCACAACCTGCTTAGGAAAACAGGCAGTCTGCAGAAAAGAAACAGGAGTGAGGAGGAGCCATGCTGTTCTGTAACAAGCTCACAGGAGCAAACATTCTATCAAGGATGACTAGTGATCTGATAATTTCTTAATGTTCATACTTTAGATGGACTGAGCTCCCAGCACATGAGTATATGTACATGCTCAAGTCAAATGTGCTATATCCAAGCAGTATAAAATATATACTAATCTGTAGAACCAGCAGTTAACAAAGACACAAGTTTGGCTTATATATCAATATCTTTACTTGAAGAGTGCTACAGAAGAAAAATAGCTTCTGACTTACTATATTATCATATACTCACTATGTGTTACCTCCCATTGTTATAACAACTCAAGCATTAATGTAAACGGTACTTGTTAGATGCCTAAGAGAAGGATTGACCAATTGAATAATTTCATTTTGCCATGCAGTTTTCCCTACAAACATGAATGGAGACATGTCCAAACAGAGACAACTTTACCTGAGAATCAGTAATTTCAGGGACAGAATGAAGTCTGGTTGACATACTTAGTAGATAATTCATTATTTTCTAGTAACACTACAATCAGCATCATGTAGACGCTTATTAAATATATTGTGGAGGTTTCTGCAAGCTCTAATGCTGGCAGAGAAAGAACTACAAGAGGCAAGATAGAGACTTGGTTCAACAGGACTTAACCGTACTGGTTTAAATTTATGGAATTTAACACCAGGCTGTTGATTTTAGATATACTTAAGTACAGTATAATTTTGGAAGGTGACTGATTCAAACAGGCATCTCTTGGCTTCTCACTGACTTGCTCTACTTGGCCTTAAACTAACTCTGGCAATTGGTTCTAACTTCTGGCTCCTTCTCATTCTCTGACTCATTCTGTCTTCACTTGCAATCTGTCTTTGTAAAACTGTCCCAGTAAAACTGCACACATGCACACACATGGGCAGACACACACCATCTCTCTCTAGCTGCTCTCTTAAGTCACCTCTCTTTGCTGTTCTCATGAGAATTGGGTGTATCCTATCTCTGACTCCTGTTAAATCTTTCTGATTCATCACTTTGCCCCTCAATTAGACATCATCTTTGAAACATGGCTTCTTCTACAAACTAAGTTTATCCTCCCTTTTTGGAATTAAAAGTGTGTACTAAGGGAACCTTCCGGTTTCCATCTGTGGGTGGAGACCTCTGCCTGGGCCAGAGGTCCAGGAGTCCATAGCCAATGAGTGCCGGAGAAAGCTACCCTCCCAGGAGCTTGGAAAAGCCGTGAGTGGGGTTAAGGGGAGCAACACCTCTCACCCAGACCCGCCCGGATCCGCCGGGATCCAGGGCCTGAGAACCCGAGAGCCGTAAACCTCTGAACCTTCCGGTTTCCATCTGTGGGTGGAGACCTCTGCCTGGGCCACCAGGGGTCTGTGCCTGGGGACCTCAGCCTGGGCTACAAGGCTCCGGGAGACCGGGTATCCTAGGAGTGCTGACATACCTTTGAGCACAGGCAAATCCACCACTTCTGTTCAAACTCACTGGATCAAGAGGGACCCTTGCAGAGCCATCAGGGCATAGGAACCAAGGGACAGTTGGGGACAAGATCCTTCTGATTTCTTTCTGCACCCCAGAGCAGACCCTGTGCCACAGCTCTCCAAACCCAAGCACCTCTAAGAGAGAGCTGGTCTTCAAGGAGTATTGACACAGAGGCCTGCAGGAAGGGCAGGCCACAACCAGACAGAGTAAGATCAGCTAACATCAGAGTTAACAAGATGGCAAAAGGCAAGGGTAAGAACATAAGGAACAGAAGCCAAGAGTACTTGGCACCATCAGAACCCAGCTTTCCCACCACAGCAAGCCCTGGATACCCCAACACACCAGAAAAGCAAGACTCAGATTTAAAATCATTTCTCATGATGATGATAGAAGATGTGAAGAAAGAAATGAATAACACCCTTAAAGAAATACAAGAGAATAGAGATAAACAACTAGAAGCCTTTAAAGAGGAAATACAAAAATCCATTAAAAAATTACAGGAGAACACAATCAAACAGGCAGAATTTCAAGAAAACACAATCAAACAGACAAAGGAAATGCACAAAACTATCCAGGAGCTAAAAATAGAAAGAGAAACAATAAAGAAATCACAAA
>CM052713.1:52214970-52239511 GCA_028551405.1 Uromys caudimaculatus | reverse complement strand
ATATATACAAAGAACTCAAGAAGTTAGACTCCAGAAAACCAAATAACCCTATCAAAAAATGGGGAACAGAGCTAAACCGAGAATTTTCAACTGAGGAAATTCGCAGGGCTGAGAAGCACCCAAAGAAATGCTCAACATCCCTAGTCATCAGGGAAATGCAAATCAAAACAAGTCTGAGATTCCACCTCACACCAGTCAGATGGCCAAGATCAAAAATTCAGGCGACAGCAGATGCTGGCGAGGATGTGGAGAAAGAGGAACACTCCTCCACTGTTGGTGGGACTGCAAGCTGGTACAACCACTCTGGAAATCAGTGTGGTGGACCCTCAGAAAAATGGACATAATACTACCTGAAGACCCAGCTATACCTCTCCTGCGCCCCAACATGTAACAAAGACACATGCTCCACTATGTTCATAGCAGCCATATTTATAATAGCCAGAAGCTGGAAACAACCCAGATTTCTGTCATCAGAGGAATGGATACAAAAAATGTGGTACATTTACACAATGGAGTACTACTCAGCTATTAAAAACAATGACTTGATGAAATTTGCAGGCAAATGGATGGAACTTGAAAATATCTTCCTGAGCGAGGTAACTCAGTCAGAAAAGAAGGAACATGGTATGTACTCACTGATAAGTGGATATTAGCCCAAAAGTTCAGAATGTCCAAGTTTCACTTAACAGTAACCGCTGGACTGAGAGTGAGGTCCCAGATGGAGTGGTTGGAGAAAGGTCTGAAGGAGCTGAGGGTATTTGTAGCCCCATGGAGGGAGCAAGAGCGTCAGGGGGCCCGAACCCCCCCTCCCCCCGTCGTCCTGGAGTTAGATCCACCAATCAAAGAATACACATCTATTGACCCATGGATCGGACTACATATGTGGCAGAGGATGATCTCGATGGCCATCAGGGAGAAAGGAGAGGCCCTTGGGTGGGAATATGGGGATGGGTGGGCGGGTGGGTGGAAGGTGGTATTTCCTCATAGAGGCGGGGATGGGGAGGGGATAGGGGGTTTCCAAAGAGGAGACCCAGAAAAGGGGAAACATTGGAAATATAAATAAAGTGTCAAAAAAAAAAAAAAGATGCAAGAAAGCGAAAAAAAAAATGTCATGACCAATTAGGGAAAAAGAAAAAAAAAAATAAGTGTGTACTAAGCACATATTTGTGTTCCAGCCAGAACGATTAAAGGTGTGTCATTCCTGCCAGGTAACACAGACCTAGAAGGTCTCTGGATGTGATCCTCTTGCTGGAGTAGCCATATTGCTGGATTAAAATTCCTCTACACAAACTAAGGGTGGAAAATAGATAATAAACAGCATAGTGTATCACATTTCCCCATATGGAAAACTCCCCTTAAATTCAGAGCTTTCTCAGAAACACCCCCATTGGCAGGCATATACCAACTTAGTGAATAGATAGGGTACCAGCGAAGTGGGGTATTCCTGTGACAACCTGACCACGTTTTGGGGAGGACTGTGGAAGGACTTTGGAACTTTGAGCTAGAAGAACCATTGGGATGTTAAGAGCTCTGTGGGGTGTTATGTAGGTGCTTAGAAAATAATGTTGAGAACAATGCAGAAGATGGTTGCCTGGCTTGTGAAATTTCAAAGGGAAGATTTAAGACTCTTATCAGGGCCATTGCTAGTTTGATTTAAGATTCTGTGGTTTTGGTTAGCTGTGGCTGAAGAAATTAGCTGTGATTAACAAGATACCAGAACTACTAAAGCAAAACCATTGCATTACTGGGACTATTGATGCTAGTTAGCTGGAGCTAATATATTAGTGGTGATTAAGAAGAGATCAACATCACTGGGGTGAAATCTTCTGAGACCACAGAGGCTGTGGTCCAGCGATAGCCAAGGATGTACCTTGAGCTGTGGCTGGACTTGGTAATGTGTAAGAGTAACCCAGGTGGTACTGGTTTTGAAGGCATGAAGGAGTCATGAAGAGCAGCTGAGGCCTGGGCACTGAGAGGCTGTGGAAGGACATTGGTGAAGGTGCAGCCTCAGTTGCAGTTGATGGCCCAGGACTGAAGGGGTCATGCAGGGAAGTTGAGGCTTGGCACCATGGGGAGAGCCTATGGGAGGCTGTTGGTAAAGCCTGGTTGCAGCGGAAGACAGCAGTGTTTTGGAGATGCCACTACCATGAGATGACCACCAAGAACAGCAGCAGCAGTGGAGTACAGGCATCTGGAGCCTAGAAAACAAAGTGTGTGCTACAAAGGGCAGAGCTGCAGAAGTGACTCAAGCCCTTGGAGGAATCCAGAAGATCGTGAGTGGATCCCAGACATTGGACGGTTGGAGTTTGATTTTGCTTTTGATTGTGTCTGTGGCCTGATATTTTTCCCTCTTAAAGAAGGAAGGTATTTTAGTGGAACCCACAGTTAAGAGACTTTGAATTTTAAGAGATTGGATGTTTAAAAAGGACTGAAATGTTAATATGTAAGAATTTGTAAAGACTGGGACTTGTAAAGTTATTTAGATCTTGGGGATGAATAAGGAAGTAAGGGTGGAGGCTTATTGGTGATGTGTTTGTGTGTCAGGTTGACAGGGGTCAATTTTACTGGCTAGTTTTGTGTGTCAACTTGACACAAGCTGAAGTTATCATAGAGAAAGGAGTTTCAGTTGAGAAAATGCTTCCATGAGATCTAGCAGTAAGGCATTTTCTCAATTAGTGATCAAGGGGGAAGGGACCCTTGTGGGTGGTACCATCTGTGGGCTGGTAGTCTTGGGCTCTATAAGAAAGCAGGCTGAGCAAGCCAGGAGAAGCAAGCAAGCCGGTAAGGAACATCCCTCCATGGCCTCTGCATCAGCTCCTGCTTCCTGACCTGCTTGAGTTCCAGTCCTGACTTCCTTTTGTGATGAGCAGCAGCATGGAAGTGTAAGCTCAATAAACCCTTTCCTCCCCAAGTTGCTTCTTGGTCATGATGTTTGTGTAGGAATAGAAACCCTGACTCAGACAGATAGTAAGAACTGATCCCTGAAACAGTTTAACACCTGAGAAACTTTTATTTACATTAAAAAAAATACTGAGTATACTCTGGTGTTTCCTCAAAATGCATGCCTTTTACCTCAGAGTTATTAGAAACAGTCAAAAGGATATGTAGACAAGACTATTCAAATTCTATAACTGTAGTTCTATTGTGGAAATCTAAGTTATTAAGAAGACACCATCAATATAATGAGATTAGTAAATCTCCCATCCCTTATCATATTAGATTCTATCTGTATTATATGGTTATTATCACAAAAACACCAAACTAGCCAAGGTGTCCAGTAAGAGTAAGAAACTGCAAGATGTTCAGCCCTAAAAGTAACAGAAACACACACACACACACACACACACACACACACACACACACACACACACACACACTGGGTGTGGGAGGAGAGGGGGGGAGGGAGAGAGAGAGACAGAGAGAGAGAGAGAGACACTTGAGGATCACTTCAGAAGAGGCAATAGATGACGACAAGAAGGATGTCTTCTGGACACAGCAGGGCATCAGCGAATATAAAATTATGACAGCATGCATAAGCCTAAGCCAGGCCACACTGTAACATGGACAGGAGAGTTAGACATCCAATCCTGCTGTACTGGCTTAAAAGCAGCAATTGTTAACCACTGAAGAGGCAAAAGGAAGTTTTTCTAGGGGTTTAGTCAGCCTCTGGGAAGTCGACCACACTCTAGTTGAAGCCCATACATCCAAGAATGCTTGGCAGCACAAATTGGTCTTGATGGCTTTAAAAAATAAAAGGACACAAGGTTAGATGCGTAAGGAAGTGGGGGTGGATCTTAGAAAAATATGGGGAAGGGAGTGAATGTGATTAAAATGTACAGAATGCTCAAAGAACTAATAAATTATCTATCTATCTATCTATCTATCTATCTATCTATCTATCTATCTATCTATCTATGTATTGTTTTAAACAAAATCTCAGCCATTCAATTTTGCCAATAAAGACTCAGATGCTGGGATTGAAAGCCTGCTAGCTCAGAAAGGCAGAGAAAGCACCCAGTTGGCGTTTCTTCTCAGCTGATGTTCCAAAAGGAAGTTCTCCTCGAATTGAATGTCTGTCCCTTCTACTTCCTGTGTGTCTATCTGTCCTCCTGACTTCCTGTTATTCTTTACTTTCTTTTTTCCTGTTCAGTCCCTGTCACCTGGTTGTTTGCTCCGCCTCTTGACCTGTGTTTGGCTTTATTTAATCTTGTTTACAATAAGCAGAAAGCTCTCGGATTAAAGGTGTGTGCTAGGGCTCAGCCACAGCACAACTGGAAACATGGTTTTTCCATTAAACAACACAATCTTGGGGCTCAGTGTGATCAAATATCCTGGAATATTTATTTACTTTCGTTTTTCCAGACAGGATTTCTCTGTTTAGCCCTGCCTGTCTTGAAACTCATTCTATAGACCAGGCTGGCCTCAAACTGAAAGATCCTCTTGCCTCTGCCTCCCAAGTGCTGGGACTAAAGATATGTACCACCACCACCACAAGGATTGATAAATTATTTTTATAAGAATATCGAACTGAGTTTATATTTCTGTAAAATGGGATGAATATTCTTTTAAGGTTATAAGAATTAAGTCCACGTAGGACCTGAGGCAGAGTCCTTCTCATTATGCCTTTACCAAATTTTTCTGATTATTATCCTGTCTCTGGTCTTATGGTCACATTGAAAATTCTACCTGCCTTTATATTGCTACCCAGTCACAGTGAACCCAGCATACTCTCTCTGCCCCAATCTTCTCCATTTGATTTATTCTTTCTTAGGTATCATCACTTGCTCCAGAAAATCTGAGCTATTCTCATATCTCTCATTAAAGCCTACTTCATGGGGCTGGAGAGATGGCCCAGTGGTTGTACTGGCTGGTTTTGTGTCAACTTGACACAAGCTGGAGTTATCATAGAGAAAGGAGTTTCAGTTGAGAAAAATGCCTCCATGAGATCCAGCTGTAAGGCATTTTCTCAATTAGTGATGGGGGGAAGGGAGCTTGTGGGTGATACCATCCGTGGGCTGGTAGTCTTGGGTTCTATAGGAAAGCCAGCTGAGCAAGCCTCGAGAAGCAAGCAAGCCATCCAGTAAGCAGCATTCCTCCATGGCCTCTGCATCAGCTCCTGCCTCCTGATCTGCTTGAGTTCCAGTCCTGACTTCCTTAAGTGGTGAACAGCAATGTGGAAGTGTAAGCTGAATAAACCCTTTCCTCCCCAACTTGCTTCTAGGTCATGATGTTTGTGCAGGAATAGAAACCCTGACTAAGACAGTGGTTAAGAACACTGAACTGCTCTTCCAGAAATCCTAAGTTCAATTCCCAGCAACCACATGGTGGCTCACAATCATCTGTAATGGGATCTGATATCTTCTGGTGTATGTCTGAAGACAGCTACAATATACTACTCATATACATAAAATAAGTCAATCTTTAAACAAAACAGAACAAAACAAAACACAAACCTACTTTGCCCAATGTTCCTTTTCTCAGAAAATGGCAACTCTGGTGGTCCAAACCAAAGCCTGCTATTATCCAAGACTATCAGATCGTCCAGTCTCTCTCAAGGTGTCATTTTTGCCACACAGACTATTAGAGCTGCCTCCAGTTGAACTCTCATTCCTCCTCACTTCCTTCTAGCTACCTTTCATTCCATATTTCAAGGGATCCTGTTCGAAACAAGTCTGATCATATCATTCCTGTTCAAAGCTTTTTTTTTTTTTTTTTTTTTTTTTTTTTGGTTTTCCGAGACAGGGTTTCTCTGTATAGTCCTGGCTGTCCTGGAACTCACTCTGTAGACCATGCTGGCCTCGAACTCAGAAATCCACCTGCCTCTGCCTCCCAAGCGATGGGATTAAAGGCGTGTGCCACCACTGCCCAGGCTGTTCAAAACATTTTTAAAGTGGCCTCACAAGTTATTTTTTAAAAAAGTATATCTACTATGTGCCAGGCTTTGTAAAGGTAATAAAACAAAAATTGTTTGCTCTTCAGAACTCACCTTATAATGCGAAAGGTACGGGATATGAACAACAAACAATATAATATACTGAACTATATATTTGGAGACAAATGAATGGGTAGGAAATATAAGAAGCAGACTTTGAATAGGGTAAAGCATTAGGGCCTGCCTCATAATATTTTGAAGCAGGAACATGAATAAATGGTAGGAAAAAATGAGCTAAGGAAAATGTCTAAAGGGAAGACCCTCTCACATAAAACATCAAGAACATAGGCTTTGAAGCCGAGACCTGCAATACTTGTCTAACGTAGTTATCATTATCATAAAGAAACCCTTGTGGTTATCTGCAAGAATGATTTGGAAGATAAAAAGAACTGAAGTCACAGGTCAAACATAAACGATAGAGGTCTACAGAATGGCCTACAATCTCTTGATCTGCATGATCCAATCCAGTAGACACTTGCCGCATGTGGATATTAAAACTTTATTCAAATTCATGTAAAATTTGAAATTAAGTTCTTCAGTTTTACTGCAAGATCTCAAAGGCCAGATGTGGACAGTGGTTGGTATTGGCAATACAACAATATTTTCATCATCTCAGAAACCCTCTTGGGCAGGGTTGAATCAATGGCTCACCAGAGCATGATTTTCAGGGAGTGTTTATTGGTCTGGACGTATTTTCACTTGTATCAAGTGAGAGAAGTGGCAAATGTAGGGATGGCATCCTGCAACCTCTACAACAATGTATTACCCTGCCCCAAATCTCAATAGTTCTGTATTTAGAAAAAACGCTAAATGAAATCCAGTTTTTCATACTAATACAACACAAATCACCTTCTATCTCACGTGTTTTTGTACGTGCACTTTCCCCACACCAACCAAGTCACTATTAAGTGCATTGGCGGACATCAGCCACTAATTGAAATGTAATGGCGGCAGGTCCTTCAGCTAGAGTCGCAATCCCAAGACCGTGTACACCCTGCCCGTCCAGCTCCACATTAGATGCAAATCTGAAGCCCCAGGTTGTTCCAGTTGTACTTAATGACCAACCAGCTGACAATTGAAGTTCCACTACCTCATTCTTGGGCTCAATTGTAAAGCTATCTAAAAGGCTGCCAAATGTGGGATTACGGATAAGCCAGTTATAGTTCTTTTAAAACATTTTCTCCCTATAGCGTTTAAAAGTGTAGTCTAATTTTTGTAGCTAAAGAATATCAAAGTGCTGGCTCAAAGTCAGAGGTAGCTAGAAGCAGACAGACTTTTAAATATTCCCGTGGCCCCAGAGAGGAGAAGCACTTCCACCTGCCAGCCCCGGGGTATGACGGGAGCTCGCTTGTGTTCTCCACCACCAGGCACGCGCGCGCATGCGCCGCACTTTAAGTCACCCTTTCGGAGGAGGCCGTGCAGGTGAGTTTAAAGGTTCATTTCTAGCCAACCCTCGAGTGGAAGGTGGATGCTCAAGACACTGCTTTAAAGCGCGAACTGTGGAACTCTACTCCAATATAGGCCGGAACCACACAAGTCGGGATCACGTTTCCTCGCTGACTTTCTGAGCTATCACTTCCGCCCAGGGTGCTGGAATATCTGAGACCCTTCCGGCACTTGCGATTCTTTGAAAAGGCACTTCCGGTACCTGTTGCCAAGGCGCCGGCCGGCCCGCGGGCCGTGAGGGCGACTTTGGTGGCGTTGTCCGCTGCCCCCTTCCCCGGGGGCGAGATGTCGGGGCTCAGCCACTTAGAGTCGGAGGGCTGCCGAAACCTACTCGGCATGCTGGACAATGACGAGATCATGGCCCTTTGCGACACCGTCACCAACCGCCTGGTGCAGCCTGTGGACCGCCAAGGTAGGCGCCGGCGCGGGGGGGGTGGGGTGGGGTGGGGAAGTCGTCAACTCCAGGGGTCGGGCGGGGAGAGGTGGCTCGGCTCTGCTTGTCGCTGGGCTGTCGCTGCACAGTTCTGCCGCCTCCTCGCTGGTGGAGCAGGGTCCAGGGACGCTGGTGGGTGGGACAGTGGTACTGGCCGGGTAAAGCTTTGTGGACATGCTGACCCAAGTACCCCGTGAGCCATTATTCGTGATTTTCAGCAAGTCCCAAAGTGTGTTTCTGTTTTTAGTTTCCATCTCCGAGGTCAGTCAGCTCCTACTGTTTTCTTTCAGCTGGAAGGGAGATAATAAACACCATTTATGGGTATCTTGGGTCAGTACCCACTGAAACAAACAAAAGGCAGACAGCTTTAGTACACATATGTCAATGCTCAGTCTCTATGTCCTACATTCGTAGTTGAGAAGTGGCAAGGCCACAAGTTTTTTTTTTTTTTTTTTTTTTTTAAATTATAAAAAATTAAAGAAAAAGATTGTGTAAAAGACACTGAGGATATATTTACGTTGAATGTATAAAACATAAAAAAAAAAATCCTTACCAAATACATTAATAAAACGAATGTTGCTGAAAAGAAAGGAATAGAAATGATAAACAAAACAAAAAGAAAAACACTCCCAAACCTCCAAAACAAGCAATCAAGTGTAGTAGCTCCCCTGAAATGGGTGGGAAAAAGGTGATAGCATCTTAGGGAAGTTTGAAATAGGGGCATCAAAGATACTGCGTGTCTGTGGAAGAAGAACTTTGGAAGGTAGGGGTAATGAGTGCAGTAGTATGTCTGAAAGATATTTGGCCTTGTGTTTTCAGCCCAACTTTTTAGTTTAAAAATAACATCCTGATTCTGCCGTTTTCCAGCACTGATTATTTGTAGAATCAGAAGTTTGACAACGTTCCTTATATCAAATATTGTGATTTTTAATCAGTTTCTCAAGGTTTGTGGATCTTAGGTATTTGGGGCATAGAAATAATTTTTTTTCTGGGTCAGAAATTTTCACTGTGTAGTCCTGGCTGTTCTTTACTCACTGTGTAGACTAGGCTGGCCTCAAACTCAAGAGATCTGCCTGCTTTGGCCTCCTGAATGCTGGGTCGAAGGGTATGCACCAACACTGCCTGGCAAGGTAAAGGAAAAAGGATTCAAAAAGCAGACAAATGGGTAAGATACTTCTTGCTTTTCAAACCATAGCCGTGTCATCTAAAGGCAAGAATCAGGACAAGAATCATTTTCTATAAAATTTTTGCTGATGTTGGGCAAATTAACAATGCCTTGTAATTGTCTATTAATTATTGTTACTTTTTTTCTAGATGCTATTCATGCAATATTAGTATATAGCCAAAATGTAGAAGAACTTCTGAGGCGCAAAAAAGTCCACCGAGAAGTCATATTTAAGTATTTGGCAACACAAGGGGTGGTTGTACCTCCAACTACTGAAAAACACAATCTTATTCAGTATGCAAAAGGTTACTGGGAACAGTCACCAAAACTGAAGGAGACAGCAGAGCCAGTTACAAGGACGGAGGACATCCAGCTCTTTGAGCAGGTATACTAGATTTGTATTTATGGTCTAAATCCCTGTTCTGTCTGAAACTGTGCAATCCTGGCTCCAAGGTACGTGGTTCATAGTCCTTTCGTTTGCCTGATCTCTGTCTCCTTTACATACTTCAGGACCATGAAAGTAATTTAGATACAGAATCTTTCTCAGATTTACTTCTGTGTATGTAATCTATTGAATTGGGGGTGAGCGTATTATTCCTCTTTCCATAAATGAGAATTATATGTTCATAAAGTATACTATATGAATGTTTTCATTTTAAATGAAGCTGGAAAGCTATTGTAAATTTTCTATTTCATTTTATAAGTCTGCATTAGGTAGCCATGTAAAAATTTCAAAGAAATTAAAAAAAAAATTTCCACTTTTCTTCAGTTACTTCCCTCAAGTATGTGTGTATTAGATATTGAATACTTAATGTTAATTGACTGAACTCTGGATAATTTCTGAGCTTTTATATTAGGAAAGGATGTTTTAAGGTCTTATTTGCTTAATATACTGAAAAAATGCTCATAGCAATTTACTTTAATATACTAAAAAGAAAAAAAGGATGGTCATTATGCTTATTGTGAAGATGGGGAAAATATACTTAAATATCACATATCGTGCCTAATATATTGAATAGCAGGTACTTTGTTTAGTATAGAATAAGGCATGATATCTTATTCCTGGTGAGGTATTATATAGAAGCATGAGATCTAGTTTATAGGGTTTGTTTTTATAGTAATATTTACTTTTAATTAAAAAAAGAAAAGAAACAGGAGCTAGGTAGTGGTGGTGCCTGCCTTGAATCCCAGCACTTGGGGGTGGGGAGAAGCAGACGCAGGTGGACCTCAGTGAGTTCTAGGCGAGCCTGCTCTACAGTTCAAGTTCAAGGACAGACAAGGCTACACAGAAACCCTGTCTCGAAAACCAAAAACCAAAAACCAAAAACCAAACCAAACCCAAACCAAAATAGTATTAATTCCAGTTATGGAAAATCACCCATTTCAGTTGACTTTGAAAGTATCTGTACTTCCAAAGAGAGTAGGGAGGCATTTTGTAAAAATGATTCTGACAAACTGGTTAGAAAAAAAGTCATTTTATGCTAGAGCAGAAACCATGAGTGGCAAGAGCTTAATTAAGTACTTTTCAGTGGACTTTATGATGATGTTAGAAAATGCACAAATTTCTACTGAGTTTTATTAATTACAGTAGTTGTCTTATTTTTATAATCCTCTTTATTTACAGTCCATAAAGGATCCATGTGAAGCAATTGTTATAAAGTTTTGAGAGATATGTATAATCAGGGGGAAATCATGCACATTATCATTGACTATGCTTGCTGATACTGATATTTTAAAGAGCTTTGTTCATTTCTTATTTTTGTAAACCTCTTCTAGGATCAAGTTCATGGGCATTAAATATAACATTCCTATATTACTGTTTCATAATTGGTTTTGAAGAGACAGGATATCAGAATAGGTGGAATGTTACATGCCCGTAACGTCAGCATGCAGAGGACAAGAAACTCGGTGATTGCAAGCTCCAGATAGTTTTGGATACATAGTAGATTCTTTCTTAGAAGAAGAAAAACAGGAAAGTTCTAGGGAACCTATAAAGTTTGAAACCAAACCCAGCAAAGAAAAGTAAATGGGCAGTGGGTGGGAGTGGGGAGAGGGAGGGTGGGTGAGAGGAAGAGAAGGGGAGTGAATGGATGAGAGAATGCTTAGCCTCAGGGTGGACCCCTTGGCTCAATCCAACTGAGTAGCTGGCCCCTTAGCTGGGTGACACTGAACCCAGCAGTGGCCTTGTTACATTTTACTTAGCTAAAACTTAAATTTTTTGAAGGAAGGTTCTCGGAGCAGGGTGTGGTCAGTTGTTCCCTTTGCTCTAAGCAGTACACTGGCACTTAGGAATCAGGGTAGGTAGAACGGTGGATGTGAGAGGGGGCCCTTCATGTTACTTTCTTCTTGTTTCACAGCAGGCAAAGGAAGATAAAGAAGCTGAAAAGGTTGATTTTCGTCGCTTAGGAGAAGAATTCTGTCACTGGTTCTTTGAACTTCTTAATTCTCAGAATCCTTTTCTGGGACCACCTCAAGATGAATGGGGCCCACAGCACTTCTGGCATGATGTCAAGCTTAGGTTTTATTATAACACCTCAGAACAAAACATGATAGACTACCACGGAGCAGAAATTGTGAGCCTTCGCTTACTGTCATTAGTGAAAGAGGAATTTCTTTTTCTCAGTCCCAACCTTGATTCTCAAGGACTAAAATGTGCATCTTCTCCTCATGGATTAGTTATGGTTGGAGTTGCAGGGACTGTCCACCGAGGAAATTCTTGTTTGGGCATATTTGAACAAATTTTTGGACTTATCCGTAGTCCTTTTATGGAAAATACTTGGAAAATCAAATTTATTAACCTGAGAATCGTTGGAGACGGTACCCTTGCTCCTGGATCATCACTGAAACCATCTGTAACGTTTGAACAGAGTGATCTGGAGGCCTTTTATAATGTAATCGCTTTGTGTAATAGCCCTGAAGTAATAAGACCTAATGTTAGGCAGATATTGGATAGTGGGACTGGAGATCAGGTTTTACATAGTAGAGATGAGGGATTGTTGAACAAAAGGGAAATGAATTTGCCTAACCCTCTAAAGCATTGACCACTGTACCTCAGCCTGAAGAAGCTGCAGAAACACAACAGTGACCATCTCTAAGCCACTGCAGATGTGAGAATTGACAAATTTTAGTTGAAATACCTTTTTGGACTACAGACTAATGTGAATACTTGCCTATTTCTACCTGAGTTACAGCAAATGTTCTGAGAACTTATTGCGGTCCACCAAATAAATCCCACTTTAGATGTTTAGTTACCTGTGTGCCTTAGAAACTTTAGGTAATATTTTCATTTTGTTTAGTGACTAGCCTACTACTCTCTGTGCTTCCAAGTGACAGAGGTTAATATTATTCATGTTCATGGCTTAGTGGATCTCTTACAAATGCATCTCACTAAAGTGTCAACCCCTCCCTCCAGCATTTTAAAGATGTTTAATATAAAATGTCTTAATTATATAAGATACAAATAGTGGACTTGTTCAAAAAGTCCAATAATTTAGCCTGGGAAGAAAAACTTAGCTGCCCATGAAACTTCTTATTCAAGTTACCAGCTCTAGTCCAAGCAAATATCTCAAAATCTGCTGCTTTTCTGAATTATTTTGGGCAGTACATGCTGTTGTCAACACAGACCTTTTTACTGCCTAGGCTTCAGCCATGAATTTACAGAATGTTTACTATAATACTCTAAAGATGGAAGGTATGCTCTGAAAATTTAAAGGTATGCACAATTCCTAACAAATTACTGTTCTTTCTCCTGATTGATTTTCACAGAGGTTGACTCTCTTCAAAATAAAAATAAATCATAGACTTGTGCAAATAAAAACAAACAACAAAACCCATTTAGAACTTATAACATGGGTATGCAAACATATGTATATGTATATCCTAGCAAAGTCTTCCACCTCTGTGTTACTAGAGTTGAGATCCAAAGTAGACTTGACAGGTTAATTAGACAGTTGCCTTAGTGTTTAAATTGCTCATCACCTGGTAGCTAGTTGCTGATCCTGGCTTTGGTTAGGAATTTCAAATTTTAAATTATCATTTGGAAGAAATTCTGGAAAATATGATGGTATATTTTCCTTGTTAAATTTTTGCATTTAACTCTGATAACTGGGGAGATTGATTACAGTTATTGGAAGAGGTAATGATTCACCACCGCCCCACCTTTGATTTTAGCGGCACAAAGAGCACAAATCAGCATGTTTTAACATAATAAAGGACATTCTTTTTGTCTGTATAAGAATAGTAGACTGTTTAGATTCAGCCCACAGTTCTTAAAGAACTGCTTTAAAACATGATTATAGCCAGATGTGATGGTGCACGCTTCTCACCCCGGCAGTTAAGAGGCAGGAAGATCTCTGATTTACTGATCTTAAGTGAGCCCAGGACAGCCAAGACCACATAGCAAAACCCTGTCTCCAGACATTGAATGTCGCTACTGCTGTAGCACTTTACTTGCAATCAGTCTCCTTCCTCAAGTTACTTGCACAGGATGAACAATAGATAACTTCACTAGTTATATGACAGCTACCTTTCTGTGTACATTGAATGTACTAATTTATTTACTGGAGCTGACTGCCATTATTACAGTAGGAATAGCTGATGTTGCAACCTAGATTTTTTTTTTTTTTTTTTTTTTTGGGGCATGGTCTCAGCCTAGCCTTGGCTGTTCTGGAACTCACTGTGTAGACCACACTGCCTTCAACTCACAAGAGATCTGCCTGTCTCTGCCTCCTCAGTGCTGGGATTAAAGGTGTGTGCCACTGCATCTGACTAGAATTTAGATTGAAACCCAAATACTCAAAGACAGGAGCTATAATGGCGCTATTGCATCTTTGTATTGCATATAGATTTATATGCAATATAGTTTATATGCATATTTATATGCAATATATTTATATGCATATAGTTTAGCTCTTTTTGACTAATCATCCTCAGAATTAGCATTGCCGTTTGCTTACTGTCATCTTTTAAAAGCAAAAATGCCTTATATTTTAAAGAAGATTTTTTCATGTATTTGTGGTGTGTGTGTGTGTGTGTGTGTGTGTGTGTGTGTGTGTGTGTGTGTGTGTGTATACCATGGATGGCATGCAGAGAGATCAGACACCTTTTAGAAATATAGTCTCCACTTGTACCATGTGGAAAATAGAGATCGTCAGGCCTGGTGGGAGAGTGCCTTTATTTGCTGAACCATCTTGCCAGCTCCCTATTTTTACGTAAATATTTCTTATGGTTAAACATGCTTTAGGATTTTTAACACATTGAGACATTGTCATGTGTTTTGCATGGCTGCTTCAGTTTTGTCTTTGAGAACTTGTTTTCTCTTCTCACTGAGATCCTCTGTTAGCTTTCATCGGCACATGTTTTTGGCTTAGTACTAGCAGCTCCTTATGTGTTATGAGTTTACCAAGTATCCTTCATCCTTGCTGGATGCTGTGATTGCAATTGTTTCTTTTACATTCTATTTCTATTATTCGTATGAGACTAAAGTTTAACAGAATTTTTGTTTTTGAATTCCTGGATATGGGATTGATTGAACCCAAAGTCATGGGCACACTAGGTAAGCATAGTATCACTGAGATCCCCTTCTGCACCTACCCCCTTTTAAAGCTTATTTTGAGACAGGGCCAAAGGCTGGCCACCTTGCCTCAGCCTCCTGGGAAGCTGGTTTATATGACTTGTACTGTGGTGCCTTTTACAACAAATACTTTTTTGTTTTTCACCAGTGATGGACATTGATAACTATATGAATATAGTCAATGTTTAAAACTTTTAATTTTAATATCTGAACTGGGTGTAGTGGCACACACCTTTAATCCTAGCAACTCAGGAGGAAGAGGCAGGTGGATCTCTGTGAGTTCAAGGCTAGCCTGGTCAAGCCAATGCTAGTGAGTTCCAGGATAGCCAGAACTACATAGTGAGACCTGTTTCTAAACAAACAAACAAAAAAGATTTAAAAATATAAGTTATACAACATAATATTCACCTCGATTCTTCACACATTATACTTATTGAAAACAACTCATTCTGCAAACATGTTTACAGGTGCTGGAGAGATAGCTTAGCATCTAAGAGCACTTACTGCTCTTGCAGAGGACCTACATTCAATTCCTAGCACCCACATGGCAGCTCCCAGCCATCTGTAAGTCCAGTTCCAGGGATCTGACTCCATCTTCTGGCCTGTGTACATGGTATACACACATTTAGGCAAAACTCACACAGGTAAAAAATAAAAATAGATCTTTAAAAGAAATCACATATACTTTTTCATATTTGTGTCATTAGTATTTGAAGTTTTGTTTGCAGTGAGTAATATCCAGAAAATGATATGAAAAAAAAATTAAACTAGAACCAGAAAGGGAAAAATGTATTGTTGGCATATTTTTTGGTAATTTAATCACTATACACTCTGAAAGTGTTTTGCTAAACTTTTTTTTGTGTGTGTGTGTGCTTTTATATATATTTAAATATATTTCTGTGTTTTTAATCAAGAAAAGTACAAAGTGGTTGGGCAGAAACCAAATGAAAAACTTGCAGGAAATTCTCTACTTCTGATGGTTTGGCCTGAGATCTTTTGACTGACGAGGAAAAGCTAAGTAGGGGAGAGTGTGTTTCAGTCACACTGTTGGAGATCCCTGTATTCATGGGGAGGAGTGTGACCGTACATAAACCCTGGAACACAAGTGGTGGGAAGCTTTGTGTGACTTCAGAAAAACAACGTGTGTGCTGTGCAAGAGATCCTGAAGGCACAGTGTTTTCAAAGATCTGAAGCAAAGGAGGACAGTGAGGACTATCTGAAGGGATTTTTGGCCAGGAATCCATTTATTATTAATCAAAATTGTACTACATGTCAAATAGCTTTATGATGCCATCAAAATTTCATATGATTGTTTTCTTTAAAGAATCTTTTATTTATTCTTTAGCAATTTCATACATTGAAATTGTGTGGAAGCTTGACCATATCCATCCAACTCGTGTGGCCTACTTCTCCCAGGTTCCTCCCCATTCTCTACCGTGTCCCCCTACCCACCTTTTGTAACTCTCAGTCTAGTTAAGGATGTCTGCTGCAGTGCTGACTGGTCTTGTTAGCTTGCTCTTGCATAGGCAGCTGTGGGTGCAGTGAGTTCATGAGCACACTGGCCATGTCATGACATTTCACATCATTCTTCCACAGCTTTCATTTTATTTTTAAAGCACATTGACTTCACTGGCAAATTAATTTCAATAGGTAATTATTTTCTTGGCCACTGCACCAGGTAGATGAAACAAAAGAAGCATCTTATAGAACTTTAGTAAGCAGTAAGTTACTTGCTAGAAGTTTATTAGGGAAAGCAGAAGCTATTGGAACAGTTTGATCAGCAAGAAAACAGTGAAGGCTAAAGAGGTAGCTCAGGAGTTCAGAGCTCTTGCTGCTCCAGCGGGATCTGGATTTAGTTCTTAGCACCCATGTGGCAGTTCATAGCCACTCCAGTTTCAGGAGTTCTGGTGTCCTCTTCTGGCTTCCGTGGCACAAGACAGGCACGTGATACAAATGTGTACACTCACTCATACACATATGAAGAAACCTTTAAAACACAGCATAGCTGAGAGCCAGCGTGGAAGAGCAGTCCTTGTGTTCTTGAGGTTCCTCAAATTTTCAAACAAAATTACTGAGATGAGTCATAATTTGACGAGTGGATTACACATGAGAATAAAAAGACTTGAATTTCCTGTTCCACTTTTCTCTGTACACAGAAATAGAGAAAAACAAGACTGTAATAGGAAATAAGTTTTACTGTAGACTAAAATGGCCCGTGACCCTTAGGACCACGACGTTTCTCTAATGATGAAATGCAGGCTTCAGAACCCTGAAGATGATAGGTAAATAAAGACACTACAAGAAAGCCAACCAGTACTTCCCATTCTTAAAAGGGTGGGTAACTGTGGATATAGAAGGTTAACATGGTGGCTCATTGTTGAAGGGAGTAGAAGTAAATTTGGTTTTCTTGAGTTATAATGCTGGAGGAAAAACTAGGCAGGAAGTCTAATCCCCCCCCCCCCCACTACCTGTTTATAAAGGGAAGGGGTTCAAATGAGGTTTTAGGATCAGGGTAGAGACTGAAAACATTTCTTTGGGGAAATACTTTTGGAAACAGAATATGTGGGGGAAATATTGTTTAGTGAAAGATTTTCTCTACTGTTAGATACCTTGCATAAGTGGCACATGAATGAACAAAGCGCTGTCTTGAGCTAGTTATTTTAAGATTATGAAGTCATGTGGCTCTTGTACAAATAGTTCAGTTCTACAGAGCTGCTTATCTCTTTACTGTCATCTCGGCCATTTGCATACTGCAGAAACTGCTGGGGTTTATTTAAAACCACATCCAAATACTGTGAGTGCTATGAAAGAGTACTTCTCTTGAGCTAACAGGCAGACTGAGAGCTCATTTAAGCCTATTTGTTTCTTTTCCTGTACATAGGTGACAATATTATTGCAAGGGAAGGCTTATAGTAAAAAATATTTACATAGATTGATTGCTAAGAAAACCAAGCTTTATAGAACTACCTGAGAAACCTGACTATGGAAGACTTCTGAGAGGCCAGCAGTTTGTCACTAAAGGGCTGTTGGAGCGACTGTGCTATTACAGATAAGTAATTCCCTTTTCACACATGCAACTGACAAGTCACCCATGTTTCAGCAACTTCTGGTGCCCCTTGATGTCTTTTTACTAAACTTGATGTTCTGGCTAGTTAGCTAGTAATTTGACTACCCACCAAGGCTGGGGTCTTGAACTGAATAAAAATGAGAAAGGAGCTAGAGAGGTGGCCCAGTGGTTAAGAGCATTTGAGGCTCTTGAGAAGGACTAGAGTTTGGTTCCTAGAATTCAAAATTGCCTACCACTCTAGCTCCAGGGAATCTGATGTCCTCTTGTCTACACACACACACACACACACACACACACTCAGAGAGAAAGACAGACAGAAACAGACACATGCATACACACTACTTAACACAATAATTTGTTTTTGAAAGTATGTTGTCAGAGACAGGACTGCATTCATTTTAGAAGCTTCTTTGCATTCCAGGAATAACTGCCAACTCTTAAAGACTTCAAAGACCTGTGGACTAGGCATGTTTCCACTTGCTCAAGAGGCCTCTGGCTGTATGCATGCACCCAGGTGTGGCACAACTAACCAAGTGGTGTCTCTTGAGTACATTAGAGTTGGAAAACGAAACCCAGCCTTGAATTCCACAGCAGAGAATACCAACTGAGTGAACCAGAACTCTTCCTGCCGGTGCTGGTGCTTTTAGACTCTGGCTATCCAACGAGCTACTCCAGACAGAAAGGAGGCTCTTAGTCAGGGTTTTACTGCTGTATACAGACACCATGATCAAGGCAACTCTTAAGGATGACATTTAACTGGGGCTGGGTTACAGGTTCAGAAGTTCAGTCCATTATCATCAAGGCGGGAGCATGGCAGCTTCCAGGCAGGCATGGTGCAGGAGGAGCTGAGAACTCTACATCTTCATTTGAAGGTTGCTAGGAGAATACTGGCTTCCAGGCAGCTAGGATGAGGGTCTTAAATCCCATGCCCACAGTAATGTACCTACTCTAGAACTGCCACAGTCACTCCAACAAGATCACACCTCCTAATAGTGCCATTTACTAGGACAAGCATATACAATCCATCACATTCCACTCCCTGGTCCTCATAGGCTTGTTCAAACATGAGTCTATGGGGGCCATACCTAAACATAGCATAATGCAAAATACATTTAGTCCCACTTCGAAAGTCCCCACAGTCTATAGCAGTCTCAACAATCTTAAAAGTTCAAAGTTCAAAGTCTTTTCTGAGCATCATCCAATCACTTAACTGGAATCCTCAAAGCAAGACAGGAATCCAGCTGGGCAATCTCCAAGTTTTGCATCTCCGTGTCTGATGTCAGGTCTTTGATTCCTTTCTCATCTTTGTTGATTTTAACAACATTCTGTCTCCTGGACTGGTTCCACTTCCTATTACTAACTTTCCTCAGCAGATATCCCACTGCTCTGGTATCTCAAACATCTTGGGGTCTCCAAGGCAACTTCAAAGTCACAGCTTCTTGATCCAGTGTCTGGGATCCACACATGATCTGGGCTCCTCCAAAGGGCTTGGGTCACATCTCCAGCTCTGACCTCTGTTGCACTCTAGACTCTGGTTGACTCCACTCCACTGCTGTTGCTATTTTTTGGTGATCATTCCATGGTACTGGCATCTCCAATACACTGGGGTCTTTCGCTGCAACTAAGCTTCTCTTCATGGTGCCAAGCCTCAACTTCTTTGCATGACTCCTTCAGTCCGGAGCTGTCAACTACAACTGAGGCTGCACCTTCACCAATGGCCTTCCATGGACTCTCACAGTGCCAAGCCTCAGCTGCTCTTCATGACCCCTTCATGCCTTCAAAACTGTTACCATCTGAGTGACTCTTGCACATTACCAAGACCAGCTGCAGCACAACGTACAACCTTGGCTATCTCTGGAACACAGCTTATTGTGTTCTCAGAAAACACTTCCCAGAACTCACTTCAGTGAGATGCTGGTCTCTTAATCACAGCTAATTTCTTAGCTCCAGCTAGCCAGCATCCATTGTCCCAGTAATCCCTTCTATTCCTGACTCTAAAGCCAGAGCCTTGTGGCCATAGCTGCTGAGTCCTGCTGCTTGCTGTGGCTGGAACATGGTCCCCCTTAGTCTATTACCAGCTTTCTGTTTTCCAACTTCCTCACTTCCTAAGCTTGGCTGTCCTTGAACTTGCTCTGTAGATTGACCTTGAAGCCAGAAATCTGTAAGGTTTTTCCTGGGATTAAAGGGTGTGCCACCATGCCTGGACTTAAGCTCTTCTTCACTTAGACTTTGTTTCTGTCCCAGAATGTCCTTGAACTCAGAGATCTGTTTGGCTTTGTCTCCTGGGATTAAAGGTGTGTATCACCATGCCTGGACCTAAATTTAGCTGGGTAGGATCTTGCCCCAAAATCCCACTCCCTTAATCTGCTAACTCCTACCTAGAATATTGGATTCAGCTCTATTCTACTTCCTTGTTCCCCCTTTAATACATGAACCATATATTTCATATTTTTCCTTTCTCAGCATGCTATGGTTGTTTAACATGAGACTTAACCAGAGAACAAAGTCTCTGTTGGGCTTTTTGAAGACTTCCTTTGTCAATGCAATTAATATAAATCTCTTTACCTTAGCCTCAGGTAGACTCTTCAGACAAGGGCAAAAGGCAGCTACATTCTTCACCAAAATATCACAAGAATGGTCTCTTGGCTACACATTAAAACTCTCCTCCTTTGAAACCTCTAGAGCCAGGCTTCCACAGTTCAAATCACCCTCAGCAACAAAGTCTTCCATATTCCTACTAGGATGGCCCATTAAGCCCCACTTAAAGCATTCCATTGCTTTCCAAATCCAAAGTTCCCAAATCCACATTCTTCCAAACAAAAGTGTGGTCAGGCCTATCACAGCAATACCCCAGACCCTGGTACCAATTTCTGTCTTAGTTAGGGTTTTACTGCTGTGAACAGACACCATGACCAAGGCAACTCTTTTAAGGATGGCATTTAATTGGGGCTGGCTTACAGGTTCAGAGGTTCAGTTTATTATCATCAAGGCAGGAGCATGGCAGCTTCCAGGCAGGCATGATGCAGGAAGAGCTGAGAATTGTACATCTTCACCTGAAGGCTACTAGGAGAAGACTGGGTTCCGGGCAGCTAAGATGAGGGTTGTAATGCCCACATCCACAGTGACACACCTACTCTAGAACTGCCACACACACTCCAACAAGGTCACACCTTCTAATAGTGCCACTCCCTGGGCCAAGCATATATAAACCATCACAGAGGCTCTAGACACCAAGTAGTCCATACCTCAGAATTTCTGCAAACTACACATGGCAGCAAGGCAGCTCTGGAGGCTGAGCAGTTGTTGAGCCTCCATGTGGAGTGCTCAGTCTCTGCAATCCACAGGTGACAGGCTCATCCTTTACCACAGAATGATAGGTAAGGCCTGTCTATGGTGTCAATCATAGACTGAGTCTTGGTACTTAGAGAATCGCAGTGTGGGGCAGGTGGGTAAGGTGACTCAGCCCTCTGAAGTGCCCGTGCACACACCTGACAATCTGGCTTCACCCTTCATATCCCACAGGGTGTCAGGAGATACCTGACTCCTCAACATGGTTGCCGTGACAGGAGCAAGCCTGCACCTCTGATGTCAGTGATTGAGAAAAAAAGGGTTGAAGAAGGTTTACACCCACCCCCCTTGTCCTCCAGACGTTGTTTGCCTTAGCTCTTCTTCTACACCTTGACAGTGTGCAGGGCGTCCTCATAGCTGTCTCATGATAGTTTCCCAGCATAGCTCATTGTTAAACACTGGGCCTTCTAGCAGCAGTCTCCTATGTGAGGACTGATGAAATGGATGTCTCTAGTGCTGACCCACCATCTAGGACCAGGGACACACAGACCAACTTCCACCACCAAATTTAAGGTTGCCAGAACAGATGCGGTGGTTTGTTTGATTGGTTCTTTTTCTATTTCCTGTTACTAGCCCCTCCAGTCTGCTGTCACCAAGACCAATTTTATTGTCCTGACTTGTTTCATATTTGGGGCTTCTTCCCAACAGAGAGTAAGAATTGGAGTTATACATCATTTTTTAAAAGTATACGTTTTGGGGCTGGAGAGATGGCTCAGTGTTTATGAGCACTGATTGCTCTTCCAGAGGCCTTGAGTTCAATTCCCAGCAACCACATGGTGGCTCACAACCATCTGTAATGAGATCTGATGCCCTCTTCTGGTGTGTCTGAAGACAGCTACAGTGTACTTATAAGATAAGTAAATACATAAAAAAGTTTATAAAAAGAATTTTAAAAAGTCTATGTTTTGTTCTTTGAAATGCCCATATATTCATATATGTGATCATATTCACTTACCACTCCCTTCATCTCTAGAACTCCCCACCCCATCTCTCTCCCAGCTTCATGTCCTCTTTTTTTGTTAGTGTTATTAATAACCCTGCTGTGTCTAGTTAGCAATGTTCATGGTTATGTGGCCACTTCTTATTTTCCTATGTGTCATTTTCCTGTCCTCCTCCACCCCCATGCATTTTGGCTATCATTCAGCCCTTTTTTTTCTCCTTCCCTACCTTTCTCCCTCCCTCCCTCCACTCCTTCCTCCCCCCCCCCCCCAAGACAGGGATTCACTGTGTAGCCCTGGCTGTCCTAGAACTTGCAACTCACTTTGTAGACCAGGCTGGCCTCAAACTCATAGAGCTCCTCCTGCCCCTGCCTCCTGAGTGCTGGGTTTAAAGTTGTGTGCCACCATGGCCCAGTTCATCTCCTTCTTGATTATTGACATCATTCCTCTCTTTCTTTCCTAAGAATTTAGTCCACACTTTGTTATCATGACTTTTGTTTTTCATGAGTATCAGGGAAATATATAATCTACCATCTGACCCCAGTAATACCTGATAAACCTCTTATGCCAACATGAGTAACTGGGCTACCCGTAATGGTGGCAGCATCCATATGGGTAAATGGGACTGGAAACTGGTGTAGCCACTAGGGAAGTCAGCGTGTAGGTTCCTCAAAATACTAGAAATAACTACTACATGACCAAGCTATTTGGCTCTTACATATAAATACCCAAAAGACTCTAAATCAGCGTACCACAAAGATATTGCTTATCCATGCTTATTTCTGATTATTCACACTACCAAAGAAATGGAACAGGTGCATATATTTACCAGCAGATGAATGGATAAAGACAATATGTATACATATACACGATGGAGTTTTATGAAGCCATGAAGAGATTTTAGACCATGCAGGACATTTGCAGAAAGACAGATGTAACTGGAGATTACATTAAATAAAATAATCCAGCTTCAGAAAGACAAATACAATGTTCTATCTCTTATGCACAACTTCATTTCTCTCTCTCTTTCTCTCTTTCTGCCTTCCTTATTGCATGTGTGCCTGTGTGTACAGGTCATGAAAGTAGAAAGCGGACCATGAGATGAGATGAAGAGATCTCAGAGCTAAGCAAGGGATTAAGGGGGATAAAACAGAGTAATGGGACGCTAAAGACAGAAGAGCAGAACTTCTTAGTGGAGGCAGGGGACTTACTCGATATGAGAGTAGGAGGCACTGGAGGAGAGGGGTGAATCAGAACACAGTAAAATCACATACATGTATGAAGATTCTATAATGAAATAAATGCATGGCTTTGTGTGGTATCTTAAAGAAAACAATAAAGGAGAGAAAATTTGCCTAGTACTCAGAAGACTTCAAACTTTTGAGCAATGCTGGTACTATCAAGTCAAGGTAAGTGCTTGGAGATTGTCTTAGGGTTTCTATTCCTGCACAAACATCATGACCAAAATGCAAGTTGGGGAGGAAAGGGTTTATTTGGCTTGCACTTCCAGGCTGCTGTTCATCCGAAAGGAAGTCAGGACTGGAACTCAAGCAGGTCAGAAAACAGGAGCTGATGTAGAAGCCATGGAGGGGTGTTCTTTACTGGCTTGCTTGTTTTCCTGACTCGCTCAGTAGGCTTTCTTATAGAGACCAAGACTACCAGCCCACAGATGGTACCACCCACAAGGGGCTCTCCCCCCTTGATCACTAATTGAGAAAATACCTTACACCTGGATCTCATGGAGGCATTTTCTCAACTGAAACCCCTTTCTCTGTGATAACTACAGCTTGTTGTCAAGTTGACACACAAAATTAGCCAGTACAGAGATAGACTGAATGTATCTTTTTTTTTTCTTTCTTTTTTCTTTTTTTCTTTTTTTTTTTTTGATACTTTATTTACATTTCCAATGTTTCCCCCTTTCTAGGTCTCCTCTTTGGAGACCACCTATCCCTTCCCCCTCCCCCATCTCTATGAGGGAATTCCACCTCCCACCCACCTGCCCGCCCACTCCCATATTCCCACCTTGACATTCCCCTTTACTGGGGCCTCTCCTCCCTCTGATGGCCAACAAGGCCCTCCTCTGCCACATATGTGGTCCGAACCATGGGTCTCTCCATGTGTATTCTTTGGTTGGTGGTCCAGCCTCCAGGAAGACCGGGGAGGGGGTCAGGCCAGTTGACACTGTTGCTCCCTACATAGGGCTGTAGACTCCCTCAGCTCCTTCAGTCCCTTCTCCAACTCCTCCATCTGGGACCTCACTCTCAGTCCAGCAGTTACTGTAAAGTGAAACTTGGGTATTCCAAAAGTTTCGGATACTATCCACTTATCAGTGAGTACATACCATGTTCGTTCTTTTGTGACTGAGTTACCTCGCTCAGGATGATATTTTCAAGTTCCATCCATTTGCCTGTGAATTTCATTAAATCATTGTTTTTAATAGCTGAGTAGTACTCCATTGTGTAAATGTACCACATTTTCTGTATCCATACCTCTGATGAGGGACATCTGGGTTGTTTCCAGCTTCTGGCTATTATAAATATGGCTGCTATGAACATAGTGGAGCATGTGTCTTTATTACATGTTGGAGCATCTTCTGGGTATATGCCCAGGAGTGGAATAGCTGGATCCTCAGGTAGTATT
>CM052713.1:52197592-52214470 GCA_028551405.1 Uromys caudimaculatus | reverse complement strand
ACTCTGATGTTAGCTGATCTTACTCTGCCTGGTTGTGGCTTGCCCCTCCTGCAGGCCTCTGTTTCAATACTCCTTGAAGACCAGCTCTCTCTGAGAGGTGTTTGGGTTTGGAGAGCTGTGGCACAGGGTCTGCTCTGAGGTGCATAAAGAAATCAGAAGGATCTTGTCCCCAGCTGTCCCCTGTTTCCTATGCCCTGATGGCTCTGCAAGGGTCCCTCTTGATCCAGTGAGTTTGAACAGAAGTGGTGGTTTTGCCTGTGCTCAAAGGTGTGTCAGCACTCCTGGGATACCAGCTCTTTCCTGGAGCCCTGTGGCCCAGGCTGAGGTCCCTAGGCAGAGACCCCCTATTGGCCCAGGCAGAGGTCTCCCCCCACAGATGGAACTGGAAGGTACAGAGATTTCCTGTCCCCGAGTTCTCCTCAGGCCCTGCATCCCGCCGGAACCGGGCAGGTCTGGGTGAGAGGTGTTGCTCCCCTTAACCCCACTCACGGCTTTTCCAAGCTCCTGGGAGGGTAGCTTTCTCCTGGTGCTCATTGGCTATGGACTCCTGGTGGCCCAGGCAGAGGTCTGCACCCACCGACTGAATGTATCTTGTGAGAGGGAAGTGAGCCTTTTAAAGCTGGGGCAGAACATTATGGCTTAGATCTTCAATATCTCCAAATGTCTACTGTGAAAAAAGGCCAAAGTTTTGACCCCTAGAAGGCTCTGATCTCATGAATGGGCTAATCCATGGATAGATTCATAGCTCAGTGAGTTCTCGGAAAAGAAAGACTTATAAAAGTCAGCTCTCTCCCTGTTTTCTGTCTATGATGTGATAGCTTTGGTCTGCTGTTTATTTCTCACCATAAATGTTCTGCCTCACTACTGGTCAGTGCACTAGGGCCATCCAAATGCTGACTTTTACCTCTGAAACTGTAAGGGAACCCCCTTCCCCCACAGGTAAAATTTAAAGACTAAGTGAAGGCCGATAATATCAATGAATTAAGATTTTCTTAGTCATTTTTGAATGAGGAGATATATTTTGTTTTCTAAAGTAAATTTGCTCCAACTAATGGATTTGTCCTAGTGACACAAATTATTGATTTCCTGAGGATTTCGATAAAAATTTTAGTTTCTCCACTCTTGAGTATTAACTTTAAATCATTAACTTTTAATTATTTAAACATGTAGACTAGATTCCATTTTACTAGAAACAAATTTATAAAGGTCCAGATAGCATGAGATGATATTGTAAATGGCTTCTGCTTTGCATCTGCATCCCTTCTGATTGATCATAGCTTTCCACTCAATATGAAGAAAAACCAGAGCCCTTTATCATTTCCTTGCTCAGAACCAGACGCGTAGTATGCCCCTCAGGATCCTCTGCCAGCAAGGCCCCTCTCACAGTATTTCAGGATAGAATGTGGAAATTTACTGACATCTTGTGGCCAAGACCGTTCTCTGAGTGTTTTCTGTCCACTTCAAATGATTGGCTTCCTATTGGTCATCCTTCAAGAAAATACATCCTTCTGAAGGTTCCTGAAGACTGTAATGGTTTCCAAAGTCCTGTCTCAAAGGGTTGCAACTTCGCAGGAGGGCACTTGTTGGTGTGTATACACCAGCTCATGGTTCAACTCCAGCATAGCACTGCAAAACAAGAGAGCCCATGTCCTGTTTTATCAAACAATTTTTATATTAATTAATTATATAAATTATCAATTTTATATATAATTAATATAATTATGTGTATGTGTATATATATGTGTGTGTGTGTGTGTGTGTGTGTGTGTGTGTGTGTGTGTGTAGGTCAGAGGACAACTTTCAGGAGTGGTTTCTTTTCTTTCAAAGTGGGATCAAACTCAGATTGTGAGTCCTGAGAGCAGATGTTTTTACCTGCTAAGGCTTCTTGCTACCTACCCCTCCCTCCCTCCCCTTCCCAACTCCAAGTCTGTTTTGAATGATAGGTCTATGACAAGGACTGACAATGGCTTTGATGACCCTTCCATTCTGGGGCACAGAAGGGAGGGTCTGTGGGACAACCACATGAGGAGGACAGGATTAGAGGACCCATGCGATGCCCACAGTGAAAGTTAATAACTGAGCTCAGGACTTAGAAAGGGGATTTTAATCATCACTAAGGAGAAGTCAAAGGATTCCTGTGAACCAGGCAGGAGAAGGGCATCAGATCAGTATGTGTTTTCTATTCTGGTGTCCCGGCCGCCTGCCTCTGCCTGCCTCCTGTACACCTTTTCTCACGGTAAGAATTGAAACTCAATGCTCATGCAATTGGGCAAGCAGGAGCACCTCTGCAGCATCATACCCCCTGTCAGCCTGCTGTTCTCTGGACTTGTCTCAGGCCCTCCCCATTAATATTATTCTGGGGAGGGATGTTGAAGCCAGTGCTGAAATGAAGGTCTGCAGTGCTACTTTATGTTATGCAAATCTGAAAAAAAAGGCCCGTATAGCCCTGGCTGTCCTGGAACTCACTCCGTAGACCAGGCTGGCCTCAAACTCAGAAATCCACCTGCCTCTGCCTCCCAAGTGCTGGGATTAAAGGTGTGCGCCACCACTGCCCCGCAAGGCCCGGTTTTTGCACAACAGAAATAACTTTGCTGAAATGCTCAGTATTCCAGAGGAACTGCTAACAATTTAAATATGAATAACTTTATAGAGAGACAAGAAAGCAGTAGGGCAGGAAATTTTTAGGAAATGTAAATGTTTATGCTTGGCAAATAGCTGTTTAAGAAACCCTTCTTCTGACTTTTCTTCCCAAGTGGACTCCTAAATAATCTTTGCATTGTTGTCTACTGAGGAGACACACACACACACACACACACACACACACACACACACACAGAGAGAGAGAGAGAGAGAGAGAGAGAGAGAGAGAGAGAGAGAGAGAGAGATTGCTGAATAATTTTTTTTGAGGGGGTAACATTCCTGGTCAGTTGGTATTAGAAAGAGACAGAGCATCCATCCATTGCCCCAGGTCAAGAAGTCTTCTGTGTCTCATGGAAAGTCCTTTTGTTCTATTCAAAGGGGCTAAAGAAGGATCAGGAGTTCAAGGATAACATCATCCACAAAGGAACCATGTGCTTGTGTGGCAAGATTATAATTTGTTAATATAATCAATTATCCCAGCTATGGATTTTCTTATGCTGTGTAGATATGGTATAGATCTTCCTATTAAGGTAAGTATATTTCATGCATTTTTAAAAAATGGGCGATGACAAGTAGAGTAGAGAATCCTCCGTGTAATTATAGTGACTGAATTCTGACTTGGCTTCAGAACTTAAAGCTGCATTGCTAATATAATTATAATATATAAGTAGACTTTATAGGTTAATGATACTACTTTATTTTACATTTATGTGTAAATAGGTATTTGCTTATATTCTGATGTGATTTCAGAGAAGATTTATCTTGGCAATTTAAGTGTTTTTAATTAAAATATTTAATATAAATAATGCATCTCATCATGTAATTATATAGCATAAACCACTCTAAATAATAAAGCAGAAATTGCTGCCTGAAGACATGGGGCCATGATTTGAGTCAAAGTTCTCCAGAGAAACAGAACCACTGGGCAATTTCTTATGAAAAATTGGATCCTACCTCTGTGCAGAGAACTCCGCAGTCTGCCACCTGCATGTAAGAGATGTCGGAGAGCAAATGTTGTGACTCATCCTGAGGGCAGAATACGGTGAGCTGTCTCAGCTTTACCAATGAGGGATGGACAAGAGGGAGTTTCTCCTCTGTCTTTCATTCTGTTCAGGCCCTTAGCAGTTCCAAAGGTGCCCACCCCCTCTCAGGAGGGCTGTCTGTCACCTGTGGTCCACTGACTTAGTTTCTAATCTCATCCAGAAGCACTTGAACAGAAAGATGTAGAACCTGTCTTCGTGAGCAAGCAGGGAGCAGGGTAGAATGTTTCAGTCTTAGAGGAAACTGGTACCCAGTACCAGTATAGCTGAATTATCAGCCTCAGGTTCAGTGGGAGATACCTTTCTCAAGCACTATGATGGAAACTTGTAAAAACATGTAATGTTAGCCTTAGGTCTTCACATGCAAGAACACACATGGGCACACACATGCACCTGTATACCCATGAACATGTACACACAGAAACATACAGGAAACATCTTTATGAAATATATCAGTATGCACAGGGAATAAGCACCTACAATTTTTTTCATTAGAAAAGAAATGATAATGGCCCCAAATAAACGGAGCTTTGATATAGAGCTAATGACTCTCATATGTGAGGTATTCTTAGGAACCAACTTCAATATTTTAGACAGGAGATAATGGCATAGCACACATGGCTGGAACAGTCACATGAGACGTGGGGAAGAAAATTTAGGAAGGAAAAATGGTATTAAGGTAAGAATGAGAAGGATCAGAGTATGACCGACCATAGAGTAGAAGGGCAGATGTGTAAGAGTTACTGGCAGTTCCAAGGTCTTAAGGAAAATGGCAAACAACTTCCAGTGTTACCAGAAATCAGTATCATGGTGCAATGCTTGGTGTCACAGAAGATAGAGTATACACGGAGCCACACTGAAGTCATAGACCCCCCTAGAGAGGTGCTGAGGAGTCTCCTGAGATGCATTGTCTTAGGGTTTTATTGCTGTGGACACCATGACCAAGGCAACTCTTATACAGACAACATTTAACTGGGGCTGGCTTACAGGTTCAGAGGTTCAGTCTATTATCATCAAGGCAGGAGCATAGCAGCATCCAGTCAGGCATGGTGCTGGAGGAACTGAGAGTTCTACATCTTGTTCGGAAGGCAAACAGGAGAAAACTGGCTTCCAGGCAGCTAGGACAGGGTTTTGAAGCCCAGGTCCACAGTGACACACCTACTCCAAAAAAGCCACTCCTCCTAATAGTGCCACTCCCTGAGCCAAGCATATACAAACCATCACATGCATGAACTTTCTAGTGATGATGACTAAGGCCATGCAGTTATGACTCCATCCAAAACAAACAACAACAACAAAAGCAGAAATATAAACTATTTGTGAGCAATGCATCTCCTGAAATGACTCTCTGTATACGCTATTTGTACAACAAGGTCTAAGAAAGGTACAAAGTAGGTGGTCACCCCATCACGCTGAAGTAATACGAGGCTTTAGAACTGGCTTTGTGGATTCATAAACCACTTTGGCTACAGAAAACATTTTAATAGAATGTCGAAGCACGCAATCCTTTAGTTAAACCCAGAATGACGGCTAGTTAAAACTTAGTTTTAAAACAAAGGCGTGTTTGCAGGTTATTTTAATTAATTGTGACATGTTGTTACAATCTGCTGATAGTTTTAAACTTCCTTTCCTATTTATCATTTTTTGAGGGACTTTCTCACCTCCTGGGTATTTGCCGAACAATAGTTTCTAGAAATAGTTACAGGAGAAATGAAGTGTAGGAAGATGGTTTAGCTTCATTGACTCTCCACTTTCAGAGGCATCTTCCTTGTCCCCGAGGTTTCCAAAGTGACTTGCTCCAGTGAGTTTAGTGATAAAATGATCGGTATGTTTACCTATAGCTTATCCCTGCGAACTTATGGAATTAATTTACACCTTTCTCTATTACCAGAGTAATCAACCTGTCAAGCACATGGCACAGTCTGTCCCTCAGATAACTGGATCATTTGGGTATCCAGTGTGCTGGAGTTCTTTATCAAAAACATTTCTATGGTGGCAGTCCTTTTTCTCAGAACCCATACTTGCTGCCCCTTTAAAAATAGTTCTGTAAAAAAACCAGTACATTCTAAGTGTGTAGCAGCTGGTTTAAAAATTTATTTTCCAACCTTTTTTTTTTTTTTGCATATAGAATAATAGAGAACCCATTTGCCCTCTCCATTCCTCTCCCCATGTAACTCAGGCTGGCCTAGAATTCCAGTCTTGCCTCTGCCTCCTAAATGTGTGTATTTGCTGCCATATTGGGAACCTATGTATTGGTTTTCCATTTTTTTTATTTTGTTCAGATTTGATGATGCAACCAAGAACCTCACATTACTACTGCCTTATAAGGTGTATACTACCCTATAAGTCATATGCCCATCCACCACCCATTAGCACCCTATAAAAATGCAGATGTACCGTTTACTGGGCTGTATCTGCTCCCACAATCTCAAATCTGGAAGAGACCATAGAGAAAAATCTTTTATGTCATTTGACCCCTGCAGAATTAGAGAACCGGAAGAATTAATAGACTGTAAACATTATATGACATGTTAACACATAGCCTAAGTCTTTGTGTTACAGAATAACAAGTGTAAATAGAAGATATAATGATGAATTACCTGTTCCAGTCATTCTACATACTACTGGATTGCCAACAGAGATATGAAACTACACTAAGAAGTGTCGAGAAGAATCATCTGGTGACCACACTGTCCTTGCCCCCTGAAAGGCTCATAGCTAGGAACACCTTCAGTGTGCTATCTGCATAGTGTAACGTTGAAATTTGTCTTTTGAGATATTTTGGTTAACAAAATGCCTTTTCTCCCTTGCTTGGTAAAACTGCTAATTGACATTTTCACTGAGGAGTTTTTAGTATTATTAATTTTCAGGGGTTTAGGCGATAACTTAGTCATAGAATGTTTGCCTAATAAAGTCCTGGGCTTGGTCCTTGACATCACACATAAACATACATTATGCAACAGAAATGCACACATGCATATGCCTGTGTATGCACAGTTAAGCAGTTAAGTGCTCTCTCTCTCTCTCTCTCTCTCTCTCTTCTTCTTCCATTTAAGCATATAATTTGGGTTTGCATTTCACATTACAGAAAGTCAAATAAACTTCTGAAGAAGATGGTAATGATTATTAGAAGAAACGTCAGAATTGGAGAAGAGATAGTATAGCTCCCTTTTGACATATTTGTTATTCTTGTTCATAATTATTTGATGTTTTATGACATTTTTGCATATTTGTGAAATGAAAGAGTTGATAACCATCAGAGAGTAAAACAACAGACTGTGACAATAGTGTATTGAGCCATGATGATTAAAGAGTCATAATAAAACAATTTGAGTTTTCAAGAGATGAATCAAACTAGTTCCCTCTTGAATGGCGTAAATGCTTCCCAGCTTGTATGAACACATGAGCTGGAGCGAATCCGAATGTGGCCACACGGTGGCATTGCTGTGACACAGATGCATCTTGCCTTGAGGAAGGAAGGACTCCTGAGTTCACATGTTGAACTTGAATTTTTCTGGACCTGCACGCATTCTCCTTAACATTTTATAATATCTCACCACAAATGAGTGTTTCTATTTCCTGACAGAGAGTCAGCAGACTTTCTTTTGGTAGGGGTCGTTAGCTTTTTAGGTATATGCTACCTATAAATGTTAAACATAATATAGTGCTTTTAACTGTTTGATTCTCTATGTAACAACTAGGAACCCAAGTAATGCTAAACAAACAAACGGCAGTATATAGCACTCTTTGAAGAGCCATGCAGCATTTAAAACAACTATACATACCAGCAGCATGGTTGGGCTTTGTTGAAGAATAAAATGATACTCCTTGTAAATAGTCCTCGTGAGTTAATGGGAAGAATCCACTGCTAGTCCCACATACAGGAGGCTCATACTCTGCACTAGGTATGCAGAGACAAAAAGACTTGCGTTTGCCTATTTAAAATACATTGGTAGGGTCTGGACGAATGTCTCAGTGGTTAGGAACGCTGCTGATTTTGCAGAAGACCTGGATTTGATTCCCAGAACCCGCATGATGGCTCACAGCATCTGTCACCTCAGTTCACGGGGATATGATTCCTTCTTTGGCATCATAGGGACTGCACACATGCAGTGCTGATGTGCACATGCATGCACGCTACCTGTACACATAAAAACTTAAAAAATACATAGTTAAATGAAGATAGGAAGTAGTGTAAACTGATTCAAAAGGGAGACAGAAGGGAGCGGGAGGATAGGAAGTAAGGCAGGTGAAGTTTCCCACACAGAGGAGACAGCACTCCAGAGAGTTCTGAATGGAGGGGGACGGCATTAAAGCCAAGAACATGAAGCAGGGCTAGCAACTGGGACGTGGAAACAACCTAGATACCCAGAAAATGATGAGTGAATAATGAAGTCATGGTACTCATGTGTGGTGGGTCAATAGGAACGGCCTCCATACATGCATGTGTTTGAACGTCTGACCTACAGGGAGTGGCACTAGTAGGAGGTGTGGCCTTGATGGAGGAAGTTTGTCACTGTGGGCATGGGCTTTGAGGTTTCCTGTGTTCACCCTCTGCCCAGTGTGGAATAAAGGCCTCCTCCTGACTGCCTGCAGAAGATAATCTCCTTCTGTCTGCCTTTGGATTAGGATGTAGGATTCTCAGCTCCTGCCCCAGCACCATGTCTGCCTGCATGCTGCCATGCTTCCTGTCATGAAAATAATGGACTGAACTTCTGAACCTCTATGTCAGATCTAGCAAAATGTTTTCTTTTGTAAGAGTTGCCATGGTCATGGTGTCTCTTCACAGCAATAAAACCCTAAGACACCATGGACTGTGATGTTTCATTTGTCTGTAATGAAAAATGAAATTATGGAATTTTCAGGAAGATGGATAGAACTGGACAACGTTTATAAAGAATGAGGTAACCTAGATCCAGAAAGATGAATGTGTGTTCTCATACATACATAGATCTAATGTCGACTCTTTAGATTTGTGCATTTAATTTGGAGAACATGCAGAAGTCAGGAAACTAGAATAGGCCAGTGGTTGAAGAATGCTCCTAAGGAAGGGGAGAGTAGAATACAAGTGCTATGAAGGAGAAAGGGGAAACTGATGGAGAAGGAGAGATGAGTGGGGAGAGGGAGGGAAGGTAGGGTGAAGGGATGGTTGGGGGGTAACCAACACTAAAGATGTTTGAAAAAAACACATAGGTGTCTGTTTAATAAGCATTATATATATGAAGTTATATATCATATATGCACATGTGGAATAGTTATATAAGTGTTTAATGGAGTTACCCTATAAAGAGGACAATACTTGTCCCTAAAGTCATATGTTGTCAGATAAACCTTAATTCCATTGCCAGGCATAGGATGACTCTTTATAGAGATGTCAGAGATCTTATAGAGATCAGTAGACTATCCCAGAGACTGTCTAAACACTGCGTAATTTGCCATTGCCCACCTATGAGACCTCAATGGTGAAACACTATGGCTAAAGACACTGTATACTTTGGTCACCGGACACAAATGTGTTGACAAGGAAGCTTCCTCATTGCTGGTTAGTTGTCCCAGAATTGGAAGGCACTGTGCAGGCTACTGGGGAGAAAACATCAACACTCTCACCCAACTGTGAACCCTGTGAGCTACAAAAATGTCAGATATGCCCGTGGCTGCAACAGAGGCACACACGTTATGGGGGTAACTAACTGCTTTCTGGTTAGAATTAAAGCCCACTCAAGAGGAGGAAACTCTCCTGGTAGTACCAATCTGGCCAACAACTCATGGTTGGGTATCTCATAGGTCCTGGGGAACCTACTACTTTGATTTTGCTAAGTGGATATAGTATCAAACTACCCTCTAAATTTGATTCCCTCTACCCATAGATTACTCTATCAGAGAAGTTTGTTTTGTTTTGTTTTGTTCAGTGCACAGTGGTTAATGTTGCTGAACAGTGGCAGTTGAACAATTGCTTACATTACAGAGAACATGCATCTGTGAAACATCAACCATGAATGGCATATCTACATGGCACCTCTCACCAGGTCTCTCAAGGACCTTTGAAGAAGAGGGTGTGGATTGTAAGAGTCAGAGATAGAGGGCAAACAGAAGGAAACAATGTCATCTGGACATGATAGGACTGCTGCACTCATGAATTGGTAGCAACAAGAGCAACACAGTTTATTCCACCATAAGCTGGAGATGGGCTCTTGAGCCCTTAGCTGAGGAGCAATCAATAGTTGACGGCATCTGGGGAAGAGTCAGTTTTCTTCAGTGTTTTGGTCCCTTGTGGTGGATTGACTATGCTCCAGTGGAATGTCCCATCTCAATGAATACATGGGGACTAAAACTTGGACTCTGGGATCTAAGAAAAAGAGAACAGGAAGTTCAGAAGGGTGGGGAGGTGGGGATTGGACCTGGTTAGTGTTTAGGGAAGCATTGGCAGAATATGTTCAGAATATATTGATTGCACATATGAAATTCTCAAAGAATTAGTAAAATACTATATTTTATAAAAGGAAGCTATGGTTGAAGAAGCAGTTCAGTGGTTAAGGGTGCTTTCTGATCTTGTAGAAGGTCAGGGATCAGGTTCCAACATCTAAATCAGGAAGTTCACAATCATCTGTAACTCTAGCTATAGGTGACTCTCTTAGGGCCTCTACAGCTACCCCCAACACGCAAATAAAATTAGCAGCAAATCTGTGTATTGCACAGTTCATTATTCAGCAATGTGTACAAGTTTATGTATTGAATGAATTTATGAAACAAGGAAATTATGTATTGTATGAATTTGTTTGTTGTAAAAATTAATTAATTACACTCGTATCCATCAGAAACGGAACCCTAAAGAGGGAAGAGAAGGGCGCAGAGTGGGTTCTGATAGATACAGACTCGCAGGGACAGGGATGTTTTCTATAATCGATTCTATTTGCAATAATCTCTAGAAGAGTTGGTAGAAAGGTTTTAGAAACCAGTGCAGTGGAGGCTGGAGAGATAGGTCAGTGGTTAAGAGCATGCACTGTTCTTGCAGAGGACCTGAGTTCAGATCCCAGCACCTATGTCAGAGATCACGGCTACCTGAAACTCCAACTCCAGGGGAAATGATGCTGTCTTCCAGCACCATGGGCAGTGGCATACATATGCCCCACCTCCATCACACACATAAACACATATTTGAAACAGAAGATAAAGACTTTAGATAAAGAAATGCATTGGTGTTTATTTAAAAGATAACAGGTTATCTTTTAAGCATATCATGGCCTGAAAAGTTTCATGGTGATGTGACTGGTGATGATCCCTCCTCCCTCCTCCCTCCTCCCTCCTCCCTCCTCCCTCCCCCCTCTTCCCTTTTCTGTCCTCTCTCTTCCCTCCTCCCTCCCCCCTCTTCCCTTTTCTGTCCTCTCTCTTCCCTCCTCCCTCCTCCCTCCTTCCTCCCTTTCCTTGTTTCTTCCTTTCTTTTCTTTGTTAAGCAGCTTTAATTCATTGCTTTTTCTCAAATTTGGAAAATGCTGTTATTTCTCCAATTATTTTCACCCCCATTCCCTCTACATGATCTGTTTTATCCCCAACATATTTTCCCAGAGGACATTGAGACTACATTTTTTCTTTTTCTTTTTTCAGCATTATTTCCTCTGTGTTTTATTTTGGGTGGTTTTTATTGCAGTCTTTTCCAGTTTACTTTTTATTTTTCCTTATCAAGACTTTAGTCTATATTACCCAGTGAATTTTAGTATACAGATTTCCAGAGGTCTTATTCATGTTTTTATATATTTCATGTCTTCAGTGTGTTTATATTTTATTTGATATTCTTAATCTATTTATATTTTGCTTTTGAAGTCTTTGTCTATTAACCCATCCTTGTCACTCAGTTCTCTTGTTTATATTGATTGATTTGGGGGTTAAAATTTGTATTTTTCTGTTTTAACATGTTCATTAATTTTTTATTACATGTGAAATATTGTAAACTTTTTATTGTTGAGTGATAGATTTTAATATATTCCTTCAACATATTCTGTACATTTTAGGCAGGCAGTTGACACTAAGAAATAATTGTGTTCCTTTTTTACAAATTGCTTTAATATGACTTCTGATGAGTAGATGCAGGCATTCTCTAAGACAACTGTATCCCAGTAGAAAGGGCAATCTCATCCGCGGATGCTATAGAGTGCTCAAAGCATTAGTTTTCTGGTATACCATGATAAAATCCCACAGATGGAGCTTATTAAACAATGGCATTTCTTTCTGCATCTCTGGAGCCTGGAATCCCAAGATCACACAGCTGACAGGGCTGGCTCTGAGGAAACGTATGTCCCTGGATCTCAGATGGATAGCTTGAATGTCCTCACTTGACCCTTTATCTGTGCATGGTTAGAGAGACAGAAAGAAAGAGGGAGGAGGGACAGATATATCTATATCTATCTATATATATAGAGAGGGTTTGATTTTCTCTAATGCTTCTTGATCTTCTTTAAAAAACTATTTCTGTCAACTTGATATACCATGTTCAGTTGATACCCATGGAAGGCCTGCCGTTTTCTGAGGAGAAACAGAGGAGTGAATGGGAGATAGGTAAGGGAGAGACTTGGAAGAGAGGAGAGAGAGGAAACTGCAGTCAGGATATATAAAATATATAATTAAAAAAGAAAAACAAACAAACAAGCAAACTATTTCTGTGTACACACATGCCTGGGCTACAGTCATGGTTTGAATATGCTTGACCCAGGGAGTGGCACTATTAGAAGATGTGGCCTTGTTGGAATAGGTGTGGCTTTGTTGGAGCAGGTATGTCACTGTGGGCGTGGCCTTAAGACTATCCTAGCTGTCGGGATGCCAGTATTCTGCTAGGAGCCTTCAGATGAAGATGTAGAACTCTCAGCTCCTCCTGCACCATGTTTGTCTGGATGATGCGATGCTCCCGCCTTGATGATAATAGACTGAACTTCTGAACCTGTAAGCCAGCCCTTGTAAGTGTTGCCTTGGTCATGGTGTCAGTTCATAGCAGTAAAACCCTAACTAAGACAGCTACATATAGCATGTGATGGTCAGAGAACAGGTAGTAGGAGTAGTTCTCTCCTTTTACCATAGGACCTGGGATGGAACATGGCTGGAGGCTTGGCATGAAATGGCTTTAGCTGCTGAACCATCTCACTGGCCTTTCCTTTTCTTAAGAGAAACTTCTTCCTGTTGTTGGATTATGAATCATTACTAGCAATAGGACATCCCTTTACCTGAAATCTTGGGAAGGTTTCAGATGGCTCATGAGCTTAAATGTCATTTTCTAAGGCATGTTTTCTAGTATCTTATCTAGTATCCAAATGGATCCTGCTATTTTCCTATCAATGGCACAGCGCTGCTGTAATAACCAAGTAGTTAGTAAGTTGAGGGATAGTCCCTACTAGTGTTCCTGTTCTTCTCTACCATTCAAGCCTCAGCTTAAAAAGTTCTTCCATGGGTTTGCGCCTCGGGTCAATGCCATGTGGCTCCATACCCAAATAGTGCAGGGAAAGAGCTACCCTCCCAGGAGTGTAGACAAGCCTGTGATCAGGGGGTAAGGCTAGTACCTCTGTTCAGAGGGACCTGCCCGGAACCTCCAGGACACTGGGACCTACAAGCAGCTTGGGACATCCGCTTTCCGATATCTTTCTGTGGCCAGGGACCCCAGTCTGTGCAACATCAAAAATAACAGGAAGCAACAATCACTATTCCTTAATATCTCTAAACATCACTGGACTCAATCACCCAATAAAAACACATAGACTGACAGACTGGATCCATAAACAGGACCCAGCATCTTGTTGCATCCAGGAAATGCAACTCTGTGTTAAAGACAAACACTACCTCAGAGTAGAGGGCTGGAAAACAATTTTCCAGGCAAATGGTCCCAAGAACAGGCTGGAGTAGCCATTCTAATATCGGATAAAATCAACTTTCACACAAAAGTCATCAAAAAAGTTAAGAAAGGACACTTCATACTCATCAAAGAAAAAATCTACCAAGAAGAACTCTCAATTCTAAACATCTATGCTCCAAATGCAAGGGCACCCATATTCATAAAAGAAACTTAACTAAAGCTCAAAGCACACATTGCACCTCACACAATAATAGTGGGAGACTTCAACACCCCACTCTCATCAATGAACAGATCTTAGAAATACAAACTAAACAGAGACACAGTGAAACTAACAGAGGTTATGAAGCAAATGGATTTAACAGATATCTATAGAACATTTCATCCTAAATCAAAAGAATATACCTTCTTCTCAGCACCTCATGGTACCTTCTCCAAAATTGACCTTATCATCGGTCACAAAACATACCCGAACTTATGGGACACAATGAAAGCAGTGTTAAGAGGAAAACTCATAGCTCTGAGTGCCTCCAAAAAGAAACTGGAGAGAGCATACACTAGTAGCTTAACAGCACACCTGAAAGCTCTAGAACAAAAAGAACCTAATACACTCAAGAGGAGTAGAAGTCAAGAAATAATAAACTCAGGGCTGAAATCAACCAAGTAGAAACAAAAAGAACTATACAAAGAATCAACAAAACCAGGAGATGATTCTTTGAGAAAATCAACAAGATAGATAAACCCTTAGTCAGACTAACCAGAGGGCACAGAGACAGTATCCAAATTAACAAAATCAGAAATGAAAAGGGATATATAACAGATTCTGAGGAAATTCAAAAAATCATCAGATCCTACTACAAAAGCCTATACTCAACAAAATTGGAAAATCTGGATGAAATGGACAATTTTCTAGACAGATACCAAATACCAAAGTTGAGTCAGGATCAGATAAAACATCTAAACAGTCCCACAACCCCTAAAGAAATAGAAGTAGTCAGTAAAAGTCTCCCAACCAGAATTTTATCGGACCTTCAAAGAAGTCCTAATACCAATATTCTTCAAACTATTCCACAAAATAGAAACAGAAGGAATACTACTTAATTCATTCTATGAGGCCACAGTTACACTGATACCAAAACCTCACAAAGACCCAACAAAGAAAGAAAACTACAGACCAATTTCCCTTATGAATATCGATGCAAAAATACTCAGTAAAATTCTCAAAAACTAAATCAAAGAACACATCAAAACAATCATTCATCATGGTCAAATAGGCTTCATTCCAGGGATGTAGGGATGTAGGGATGGTTCAATACCTGGAAATCCATCAATGTAATCCACTACATAAGCAAACTCAAAGAAAAAAATCACGTGGTCATCATTAGATGCTGAAAAAGCATTTGACAAAATTCAACATCCCTTCATGATAAAAGTCTTGGAAAGATCAGAAATTCAAGGCCCATACCTAAACATAGTAAAAGCAATATACAGCAAACTAGTAGCCAATATCAAACTAAATAGGGAGAAACTTGAAGCATTCTCACTAAAATTAGGGACTAGACAAGGCTGTCCACTCTCTCCCTATTTATTCAATATAGTACTTGAAGTTCTTGCTAGAGCAATTAGACAACAAAAGGAGGTCAAAGGGATACAAATTGGAAAGGAAGAAATCAAAATATCACTATTTGCAGATGATATGATCGTATACTTAAGTGACCTGAAAAACTCCACCAGAGAACTGCTACAGCTGATAAACAACTTCAACAAAGTGGCCGGATATAATATTAACTCTTACAAATCAGTAGCCTTCCTATACTCGAAGGATAAACAGGCTGAGAAAGAAATCAGGGAAATGACACCCTTCACAATTGTCACAAACAATATAAAGTATCTTGGTGTGACTCTAACCAAGTAAGTGAAAGGTCTCTATGACAAGAACTTCAAGTCTCTGTAGAAAGAAATAGAAGAAGACCTCAGAAGGTGGAAAGATTCCCCCTGCTCATGGATTGGCAGGATTAATATAGTAAAAATGGCCATCCTGGCAAAAGCAATCTACAGATTCAATGCAATCCCCACCAAAATTCCAACTCAATTCTTCATAGACTTAGAAAGAGCAATTCTCAAATTCATTTGGAACAACAAAAAACCCAGGATAGCAAAAGCTATTCTCAACAAAAGAACTTCTGGGGGAATCAGCATCCCTGACCTCAAGCTGTACTACAGAGCAAGTAGTAATAAAAACTGCATGGTATTGGTACAGTGACAGGCAGGTCGATCAATGGAATAGAATTGAAGACCCAGAAATGAACCCACATACCTATGGTCACTTGATTTTCGACAAAGGAGCTAAAACCACCCAGTGGAAAAAAGACAGCATTTTCAACAAATGGTGCTGGTTCAACTGGCAGTCAAAATGTAGAAGAATGCAAATTGATCCATTCTTATCTCCCTGTACAAAGCTCAAGTCCAAGTGGATCAAGGACCTCCACATAAAACCAGATACACTGAATCTAATAGAAGCGTAAGTGGGGAAAACTCTCGAACACATGGGCAGAGGGGAAAAATTCTTGAAAAGAACACCAGTGGCTTATGCTCTAAGATCAAGAATAGACAAATGGGACCTCATAAAATTGCAAAGCTTCAGTAAGGCAAAGGACATTGTCAATAGGACAAAACGGCAACCAACAGATTGGGAAAAGATCTTTACCAATACTCCATCTGATAGAGGGTTAATATCCAAAATATACAAGGAACTCCAGAAGTTAAACTCCAGGGAAACAAATAACCCTATCAAAAAATGGGGAATAGAGCTAAACAGAGAATTCTCAACTGAGGAAACTCAAATGGTTGAGAAGCACCTAAAGAAATGTTTAACATCCTTAGTCATCAGGGAAATGCAAGTCAAAACAACCCTGAGATTCCACCTCACAGCAGTCAGAATGGCTAAGATCAAGATCTCAGGTGACAGAGGATGCTGGTGAGGATGTGGAGAACGAGGAATACTCCTCCATTTTTGGTGGGATTGCAAGCTGGTACAACCACTCTGGAAATCAGTTTGGTGGACCCTCTGAAAATTGGACATAATACTTCCTCAGGACCCAGCTATACCACTTCTGGGCATATACCCAGAGGATGCTCCAACATGTAATAAAGACACATGCTCCACTATGTTCATAGCAGCCATATTTATAGTAGCCAGAAGATGTAAACAACCCAGATGTCCCTCATCAGAGGAATGGATACAGAAAATGTGGTACAATTACACAATGGAGTACTACTCAGCTACTAAAAACAACGATTTAATGAAATTTGCAGGCAAATGGATGGAACTTGAAAATATCATCCTGAGTGAGGTAACTCAGTCACAAA
>CM052713.1:52187011-52197492 GCA_028551405.1 Uromys caudimaculatus | reverse complement strand
AAAGAATACACATGGAGAGACCCATGGTTCAGACCACATATGTGGCAGAGGAGGGCCTTGTTGGTCATCAGGGGGAGGAGAGGGCACAGTAAAGGGGAATGTCAAGGTGGGAATATGGGAGTGGGCGGGCGGGTGGGTGGGAGGTGTAATTCCTTCATAGAGGTGGGGGAGGGGGAGGGGAATAGGTGGTTTCCAAAAAGACCTAGAAAGGGGGAAACATTGGAAATGTAAATAAAGTATCAAAAAATAAAAAATAATAAAAAACCAAAATAACATATTGATAATAAATCAATAAATATTTTAAAACAGTAAAAAAAGAACATTCTAGAAATTTTCAGATATCCTCTGGGGGATAAAATTATCCCCAGGTGAGAAACACCCTCACAATCTACCTTTAAGTTTACCAAACAGGAAAGAAAAGAAGGAAGTTCTTTGTTAAACAACTGAATCCACCAGTTGTCATAGTTTGCTTGTTTAGATGCTGGTGAAAAACTGACCAAAAGTAACCTGAGAAAGAAAGGGTTTACTTCATCTTACAACTCCCAGGTCATAATCCATTACTGAGGGAAGCAGGGGTAGGAACTCAAAGGAAAACCCTGGAGGCAGGAACTGCAGCAAAGGATAAGGAGGAGCACTGATTATGAACTTGTTAAACTATCTTTTATACACACTCCAGGCTCACCTACTTGCGGATGGTACCACCCACAGTGGGCTAGGACTGCCATAATTACTAAGCAGTTAAGAAAATGCCTCATAGTGATGCTAGCAGGCCAGCCAGATGGAGACAATTCCTCAGCAGAGGTTCCTTCTTCCTCAGTGGCCCAAGTCTGTGTCAAGTTGACAAGGATGGATCAGTACATTAATTCCATCAGAATGCCACTTGTGGCTTTTTTTTTTTTTTTTTTTTTGCAAGAGATAATCACATAGATGTGTGTGTGGGAAGTACACACAGGTTTAAAAGGCTGTACAGGTAGCACACATCCTGAGAAAGACTGTGTTGGACCTTACACTTCTGTCTGTGCTAGAATTGCCTGCAACTTTGTTAAAACAGATTGCCAAGGCCCACCTCTGAGACCTTGACTCATCAGACTGGCTGGGGTTTAAGACTATGTATCCCTGGGGCTGCCATGGTGCATTGCTTCTGGATGGACTCACTGAGAATCTCTGTTTATGATGTGTTGCTCTGGAAAGAAGAACTTCTAAACCAAAAAATTGTGGTATGTTATAAATTTGTAATGACCACATGGCTTAGTCAAAGAAGTGTGGGAACCAGAATTAAAAGACAACCTAAATCAAACAAAATATCTTCATTCATGCCTTACTCAATCCTCACCTAAAAATCATTTTCCACCACTGAACTCAGATTCATGTCTGCAGAAAGTTAGTTATATTAGCTATTTTATATGCATAATATTGAAATTAATTCACTTTTTATATTATTGGTCATCTTCACTGCAGCTTTCTTTCCCATTGTGTGTGTGCATGCTCTTGTGAGTGTGGCTGTTTCTGTTCAATGGTAGTCAGAGTGTACTTCCAGGTGTTCTACTCTTACACCTTGTTTGAGACAAGTTCTCTCTGTTGTTTGCAGATTCATGTGCTGGGTGTGCTAGCTGGCCTTTGTGATTTTGGATGTCATCTAGTCTCTGCCTTCCATCTCATTTCAGAAGCACTGAGTTTTCAGATGTAGGCGACTTCATCTGGCATTGTATAGGATCCGGGAACTCAAAGTGCGGCGCTCACGTTTGCATGGAGGTGCCTAACCTACTGAGCCATCTTCCCAGGCTTCTATCATTTTCTTAATAATTGAAGGAAAAGTTATGCTGATAGTAGAATATAGGCTCTTTTTTGACTAAAAGTCCTCTAAACAGATGAGACAAAAGTCATGTGAGACCCCTTCACTGTGGTATCTAGAACTTAGCAGTCATTCCGTTCTTGGTCAGCTTGAGAATTTTCTCTAAGAAGTGTGGTGGGCCCCAAGTGCTGCTTGCATAGATTATGTCTTGGGTCGTTTACATCTCTTTTTGGATACACACATTCTGGATTTCCCAAGGCCAGACTTTTGAGATTCTAATAAATTGAGGCAGAATTATGAATATCTCCAGCACAACTCTCTCAAAGTCAGTTCAGAACATTTATATCTACCCTTACTGGGCATTTTGCTTTGTTTTTTGTCCATTTCTGGAAAATGAACATGACTTTTGTTGGAACGTTTACTCAAAAGCATTTTCTAGTAAGATGCTTTGGTCACTCAGAGTCACTTCTCATGATGGGCAAGTTACACAGTATTCTTTAATTGGGCTTCCTGCTCCAAGGATGTGTGATGCCCCTTTCCACGCCTGTTATTAATGGTGTGGATCTTGCTTAGCATGACATTTTGTGGGATCCTAGTTGTGTGGTATTTGTAGACCTCTAACTGGATGAATACCATGCAACGAGTTCAAAGCACATGCACTGTCGGTAGTGTGGACATCCTTCCGAAGAAACTACAAAAAGCAATTCTGCGGTAAGTCTTCCATGTGTCCTGAGATGTTCATTGTTGTAGACGATCATGCAGTGGTAGTGTCACAAATGTTATGTCTCTAGAGCATCATGTAACCTTGGGAGAAGAAATATCTAAAGAACCAAAGGAGACTAAAAGGCTATAATTAAAAATAAGCCCCAAGAAATAGTTTCCATGTGTCTGGGAGAAGCCCTCAGCACAGCTGGAAAATTTCAGGCTGAAATATGTTGGAACAATAGTTTACAGAGGAAAGTAGCTGGGTTTGTGGTTACTCTTGGAAGTGAAATTTCCTTGCTTGGTCATAATAGTAAACCAACTATAAAGCTTGGAAGAATATTCCCTGAAGTAGGTTTTACTCCCTGAATTACTAAAAGAAACATAATAGAGGGTTTCATAAAGAGAAGCATGGGCTTATGTTCACATTAGGAAAAGTCACATTATATACAAAGGAAAACAAGTTTTAAGGTGCAAAGAAAACAAATTTATTTGACAATAAAGGGTTGAGGAATTCATGATACAGGAGAGGAAGGGGTTTTGTGAAACTTTATAATATAACGTTGTCTTCCAAAACTTTTGGTGTCTTTCCATTTTGTGTTGAAATATGCCCCTCAATATAGTCAAAACAAACTCATCGTTTTGTGTATTTTTTTGGTTATTATTGTTTATTGGCCTTTTCTTCTATCAAGTCATCTAACTTGAATCTTCTTTAAAAATGAGTAAGGAGGTGGAAGGTGTATGGGAGGAGTCTGGTGAGGGGGAAAAGTATGCTTAAAATATATTATGTGAAAAAGATTTTAGGAAAAATTCTTCTTTTCCTATCCATCTTCCATATAAAAGCATTTGCTTGCTTGTCTGCTTGTCTTTGGGACAGGGTCTCTCCATGTAGACTAGCTTGGAACTCCCTCAGTAGCCATGACTGGCCTTGCAATGACACTCTTCCTGCTCTGCCTGTTCAGTGCTGGGACATTCATGTGCCACCATGCCTAATTTTAAGCCTATTTTAAATTTCTTTCAATTCTGATCATCAAGTCATTGATATCAAAATTTATTTATTAACCTACTTTAATATACAGGTTGTTGGCAAAATGCTTAAAAGAAATGCTAGGGAATTGAGAGAGGCCTTCAGGTGTGGATAATCACAGGGAATAGGGAAATGGCTGAGTGGGTGGGTGGTGGAATTTTGAGAAATCATCGCTTTAATGGGTTACAGTGTCATCCAGGAGGAGGGAGAGCAAACCGAGAGCACTGAGTGTAGGCAAAAATCGTATTTTGGAAATGAACGGTGCATTTTAGAAGAAGACTGTGTGCTGCTACTGACAAGCATTGTTCTGTTGTTGTTCATCAGTTGGTTTTGTTTTTTGAGAAAGGGTTTCTTTGGATAGCCTTGGCTATTCTAGCTCTAGCTTTATAGACCAGACTGACCTTGAACTCACAGAGATCTGCCTGCCTCTGCCATCCTAGTTCTGGGATTAAAAGTGAGTGCCACCACGTCCTACTGACAAGCATTGTTATCAGATTTTAACAATGATTTTAGGTATGAGTCTGGGTGGATATGAATCTCTTTCAAAATCTAGTAACTTCAAATTAATCTTTGGACATATTATTAATAAATTAATTCCTTACTAGAAAATAATGAGAATTTGTATAAATCTTTCTGTTTGTTTGTCTGTCCATTCATCCATCTGTCTGTCTGTCTTTGCCCCTCTTTCAGTTGGGGATGTATCTTGGTAGATTGCCTGCCTGGGGCACTGAACCTGGGTTTAGTCCTTGGCGCTGCATAAGCCATGTGTGGTGTGTCATACCTGTAGTCCCAACAACAGAGAACATTCCTGGCACTCACGAGGCCGGTGAACTAACAGGCCTCATAGAAATGACTGAGGACCAGGCATTATAATCCAAAACTGACTCACATGCATGTTTACAAAACTATAGATGCTATAAATCGTCCCTTAAATGATTTTATTTCTTCATTATTTCTAACAAATACTTGAACAATATTTGAAAAAAACAATACCTTTTTTTTTTTTTTTTTAAGATTTGGGTTTTGTTGTTGTTGCTATTCTTGTTGTTTATTGCTGGTGTGTGTGTCCAAAAAAGTGGTTTCCTCAGGTGTCAAAGACATGGGGCATACATGCATACACAGACACACACACACAGACACACACACAGACACACAGACACACAGACACATACACACACGCAACAAATAGAAATAGCAACAACAAAAGTCCAAATCTTAAACCAAACCAAATCAAATCAAACCAAACCAAACCAAAACAAAAAGGTATTTTTTTTTTTTTTAAAAAACTGTATAAGTATTTGTTAGAAGTCATGAAGAAGTAAATCACGTAAAGGATGACTTACAGCACTGATAGTTTGTTAACGTGCATATCAGTCAGGGTTTCGTATTACAGTGCCTGTTCCTCAATCATTTCTATGAGACCTGTTAGTTCCCTGGCTTCATGAGTGCCAGGAATGTTCTCTGTTGTCTTAGATTTCTGTTTCTGGATCACAAATCATCACAAATTAGCACTTAAAAATCCATTTTGAAAAGTCTCGTATTTCTGGAAGTCAGAGATCTGGATGGCATAGTGGGACTGTCTGCTCTGGATCTGCCAAGGCTGAGTTGCAAGACCTCGACTGACCGCTTCCATAGCAACTGTGCCATGCTCAGTGACTCTCAGCTTTGGTAGAACATAGTTCCTTGCACATATCAGAGAGGCAGCCATTCCTTTTCTGGGCATTACTGGTTGGCCCTTCTTATGTCCAGAAGCTCGTCTGTATTCTGCATTATGCTCCATCCTCAAAACAATCATGGTGCATCCCTGAGTTCTTCTCAGGCATGGGATCTCCCTGCCATCTCCTACCATCTGCTGGGAGGCTGTCTGCCTCTCAGGACTTAAGGGGTCATCAAGTTTCCCTGGGTAATGTTCCCATCGTCAGGTAAACTCATCTATGTGGCATGACATCGCTGCAGCAACGGCATCATGTTCACAGTTTCTGAGGGTGGAACAGAGAGCTGTGGGGCTAAAGGTTTAGACTTTGTATCTCCTGGGTGCAGCATCAGTAACAGGACAGTATGGCTGCTGAGTATACTGTAATATGGTAATAAAGCGAAAAAGAAAGTCCTTTTCTAAGGGGACTGTGTTCGTATTGTTATTTCATTGAGATTTGGTTTAAAAATACAAATGGCAGAATAAAAATACACAAACTTTTAAAGTGTGTGTGCATGTTTTATGTGTCTGTGTATGGATACGGGCTTGCATGCCATGGGGATAGAGACCAGAGGACAGCTTCATGGATAGGTCCCTGCCGTCAGTCTTGTTTGGTTCAGGACCACTTTCTTCTTACCTTATTTCAACTTTTTATGATTCGCATCATGCACCTCAGTCCCACTCACCTCCCCATCCCCTCATATCTACCCTTTGCCCTTGTAACATCCCCAGCCAAATAAAACCACACACCCAAACAACAATAAAACAAAGCATAGGAAAACATCTCATCATGGAGACGATAGTGCGTCCCAGTGTGTTTCACAGTGTATCCCTCTGTCCATACATCTTCACTTGCAAATGTTCGTTGCAACGAGTCGTTGGTCTGATTTGAGATCTCAGGCTTCTGTGACAGATCCTCAGTCATTCTCCTCCTGGTTATCCTGTTGTTGCTCTGTGTCATGGTGATGCTGCAGCTTTGGTTCAGCAGGGCTGACCCTTCCTAAGCACTCATAGATGATACCAATTTTGAGGTGGCTGACTCATTCCCAGATCTGTGCTGAGTGGTAGCTCAGCTGGTCAGCTTATTGGCACCTCCAGGGTGAACTCCCCAGTACTGCTCCAGCTAGGCTACCTAATGCCACCATCTGCAGGAATCCTGGAGAGTCAGACCTACTATCCTGCCTAGTCAAACAACACGGGGGCCGATTTTCCCAAGTGTTAATCAGCAAAGGGCCTGGGCCAGCTCTCCTGCTGTCATATCCTTGGGGCTAGCTCACCTGTGCCTTTGCCATCAGGGCCAGCTCCACTGTGTTGCCCAAGTGAGATGTAGGACCCGCTCTACAACCATGCATGGCATGCCACCATGCAGCAAACACGTGGCAGGGCCAGCTTTCCTGCACTGTCACTCTTGGGACTGAGTCACCCGTGCTCCCGCACAACCAAGGTCAGCTCTGTGTCCAGGTGAGGTGCAGGGCCTGGTCTCCTCAGTACTGCCACTAATGACAGATGAAGCCAGTTCTCCAGAGCCACAGCCAGTGAGGGGCAGGGCAGGGCAGGGGCAGCTTCTGGGCATCCATATGAAACCTCATAGCTGCTGCAACCAGGGGCAAGCCCATGTTACATAGTGGTAATACGAGTCACTGACATCAAGTCGGACCCCTGCCACTGCATAGCCACAGACCCAGACGTGACCCTTAGTGGCAGCTCCCAAAAGTAGACAAAAGAGTCAAACACAACCCCACTCCCACTGTTAGGAGCCCCAGAAGAGTACCGAGCTACACAACCATAGCATATCTGCAGAGGGCCTAGGTCAGACCCAGATAGGCTTCCTGATTTGTCAGTTCTGACTCTGGAACTAGAATAAATGTCACAATGATAGTTTTTATTGTTTTTCCTTTGCCTCTCACTATAACGTTCATGCTGGCCTTAAACTCAAGAGTCTCTTGTTCCTGAATCTTCAAAATTCAAGATTATAATTTGAAAAATGAACATGCAGACACTTTTGACAAATTTGAAGACAATGACTTTACCAATATTTTATTCAACTATTCTCATGATGTTAATAAATTACATGGATTTTGTTTTACATTGTAGTGAGATAAAATTATCCATTATTCTAAGATATTTTCAGGGAGAGAAACATAATGATAAAATTCTGGATTGCTGTGATGTTGTATAGTTTAAGAGAAAAACAGTGAACTAGAACACATTGCTTTCTTAATAAAATGTCTTTTAATAAAATTATTGGACCTTTTCTATGATTTTATTAGCAAAATTTTATTTATGTACCACTTCCCCAGTGTACACCCGGTTCTGATGAATGTTATTAAAAAATCTCTCGTAGTTCATTTTTGTTGTTGCAAAAGAATCGGAGAATACTATGTTTAGTTACATAAAAAAGCCACTATAATTTAATGGAATTCCATATAAGAAACATTCAAGTGAACAAATACGGATTTGGTTTCATGAATACGTCTTTTGGAAATTTAGTGGCTGTTCTATTCTGAGAGAAAACACAAAATTGAATTATTAAAAGAAAATGAGCAAATCTGTCTTTGGATTTAGCCATATCCACAATACTCTCTCTTCCTCTCTGATCAACAATGCTTGAACAACTGAGCTGAAGACTTTGGGCTGAAACTGAGTAAAGCTGCATTTCTGTTTCCTCACAGGGTATTTGTGTGACAACAAGAAGGCAAAAGTAACTAAACAAGAAAATTTGGATTATTAGATTAGCACCATATTTTATAATAATAATGCACATTTCATATTATAGCTATAATATAGCTATTCCTATTTAAAAATAACATCAACCCCCCTTTGCTTTTAAATTTTAACAGTTATGGTGATTCTTACGAAGTCAGCCTAGTCATCATTTATGAGTCTTCTTCTGTAGTCTTAATGCCCAAATCAAATTATATAATCAGTTAGCAACGGCAATTATATCAAGTAGAAGGAAACCTTTACTTCCCCTTTTTATTCCCAAAGAGATGCTTTTTGCCTTTTACCTTCCTAGGTCATAGTTCCTTTTTAAAATGATTTATTTTCTTTCTGAATTTGTCTCTTTCTTTTCCCTCCCTGTAGAGAGAGAGAGAGAGAGAGAGAGAGAGTGTGTGTGTGTGTGTGTGTGTGTGTGTGTGGCCAATGGTGGCCACCAGAGGAATTCTGATGCCCTGAAGCCCTGGAGCTGGAGTTACAGGTTGTTGTGAGCCACTTTTTGTGGGAACTGATCTTGGATCCTCTGAAAGAGAAGCAGGCACTTGTAACTACTGGCTTTACTCTCCAGCTCATCATAGGTCTCATGTGTATGTATGTATGTATGTATTCATATATATTATTAATATTAATGTTATCAATTGTGTTTTCTTAATTGTGACTTAAAAATATTCAAGTTGGGCAAATTGTAGTTAAACTTCATTTGAAATGTAAAAAGTAACTGATTTTTTTGACATAGTATAGACACTGAGACAAGGGAAATATTTAGCTTCATATAAAAATACTTGTTTTGTTCCTCCATTTATACTTTTATACTTAAAAATATATCCAGAATATAGTACACTTATAAATTATAGAATATCATGTAGAAAAATCACTCATTCACCCGTTAAAATCTTATTGAGTATCAGCTATGTTTCAATCACTGTACTGGCTAGTTTTGTGTGTCAACTTGACACAAGCTAGAGTTATTACAGAGAAAGGAGTTTTAAGTGAGGAAATGCCTCCATAAGATCCAGCAGTAAGACATTTTCTCATTTAGTGATCAAGGAGGGAAGGCCCATTGTTGGTAGTACCATCCCTGGGCTTGTAGTCTTGAGATCTATAAGAGAGCAAGCTGAGCAAGTCAGGGGAAGCAAGCCAGTAAGGAACATTCCTTCATAGCCTCTGCATCAGCTCCTGATCCCTGATCTGCTTGAGTTTCAGTCCTGACTTCCTTTCATGATGAACAGCAGTGTGGAAGTGTGAGCTGAATAAACCCTTTCCTCCCCAACTTGCTTCTTGGTCATGATGTTTGTGTAGGAATAGAAACCTTGACTAAGACAGTCACTATGTAGGAGGTAATGACAATAACACAATTTAGGGATTAAATCATTTCCCAGTGTTAGAGCTAAGCCCTAGATAGAATATGTACCAGGTAGTCTGTCTCTAGAGATAAAGCTGTTGCCCCAGTTCTTCAAACAAACAAATCTGTACGTCCATGTCCTCATCCAACTTACACTGGACTCCCAGAGACTGCATTAAAACATAAAGAAGTATGCACAATAAACAGAGTTGCACAATTACAACTAGTCTTATATTTTAGGAAGAAAAATACTTTTCTATAATACCTATTAAAGCTTACCATTGAAGTTTAAATGTAAGTGATAGCCCTTCAGAGGAGACTTTGAACATGGGGTGGGAGTGAGCTGGTAAGGGGAGAAGTGGGATGTTGTATTCAGAGAGCGAAGTAGACTGGACGTCCTAAAGTGGAGGGGCAGGGTAAGTTGAAGAAAGTAGAGTAAAACACCGAAGGGGAGGGGTCTGGGGTGGAGAGCGAAGCTTGGTCAGATTAAATGTTATTTTAAGAACAAGAAAAAAATCATTCTCTTAATATTTATTCTCTTGAAATTATTATTCAGGACTGTGTTAATTACTTTTCATTTATTGGGCTATAACACCATGACCAGAGGGCACCTAGGAAAGAAACATTTTATTTCAGCTTATTCTTTCAGAGGAATAGAGTCCCTTATTACTTAGAATGACAGCAGACATAGAAGACTGGATGGTCATATTTTCATTTTCTCATAAGAAGTGGCAGAGGGAATATGGGGGAAAGGGACAGAGGAGGGAGGGAGAATAAACTCTCAGTCCATCCTTCAGTGACATATTTCCTCCATCAAGGCTGCATCTCCCAAGAGTCCCATAAGCTCCCCAAGAAGTGCCACTAATCGAGGACCAAGTGTTAAGATACATGAGCCTGTGGGGGATATTTCTCATTCAAACCACAAGGGCATACTTTAAAGAATAGGTTTGAATGGCAATGGGCATCGGTGAACAAGTAGGACCCCTCTTCAGGAAATCAGGTCCCTTTCTGGATTTGGCTAGCTGAGTAGTGTAGAAATAAAGATACTGTGTGTATGTACGCATTCAGGAAGAAGTCACAATTGGCGTGGTTGTGGGGCGGGGTATTGTGGCAATGATGTAAAGGAGAGACATGAAGAGAAGAAAAGAAGGATGGAAAGAAGACTATGAAGAGACTTCCAGGGAGACAGGAAATCTGGAGTGAGGCC
>CM052713.1:52160666-52186911 GCA_028551405.1 Uromys caudimaculatus | reverse complement strand
AAGAAGAAGAAGAAGAAGAAGAAGAAGAAGAAGAAGAAGAAGAAGAAGAAGAAGAAGAAGAAGAAGAAGAAGGAGAATAAGAAGAATTTTAGTGCACTAATGATCCCTAAATCAAAAGGAAAGGTCTTTAAGGAGCAGGTCCAGACAGTCTGGGTAGACAGCTCTCAGGAGAAAGTCAAAGACAGCAGCTTGGGAGGCATCTAAAGTCACCTTGCTGATTTTGGAGGTAGATTAAAGGATCCAAATGGTTTTCTACTTCTTCCACTGAGATGTGGCTTTTCGCTCTTCTCCCATCGATTCTGGATTGTACTCAGTGAATTGCCAGTCAATAGAATGTGGCAGAAGTGATCTCGGGGTTTCAGAGCCATAAAATTCCTTTGGCTTCTACCTGGTCTGCTTGGCATTGGCCCCTGGAGTCTGAATCATTGGGCAAACATCCAAGAATGGAGAAGGATGGAGAAGGTGACACTTTAGGGAAGCCTTGGCTACGACATGGAGAGGTACACCTGGACAGCTGTCCCCATGCAGGGGAGAGACTGAGTTAAAAATGTTGTGAGCACTGTAGCCTCTGGAGATGCAGTGTGTGGAAGAACTAAGAAACCTGGCTAGTGGCCAAGATGAAGTTAGGACATACAGCCCCTTTGCGTTGCATGGCCATCTTGAACTTACTGAAGCCTCAGTTGCTGGAGCACAGAGACACCACTGCACTCTGCTATGGTACATGACCCACAGACAGATGGCTGTTCTACATCTATCACCAGGGACCTTTCCCGCTAGCACCTAAGAAGAACCTCACGCACAGTAGTTGTTCATTAAGATTCACAAAAATCAGTAATTTGATTTCCCTGAAAAATGTCACGTCTGTACGCTTAAAACCAGACACACGACTATGCCACAGGTAGCTTAGTGACAGGGACACCTTCTGAAAATTCATGATGGGCCAGCTATTATCACTGTGTGACCATCATAGAGTGTGTTAGTTACTTTAAATAGCTGTGACAAATACCAAAGGAGACAAGACATAGGGAGAAGTTAATTGTTTCTGCTCATGGTTCAGAGGTTTGGTTCGGTGATCCTTGATTCTACTGAGCATAGGGCTGTGGCAAAAGGGACCTCTTGGTGGTGGGCACAGTATGGCAGAGGCTCCATATTTTATGGTGAGAAAGAAGGAGAGTGTGAGAATAGACTTTGGATGTGGCGTAGTCTTTAAAGTGATTCTCTCAATGACCTACTTCTCCCCACTAGAAATTACCTCATGATGTTCCCAAGATTTGCCCAAATACCGTCACCAGCTGAGGCCCACTTTTAGCACATGAGCCCATGGGGGACACTTTACACTCAGGCCATAGCAGTTACACAGACTCTGATGCCTAAATGCCTGAGGCCACTGAGGCACACTGAGGCCATAGGGTTGTATACATATATAATATCTCCTATAGCTCCTACAACGGTCACAAACAAAACAGCACAAAATTACACTCAGCATGAGAGAAAATGCCAGTAATGGGAAGTAAACATGAAATGTCTGTGGTTGTAGTGTAGCATGACATAGTGCTGTTATTGAAATGTTGTTCATAAGTAAAGGGGATATTTCCCTAAATATTGATAGAAGCATGGAACTGTAAACACATGAACTAGTAACACAGTTATAGCACATTTTATGTACTGCAAACAGTGGTAACACAAAACTCTTATACAGACTACAGCAGAGTCAGCGTGTGTACACCAGCATCACCACCAGCATGCTAAGAATTCAATGTGTCATGACACAGGAGTCTACATGCATGGTGACAGTTGGCAGCTCCAGCACATTCTTATAGGACTATTTGCATCTATCAGTCTGGAAAATGCTGCTGTCCAGTACATGACTGTACAAAATAAAATTGTCTTAATATACAAGTCAGTATTTCAATTACTTTGTTGCCTATTTGATTTACCAGTCAATGTTAGTAAAGATTTTTGTATTATCAATTATTTATACTCAAATTATTAAAAACATTTTTAAATTTTATTTTTGAAAGTGTAATACAGTTGTAACTTCTCTCCTGTTCCTTTCCTTCCTCCAAATGCTCCTCATTCAAATGCATGGTCCCTTTAAGAGTTTTTTTTTTTGTATCACGAAAACATTGTTCTTTATTCCAACATTGAAAACTGTTGTATTTTTGATACCAGGTAAACTTCTGCTTCAATCATTACACTATAGAAAGGCTTCATGTGTTTTGTGTCATTTAACCAGAACAGGTTTGTATAATTATTTTATCTGCATTTTCCAGAAAAGAAAGCTGAAGCATAATGAAATCAAATAATACTGTTAAGGTAGTGCAGCTAACGCAGAGAATGCCCAGTCAAAGCACTTGGGCTCCAGAGTGCCTTGTGCTTTTAGGCATTGTCTATCTTTCTCACACGCATGTGTTTGGGGTCTTTTCAGCATCTGAGTAAGCATGGATATATTGGGTGGAGTCGTTGGTTGAGGGAGAAAAAAGGGACTTTCTAAGCTAGGATGATAGAGAAGGTGTGCTTGCCACAGGCAAAGGGTGTGGCTGCTGAGAGAGAATCACCAAACGTCTTCCCTACCTAGCCTGAGTCTCACCCTCACCCTCTGCCATTGCAGAATAAGCGATACACTGAGCTGAGTCAAGTTTAGAATTCCTTAACACTTCACATGGGCTCCAATATACAGTCTCTGAGTTCCACTGCATTCTACACCCAGATACAACTTAAGCATTGAGCTTTGCAGTCTTACACATGGCCAACACAAAGTTCACAGCCAAATCCATCACAAACATAACCCTCTCTCTTTATGGCAGGCAGGATCCCTAAATGCTCTGTACACTATTGGTGTTCTTTGGTTCAGGAAGGCCTTGGCAGCTTTCAGATATTCCTCAGCAATATTATCCCACATCAACCTTCAAGGAAAGAGCACTGGACTGCTACCAAAACTTTGTTACATGTGACCTAGAAATACGACTCTCCGTGGGGCACTTTGTGGCATCCTCTGAATGGATGACTCCCAGCAGGAGAAGCATTCTATGTTAGACTACTAAGTTGGCAGGAAATAAGTCATTAGCAGGAAAAGAAACTTGGGTTTTTTAAAATATAAAGTTGATTTTGTCTAAGTGAAAGATATCATACATGAAATTAAAATACTTTAAATGAAATTATACAAAGAGCCCAATGTTGAGTTTCTACACTTTTATTTTTTATATAGGCAAGGAAACTACTCACCAAGTAATGTCTTCAAATGTCTCATATTAAACAGGCATGGTCTCCAGAATAACATTTGGGGTCCTCTGCATCCTTACTATCAAATATACACTGCTGATGAAACTCACTTTGAATAGGAGATAAGGTATGATTTTGTGTGTGTGTGTGTGTGTGTGTGTGTGTGTGTGTGTGTGTGTGTGTGTGTATGAAATTGTGAATTTATCCAGTGAAGAAGCAGAGGAGTGGAGATGAAGATGAGGCCATCCAAGGCAGGCATGTAGGTACACATCTCAGGGCTGAGGAAACTTATTTGTGTTTCTGAGTGTGGCTATGTCAGTCAGCACAAAGTTCTCCATTTATATCCACTTTCCTGCAGATGGAATCTGATACCTTTTTCTGGTTGAAATAAAACTCCACTGTGTGTGTGTGTGTGTGTGTGTGTGTGTGTGTCACAGTTTTCATTATCTGCTAATTTATAGGAATCTAAGGTGGGTTGCATGCTTTGGCTATTGTAAGTGGTGTTGCTATAAACATGGGTGTGCCAGCATCTCTGCACTATGCTAGCATATTCCTTTGGGTGTGTACCTAGGATACACTTGTTATTGTCTTAAGCTTGTGTATATCATAGTCTCCGAGCCAATGATAAATGAGAGAAGCTCCTCTGGATCAAGGATCAAGCCAGAGTTCCTGTACAGTTCTTGACTGTTGAGGTTGATGTTTAAGTTCCTCAGTAGAGGGCGCTAGAAAGTCATTGCTGGAGAAGGAGGCTTCGTGTTAAGGCAGCCAGAACTGAGGATCTGCAGGGTGACTGTGGAGATAGGAGATGGAAACGGTCTTAGCCACAAGCCCAGAGCAGGCTCTGCCTTTGACTGTGCAGCCTTGGCCTGGGCAGCTGCCTGTGTGGCCGGGGAGAAGGTGATGGGATTGTACCAAACAGCGCCTGCAGCAGCTTCTACTGACCACCCATACACCTGAAGGCCTTGGCCTGGCACTGGCTCAGCAGGGCTTGAGCTAGCTTTTCCCATCAACTCCAAATCAGTATGGATCAGAAGGGACTTAAACTTAAACACAAATATTTGCTATTCAGTCTCTGGAAAAAAGTCTTTCCAACCACATCTGGATTCCTTTGCTTATCCATATCTTACGACTATTTTTATTATAGTTAGTATCTCCCATGTTAAATATTCTATATTGAACCTATTTTATGATTTATGTAGTTCTAAACTGGTCCAGGCAGTTCAGAGAGATGGTCTTATGAGTCATGAAAAGCAAGAAGGAATGAACCCTGACCTTTCCCGTCTTTGAATACCATGATATGCCATCCTCTGGAACTTCAGCGGCCATTTTTGGCCACTGGGAAGAGATATGGGAAGACATTTGGGTTCTCTCTCTCTCTCTCTCTCTCTCTCTCTCTCTCTCTCTCTCTCTCTCTCTCTCTCTGTGTGTGTGTACATGGAAGGTCAGAGGACAACCTTTGATGATGTTCTTCAAGCGTCATCTGCGTTTCTTTGGAGTCTCTTGCTGCCCTGGGGTTAGCTAAGAAGGTTAGGCTGCCTGGCCATTCATCTCGTGGATCTGTTTGTCTTCATTGCTTTAGCACTAGACCCACAAGCTCCCACAACTGGCTTTCTACATGGATGCAGGGGATTACACTCAGGTCCTTGAAGGCAAGCAGTTCACCAACTGGACCATGTCCTCAGCTCAACATGGTACTTTGCTATTGTCCTGAGTCTACCTACCCTACCTGCGGACTTCTTTGAAACAGGTTGCATTTCTGTTTGCTTTTATAGAGAAAAATGCTAAGTGACATTAAAGACCTTTGGGTTAGTTCTTAGAACACATCCAAATCATGCCCCAGAAACCCAGAATGGCTTCTTTTATGTAAGGCGGTCCTATTGGCCAAGTCCCAGCTTCTTCACTTTTAGTGTAAGTCTGAATTTAGAGTTACTACGAAGATAAAAAAAGAAGTATAGATTTGAAGTCTACTACAGGGCACAGCCTGCATCCTATAATGAAGACCTGAAGTTTTCATCCCCAATTCATGAGAAAACTTTCTATAGTTGCTTAGGCTAAAGACAGGAATCTACTACATGGCCTTTGGAGATGTATCTGTGATTCATAGCCATTTTGCATCTGTTTTGGGATGTGTGGTCACTGTAGTTTCCTTTGCTCACTGTGACTTTCCCAAGGCTCCCAACCCTCTCAGGAGCCGTAGCCTCTCCATTCTGGAGCTGGTGGTTTCTGTGCTGGAGAAGCAAAGTTCTTAAAATAATCCACTCCACTCCATCACAGCTAGTCCACCTCCTTAACCCCTCCCTGCCGTGGAGAGCACACACAGTGATTGGTCTCATGTCTCTCATTGTCAGTACATTGTATGTGAGCCGGTTTTCTATCTATGTTCTTCTTTTTATCTTTTTCACAGAGTGACTTGCTCCTATAAAATGCTGCTTCTATTCTGGGCTTTTAGGGAAAAGGCATCCTTGAATCTTTTCCCAGACAGATCCGGTGGCCTGTGTGAATACGCTTCCAAATTACATACATCTTCCTGTGAATATGGGCATGCTTCCCTGCAGCTGCCTGGGCAGTCTGGTGACTGCAAGGTTAGCATTGCTCTACTCACAGGACAAGGCTTTACTCAAGGCTCAGATGCTTGAATAAGGAATATTGGTTGCTTGGGGTTTGCTTCAAAAGAAATAGGATCTAGGACTTAGGTAATCTTTGAAGGGCAGAAAAAAAGAGAAGAAGGAGGATTCCTCTTATTTCCTGTCTTCAACGTACTGTTCAGTGATGCTTGAGAACACCTGCTAGTGTCACAAAATGAAGGAGAGATCCTTTCTGCCTAGCAGGATGACAGACTTGCTAAAACCTCACCTAGAGGGAGCAGGCCCTATTGTTTAAATCCCCCGTTTGCCACATTATCATTATTAATAACCTGCTGTTATGAAGATGTCTCCACGCTTGATTTCCAACAGTTAGAAACATAAAAGCCAGCAAACAGTTTGAGAAGCTGTAGGGAGCGGTTAGAGTATTCGCCATTACAAGATGGCGCTGACTTCTGCTGTCGCTCTGAGGAAACTTGTGGATAGTGCGGGGTGGCTCGCCCGAAGCGCCTGCGCATTATGGGTGTACATGACTAATCACCGCCCACTCCCGGGGCGCGCCAATCAGTGGAGGACACGCTGCCTCATGGCTATATAAGCAGCGCCATTCTGGGGCCCCGGGGTCTTCCTCCTTTCATCATGCAATAAACGCATTGCTGCAGAAGGATCCATGTGTCCGCGTGGGTTCCTGCTGGCGAGACCAAATAGCGCGCGCGGACAAGAAGCTGTACATCATACAGTAGGAATCGAACCTGTAAAACCAAGGGTGTGGTGATGTACAGTTAGTACATCAAAGACCTAGCTTCATCCTTGCAGAGTGCTTGCTCCTGATGTCATTGGTGCTTACAGTTTTGGGGGAAAATGGAGAGCTCTGAAGAACACCTGGGGATTGGTGTCCATTGGTGGGTTCAGTTTGTCTTGCCTGTCAATCATCTAGAATGTATATCAATGACCTCCATGAGCACAGTTGCTGTTGACTTATACCCAGACTCTTCACAAGTATTTTTGAGTCTTCACTCCTCAGTCAGGCCAATCTGCATCTCTGATCAGTATACATATATAATTTTACGCCTATAAAGACTAATGCAGAACCAGACTCTTTCCCAAATCTCTTTTCTCTTCTATTTTCATTGTGCTTTAGGTCCATAGGAAAACATTTGTTAAGGTATGCTTGACAGTTTGGTTGTTAAAAGTCTTCAAATTAGATATGGTGGTGCCTTACTTTAATCTTAGGACTGGAAAGATGAAGGCATGCAGATCTCTGGGTAAGAGGCCAGCCTGGTTCTATATAGTGAGTCTAGGTGAGCCAAAACTACACAGAGAAACCATTTCTAAAATATAAAGGTCTTAACATTTTGTACTGAATTTATATTCTACTTTTCATTTCTGATAATTTTAATTATAGATACATAAAATACAGCTCTGGGGGTTGTTGAGATGGCTTAATGAGAAAAAGCACTTACTGTGCAAGCCTTAAGATCTGAGTTCAGTCTCCAGAACCCATATACAAATGCTGTGGTGGCATGCATTTGTAATCTTAGTGCTTCTGTGGTGAGATGAGAGAATTGCTCAGAAATGTACAGGCCATCTATCCTGAGTACGCAGCCCAGTGGCAGAAACAATAAGAGAGACACTGCATCTAAAAGATGTAAGGAGAGACTTGATAGTTCAAAGTTGCCCTCTGACCTCCAAATGATACACCAGCTCAACTCACGCCATACACACATGCATATAATAGTATCTTTAAAAAAGTAGCTATCAGATTTTATGACATTTGGAAAATCAATATATATTAATATGCATAGATGGAGTGTCAAAATAATTGTGTTGCTTTAAAAATACAATTCCCTAAAATATTAAGTTTAAAAATGAGAGTGATATGCAAATGTGCATCTCCTTGCATCACTTCTGCCTGCGGGTATCATATCTCCATCCACATCTGCGCCTGCTTTTCCACCCTTACCATCTGGGCCCTGCCCACCATTTCCCCATTACTCTTCAACTTCTTTGTCTTCTCTTCTGCCAATTAACGTCTTAAGGATGAGACTGTCTGGGTGTCAAGATTATGGATGGTTTATGTTTTTGCCCTGCCTGTATTTTGTCTTTTTTCCCCCATAATAATTGTGCACCATTTGGTTTGCTTAATGATTCCTACTTGACTTCCTGTAATGACTCATGGTTTGAACTTCAGAAGACTCAGAAATCTTTTTTAGCTATCTGGGTTATAATAAAAGGCCACTCTGCTTGAATTATTAGTAGTTTCATGCCGTTTGACTGGTGCTCAGTTTACACAGACTCAGAGATATGGAAAAACCCTAAGGTTATCTAAGCTAGTCCCTCGTCTTAAGGGGAGCAAACTGAAACTTGGAGAGGCTGATATTTAATCACAGCAGAGTAAGATGTCACACAGTGCAACATGAATAGGAGAGTCTTTATACAATGATTCCTTTATGAGTAAAACATGAAGATTTTTGAAATTGTATCATTTTGTTTCAGTGGCTATTATAAAAGAACACATTTAACACACGCGTGCTTAATAACGACAAGGTGGACATCCATATATCAGAATCAAGTGGGAGAAAGAACTATAATTCCCACAGAAGGGTGTTCGGTTTAGACTTACTGTGCTTGAAACAACTCCAAATTATGAGTTTAATGTCATTTCACTTTCAAAAAAGGAGCATTTGATCAAAACTGCCTTCCTTTAAAAGAGCATCTTTCATATAGTCACCATGCAAACAAACGTTAGGATGCAAACTTTACCCTTTAAGAACTCAGTGCCAACACACTGGCTCAGCATCGTTATATCAACATTTACTGTACAAACCAACCCATGGTTAAAACAACTCTTCTGCCTTACGTTGGACTGTGTGGGTCAAAACAATTGTTCTGGCTAAGACCCAGCAACAGCATCTCTCATTTAGCTGCTGTTCCTCTCCGAAAGGAGAATCTGTGCTGCCCATCTCTTACCAGCCAACTCACATGAATCGATAACTTAGACCAGACCACAGTCTATAAAACTGCACCAGAAAAATGTGCCAGCTCGCCACCCCACCCCCATCTGAGCTTCTGAATCCCTGCTTTTGCTATTTGATCTGCTCTGGTCTGGCATGTTGTTTGTATTTCCCCAGCACTATAGACATCTGCTGTCCCTCAGAACCCATCATCCTCCATGGGGCTTTGCAGCTGACTGCTATGTTATTTATATTAATTGAACGCAGTATGATCTGTATACACTGCTGATTGCCCTCATTTATTTCAGTTCCTAAAGACTCGGGATCTCTCTGTGTATCCTTACCATATCGTTCTACTCATTTGGCTCCAATTAGTCTCGGCTAACAAAAATACATTACAACAAAACCCTGGTTAGCCATTGCTGTTTCTAATGACATAATTTGTGAGTTTTTAGCCCTTGAAAGTAGAGACACTGGAAATTAAGTTAGAGTATCTTCGGAGGGGCTGAGAAATATTAATTGCAGGCATCTGGGATCACTTCCTTAAGGAAGATTTGTGATTTCTATTTAACTAATAAATGTTGACATAATTGAAGTGCTATAAACTCCGTATGCTGGGCTTTCTGAGGAATTTCTGACCATTCCCTTGCTTAGTAGAGTAAGAAATTGCAGCGACATTAACACTAAGTCTTGGATTATTTGTTATTTTATAATAGTACTGAATGGTCAAAACAGTTCTGCAAGAGAATGTCTTTAGGAATGGTCAAAGCGTGCCCAAACCACAAAGACACTGTTAATTTAGTAAATAAATAATATTCTAATGTAAGTTTTTGTTTGCAACAAATTGTCTCTTCTCCATGCTCCTGTTGTAATTAGCTCCTAACTATGGGATCAAACTCAGGTTTTCAGAGCTTAGAATTGAAAAATCTCTCCAGTGATGTTTTTCAGATAATGATGGCCACTTTGAGTGATATTTCCTGATGTCAACCAGAAGTTTGAAAGACAAATTTAGAAAGAACCATAGGAGGTTCTTTAACAAATTAGCGCAACTTTGTCTCCTTAATAACAAGAATGGTACACTTCAAGAAGTCCAGGAAGATCCAACTTTTACATTCCATGTTTGCACTTTAAAGAGCTGTCCTCTGAGGTCCACAACTGTAGTTTTGACATGTTTCTGAAGTATAATCAATTATGATATATTGAGTCCAAATAAACTTCATTGCAAAATTATAACACCAAGCAAAAAGTTTTTATACACTGTTCACTGGACTTTACACTTTCCCCCTTTGCCTTCTCTCTCAAACATGAAAAGACAAGAATGATCATCATCAAATAGTGTAAAAACTGCACTCCCATGCTTCTTATGTAAAGTTAATAAAATAAATAAGAGGCAGCTGTGCACTTCAGGAAATCACTCCACGGAGGGGTTCTGGGAATACTATAACCACAAGTGTGAAGCCGGAGTCACTAGAAACCCTCAGTGGAATTACAGCTCAATAAATCAGGGTTTGCTCCTTCTGCCTTTACAACCTGGCTCCGTGCTCTGTGTGGTGCCTAGGCTCCACGCCATTCCCCATGCTATCTTTTTAATGATCGTGGAACTTCTTGCTTCCTGTTCCAGCAGGTTGGGATGTTTGGGGAGAACTTTTACTAGATGCTTGGTTACTGTGGGTCTCAAACATTTCAGGTTTAGGGATCAGGATATGGTAATAAATCCTTCTTGCCTGCTGCCACAAAATAAGGAAGACAGAGAGAGAAGAATTGGGAGATATTTTGATAACACTTCATGGAGGTAATAGTAAATACATTTATGGCAAATGGCGAAAGCACACGATAAGTACATCTATGAGCCGGTGGTAGGCCGCCTAGAAGCCCCTGCATACTACTGGGGCTTGTTGACGTATGGACTGTGAGTTTTGATGATTACCGTGATACAGTTGTCATTCTTTTTAACTTGTATATTCATTGGTGAAAAGCCCAATGCATATTTTTTTCAGGATTTCTTTTACTTGTATATCTTATCGACTTCCATTCTCCTTTATAGTAAAAGCCAAGTCTTAGTTTCCTTAGTTGAAAGACGCTTCCAAGTTTTGTATCTAAACAGACTAAATGACAAAAGAATCTGCACCAATGTAGAGCAGGGATTCTAAATGTTGTCTCTCTCAACTGTTAGCTTTACAACCACAGGCAAGTTACTTAATGTTTACATGTCTCACAATTGCCCTAAAATTGCAATATAGGGTCTGCTATAGTTTGAATCTCAAATTTTACCCAAAGGCCCTTGTGGAAAATAAAGCTCTGCTCTTGGGTGGGAGGTACTGCTCACTGGTTAAGAGTGCTTCTGCAGAAATGTAAGGAATTTGGCTCCAGAGCCTCAGCTTAAGAATGAAAAGGTGGGTATAGCTACATGTGCTCACAGTCCCAACACTAGGAGTGGGTGACAGGGTGACAGAAAAGGAATTACTGGCCTTTCTGGCTCTCAGAAGTAACAGTAAGTTCTAGCTTCACAAAATACCCCATCTCAGAGGAAATAGGCAGAAAGTGATCAGGGAAGACACATGATACTCTCTGGCTTCCATGTGCATGCGTTAGGAATACACTGCTACATATCCACACAGGTGCGTACCACACATGGAAGCACAAAGTTGTGTTCTTCATGGGGGTGCTATTGGTGGAAGATTTAAGGGGTTGGGACCTAGAACGTCTTTAAGTTTTTGGAGGTTTGCCTTGAAGGAATGAGGAACTCTGCTCTCGTAGTTTTCCTTTGTTCCCTCCTGTGAGTTGTGAATTTTCTCCACCACTTGTTCCTGCTGTGATGTGTTATATTGTCAAAAGCAACCAGACAGATTAGCCATGTACCAGAACCAAAGCTGTGACTCAATTTTTTTTTTTTTTTTTTTGCTAAAGTAAATTATTTTGGGCCTCTGTAATGCTATAGGGGTGAAAGGCTAATACTGTCACCAAATCCTGAGGTTACCATGAGGTTTGCTAGTAAGCGTCTGCTGTATAACAAACCACTCCCAACTTGGTCACTTTAGGTAATAATAGTATTTGCTATTTCTTATAATGTTGCAGACCATCTTAGAAGGATTTTTTGAAGTTTTTTTGTTTGTTTGTTTGTTTTCTGGAGAAGGCTTGCCTGAGTGACTGTTTGGGGTAATTTTATTTGTATAGTTGGAGGTTAGCATGTCTAAGGAACTCTGCTCTCCCCATTGCTTGGACATGTCCTGATGCCTTCTCTACAATGTCAAAGCACTCTCCCTATTCACCAGGATAGCCTGTTGTTCTTTCTGTGATAATCTCAAGGCAGCTAAAGTGATCAAATTCTTGTTTTGAATCTTATTTGTGGTGTCCCATGGCTAAAGCAAATACATCTCATAGTAAAGTCTGGATTGAAGGTAGAGAAATGGACTCTACCCCATAGGGAAACAGGGCTCTGCCTTGAAAGGAGCATGCACTTAAGCCTGAGGAGAATTTATGGTGTTTGCAATTTGCTACATGAGAGTTAGGTGATTCATGCTGAGAATAAAGTGTTTGACTTAGTTCCTGGCATCTGGGAAGAATTACCAAGCGGTATTGTTACCACTGTATTATTGGGTCCCCTGTACCCCTTTATATTTGTATACAGGTGCATATGAGTATGCGTGTGTGTTTGTATATGTGTAATATAGGTGTGCTCCTCAGCTGATTTCCCCCCTATTTTTAGAGATATGATCTTGCCCTGAACCTGAAGCTCATTGAATCTGCTAGATTAGATGGCCCAGCAAGCCCCAGCCAGGGAGCCTTCTGTCCCTGACTCCCCAGAACTAGAATCACAGGCATTTGTTGCTGTATGCACAGTGGTTTTGTGTGTTTGTTTATGTGAGTGCCGGGGACACAATCCCAGGTCCCTGTGCTTGGATACCAAGTGCCTTGACAAATGAGCCGCCTTCTGTATTTTTCCTTGTGAGGCAAATTCATCCTACAGCTCAGGATGGTCTGGGGATTTTGGTGCGTTTTCTTGTCTCAGTCTCCCAAGTAGTAGAATGACAGGCAAAAGATCGTCAACCATCATATTCCTAATTAGCACTATCTTCCAATCTAACCCTTGCAATTAGAGCAATTTTTGTCGAATTATCTCTAATACATGCAAATGAGGAACTAAATCAATTTTGAGGCAGTTCCAGTTCTCATCTTCAGTATTTGATGCCAGGGCAGGAACCTTCTGGAATCCCTGCAAGAAGGTAAACATGGACCATGTTCAATACAAGAAGAATTTTTTCTCCTTTCCATCTTCCACGATATTGCTAGAGGAATGTAAAAAAGGAGAAAAGTCTGTATTTTTGCCTTTTAATTTGTATCTTTTCGGGCTCACTTCTTACAAGAGTCACAAAAGGGCAGCCTTTCTCAGCCATCATCCAGCCCGAGTTAGTTAGCAGCCTTGCTGCTGCAGCAGCAAAATGTCAGTCCATGGTATAACGTTGGCCTGGCTCAGAGCTTTGCGTTTCATTCTTTTATAGGATTACACCTCAATAACGAAGCCCTAATTCTTTAACAATCTGTTTTACAATGACAATAATTTTATTAAATCGACCACTGGCCATTTTCCTTCTTTGAAAGTCAAATCTTTAAAGATTTACTTTAAATGTTAAGTGGTTTTGAAGAGATTTTTATTTTAAATGGAGCATAAACTGACCAATTGAACTGAAAATGGCTTTGAAATCTACTCAACTGACTTCCCCTAACTGGAACCTCCTACGGATGCTAACAGTCACTACTAAAAATCAGCATTCACAACCCTCAGCCTAGAAACTGGGGCCCTAGAGGCTAAACGAGGAGATGAACTCGGGTCGGTTTGGATTTCATTATGCTTAATAACTATGATCAATGCCAGTCACGGGCTCTTGCAGATTTATTCCTGGGAAAGTTTCCATGAAGATGTGACTCAGGTAAAACGAATGTGTTTTAAGTATCTAATCGGCAATGAACAATTTGTCCTATCCGTGAGGAATCAAACAATAATCCCAAACACATGTCTGGGTAACAGGATAGTAAGGACTGCCGACATAGATTGCTTAAGAAACAGTATTTCGTATGCAACTCCCTGAAAGATTCTACTCAAATAAAAGGATACTATGCAGTCGGGAGGGCACCCATTAGCTCTCACATTACCCCTCACATCCCCACCAGCGTTCTCTCTGCCCTTATGGGAATTAGCTCTGCTCTATTCCCACCTCCCAGGGCTAGAGAGAAGATCACAACCTTCCTGATCAGTTCCAGACCACCCTTCCCTCCCATCTTTCCCAGAGGACGACCAGGATCTCCGTTCTCCACCGCCCCGCCCCCTCCCCACAGCGGTACCTACAAGGGAGACCCTAGTGGCTTTGACATTCAAACCACACAACTGGTTTGCTTGTTTGCTGAACGTTAGTAGAGAAAAACAGCCAAGCAACACTCAGTGACTGCAGAAAGATGGGCGAGAAGGCTTCTTTAATGCCCTGAGACATGAGACTCTTTTCCCTTTGTAGACAGCCAAGATGTATGATTTAGATGCAGATTATTGCTTTTGTTCTCAGAATTAAAATAATTCCAGAGAAAGATGATGGATTCCTTCCTTCTGACGTGTAAGATTTTCTTTTCTTTTCTTTTTCTCGTGGTCCTAGACAAAAATGTGGGCCTCGTGAGGGGATGTGGATTTAGACAGTGAGAGTAAGACTCTTCTGTGTATCCACATGGAGCAGAGTTAATATGCTGAGGGGCTCCTGTGTACCCATGTGAGACACAGTTACCCTGCCGAGGGGGGTCCTGTATACCTATGGGGCACAGTTACCCTGCTGAGGAGGTCCTGTGTACCAATATGAGTCACAGTTACTCTGTCGAGTGGGTTCTTTGTCCCCACATAGGAGACGGTAACCTTGCTGAAGGGGTTCTCCATAAGCACACAGTGTAATTGTACCACTGTTGCTTCTTCAGTGGAGCTGAACTTGGACAATAAATGATTTCCTTAAGCAGCTGGAAGCTATGTGATTTGAGGACCCACAGGCAGGAGATGCTACAAAAGAGGATTCCAGCTTCAGTCCTCTCAATAAGCCTGGATCCATGGGCAGGGGCAGATCCATAAGGTGTGACTCTCAGCCAGAAGTGAATCCTGGCTTCCAGCACAACAACTTCCTACCTAGGGAATCTCACTAGAGTCTGCATTCATGCTGGTCTTTTGGTCTCTATGTCTTCCTTGGCCACAATGCATCCCTTTCAGGACAGCTAGCTCCTCTCTCACGGCTCGGGCTCGTGGGCCAGATGGTAAGGTCTCCTGCTCTCTTCAGAGGCTGTTGGCTAGCTTTGGAGCCTGGCCCAGAGCCCATCGCTCAGATCTAAACTCAGGAAGTCTGAGCACTCCAGAGCTGAGCTCTCCTCACCTGGGACATTTTGAGGCACTTCATTTTAACTCTGTCACATTCTCTACCTTTCAAGGGACAGCATATTAGGAGACAAAGCAGTTCCCTGGACTAGCACGGACCACCTTTGCAGTCTATCAGACTCAAGGCCCTCCCACCCTCGAAGAGCTTCTGATGAAGCTCAGCGTCGTTTCAGGTAAGTCTTAGAGGAACAGATTGATACACTGATGATCAAATTTCTCTTGGTTAGGCGAGGTGTGAGAAAATATTTCTTTTTCAAAGGGGGGGACCCCAAAAAACAACACTTACAAATTCTTTAACTTTTTCCTTTTTCAAAGAGAGATATATTTCCTTGTGGCCAAGGGATTATTTCAATCTCCTGACTTCCTCTCCTCTTCTCCTATTAATAGGACTTTGCCATTCTCATTGTTTAGTTTACATTAGGATACTGGCTGTTCTGGGAGACACAGTTTCCTACCGGGTTCCTTCTAGCCACTTTTTCTCCTGCTGTTGAGTCTCTTCTGTGCCCCCTTCCCAGACCCCATCCAGGTCTCCTAATATAGACCACATGCTTTGTGTTTCCTAGGCATGTTTAAGGGGGTGCTTAAGTCTTGAGTCATCGTTTCCACAGGTGGAATTGAAGTTCCTAGTATAATATGTCTGTGTGAATTTTATGTAGCTCATTTTTGCACACAGAATATAAAACGAATTTCAGCAGATAATAAGCCATAACATATAAACCTCTCGAAACACGAGGATTCCCAGCTCCGGAGTCTTGAATTTGATTTGGATGGATAGCAGAGTAAGTCACAAGACTGCCGTCACACGAGACAGAATCAGGGGTACCGTCACCTGTTATTCACACAGGAGAGGTTTATGTTTTATGTTTTGTGAGACATTAGCTGTATCGCACAGTAGTTCTTTCTACTTTGAAGTATATTAGGAAGCTCTAAACCTTGCCTACTGTGTTTATTCTAGTTTACATCCTAACTAACAGCATGTGAGGGTTCCCATTTCTCTTGAAGCACATCAGTATTTCAAGAAACAACAGCCCTTTTTTAAATTTGAGGGCTATTTTATTGTAGATTTGAGTTACATTTCTGTAACAATTAACAAGGTTGAGTATTTTTTCATATTCAATTTGGCCATTTACGTGCTTCGTTTCTAAAGAAATTCATATGTGTTTGTTGATGTATGCTTGCCAATTTAAACACTGGTATTTTTCCTATTAAATTGGTCACTTTTCAGATTCTTCTTGAGGACCATCAGGTCCTTATCAGACTCAAGTTTGCAAATGCTCTCTTCCACTTCATTTCCCCTTTGGTCTGCTGTTGGGTTCCTTAGCAGTGTAGAGATGGTCATTAGTTTGATGCAAAGCAATTCATCTATTTACTTCTTTTGTTTTTGTCTTCAAAATCTAAGTAAATATCTTTCCCCAAAGCCAGGAAACAGAAGAGCAGACTATATTTTCTTCTAGTAGTTAAATTATGTTAGATTTTCCCCTTAGGTGACATTCTTCCTCTCAGCTTTCAATCTGTCCTTCACGTGGCCCATGGAAGGGACTGCAAGTGCCTTAGGTTTTGAAGTTTTATTCTTTCAAGGGATGAATATTCCTGTACTGTTCCTCATGAAGATTGTTTTGGACACAATCTACTTTGTTCAGCTTTTAAATAAAAGAAAACATTCTCCAAAATGCTTTTCTCATTTGCTAATAAAATAGACAGGCAAGAGGCTGATGAAAGCTGTCCTAACAGGCTGGCAGGAGTTCATTAATCTGTGAATCTACGAGAGAGGAATGATAAAATGGAATAGGTTGAGTCACAATTGGATGTAATGGTTAAGGAGATGAGAGCCAGCAGCACGTTAACTAAGCTGTTATGTTAAACTCCACTGTCATAGTCACCTTGTACATTAGTGTATACACACACACACACACACACACACACACACACACACACACACACACACACACACAGGTCCCAAAGGGCAACATCATTGTAATCTCTTTCTGATTTCATTTATTTAAATCTCTCTCTCTCTCTCTCTCTCTCTCTCTCTCTCTCTCTCTCTCTCTCTCTCGTGTGCATGCGCGTGTGGTTTTCTCTGTGTTGGTCTATCTGTATATCTGTCTCTTACTCTCTCTGGTATATGCATGTGCGTGCTTGTGTGGGTGCCCTCAGACATGTGAACAGATGGTTGACACCAGCATGCCATCCACAATTACCTTTCCACCTTTTTGAAGATGGGCCTCACTGAATCTCGGGTTCACGATGTTAGTCAGACAAACGGACCAGCGATCCTCGAGAATTCTCCTGTCTGTACCATACAACGGCTGGAGGTGCAGATGTTCACAACCATGGCCAGCTTTTTGTATGGCTATTGGGGATCTAAACTCAGGGTTTATGCTTCTGTGCAGCAAGGGTTTTACCCACTGATCTATTTCACAAGACTCCAACCTTAGTTTTTGAGGTAAGGTCTCTCCCTGAGTCTGGAATAGAGCATTTCTGCTAAAGTGGCTGGCCAGCATGCCCCAGTGTTCTTTTGTCTTCACCCCCAACTCCATTCACAGTGCTGAGTTTACATGGAAACAGTGCTGATCCTGCCCAGTACATGGGTTTTGGGAATCTCAGCTTAGGGCCTTATGCTGACACAGTAAGTACTTTACCCATCCAACCACCTGCAAAGCTCCCATGTTGAGATCTAAAACACATACTTTGTAAACTCAACTGACTTTAAGATCAGGGAGTGAAGTGCTTCATGAAGTCGGGAAAACATTTCATCACGGACAGTGCCCAACATCAGATGTGTGGCACCACAAGTATCTGTAGACTGCTATGTATGTGGTCCAGTACATTTGTAGGTGACGTCATGTCACAATGTCAAAAGATTGGACGCCTTGCATAGGAAAGCGGGGCCCTGGTTAGGTAGATTGCTCACTGTTAAATTAAAAGCTTTCTTGGTTTAGCTTTTTCATAAGAATCTAGAACTCCAAATTCTTTTATGTATGAAAACTCTTGATATTATTTTTATATTAAAATAATTTATTCTGTATAGATTCTGGAAATATCTTCCTCATGTCTGTCAGCACTGTGCTGGTGGCTCTAACCATGGCTCATGGACATGAAGAGAAATGAATTGCAGCTTTATTGGAAAGAAGTCTTATGGTCATTACTAAGTAATCCACTAAAAATAAAACATTAATTCACTACTGTCAGTAAATGAACTTATCAATATTGCAGAATGCTAGGCCAACATATATAAGTAAATTGTTTGTGTATAAATTTTAATGGATAATATGAAGATAAAATTAAAAAACCTTCACCATTCTGCCTAAATTGAAAAGAATAGTATACTTTGGAACAAATTTAACAAAATAGTTCAAGATACACACATTGAGAAATAAGGTGTATTATTGAAGGAAATAAAGTCCGGAAACATGGTTGTAGGCTACATGTGAATACACAGTATTTTTTGACATAGTAATATTTCTCAGATTGATTATAGTAAGTGAAAAATATTCAAATTTTTTAGGAAAATTAATTTTAAAAATTCTTGGCAAATAAGATGCATAAAGAGATGCATAAAAGGCCAAGAAATCCTGAGAAAGAGTAAATTTCTGACTAGTTCTTTTTAAATTTAATTTAATTTAATTTTACTTATTCACTTTACATCCCACTCACTGACCCCTTTCCCATCACCCCTTCCCATAATTCTTCCCCATCCCTCCTCCACTTTGCCTCTGAGCAGGTGGGGGTCCCCTCAGGGTATCCCCCCACCCTGGCACTTCAAGTCTTTGCAAGGCTAGGTGCTTCCTCTCCCCCTAAGGCCAGGAAAGGTAGCCTAGCTAGTAGAACATATCCCACATACAGGCAACAGCTTTTGGGATAGCCTGTGCTCCAGTTGTTCAGGACCCACATGAAGGTCAAGCTGCACATCCGCTACATATGGCTGGGGAGGCCTAGGTCAGATGGTGTGTGTCTCTTGGTTGGTAGTTCAGACTCTGAGAGCCTCAAGTGTCCAGGTTAGTTGATTCTGTTGGTCTTCCAGTGGAGTTCCTATCTCTTTTGGGGCGTGCAATCCTTCCTTTCAATCTTTTATAAGAGTCCCCAAACTCCACCTAGTGTTTGGCTGTGGGTCTCTGAGTCTGTCTGAGTCAGCTGCTGGATGGAACTTTTCAGAGGACAACATGCTCCTTCCTGCAAGCATAACAGAGTATATAAATGGATATATAAAAACAACTTGACGAGTCAGTTGTTTTCTGTGTATATGGTTTCAGAGCTGATCACTTTGTATTGGACAACCAATAAGGGATTACAACTTTCTTGGGAGAGATCAATTCTTCTAGCAGTCATTAGCTATAATTTCTTGTCCACAATTGTGACTGACTCCCTCTTCCTCATGCAATATGTGCTGGCTAGTCTTATGTCTACTTGATACACAAACTAGAGTTATCTGAAAGGAGGAAACTTCAATTGAGAAAGTGTCTTCATAACATCTAACATTTCTCAATTAGTGATCAGTGGGGTAGACCTATCCCACTCTGGCTGGTACCATCCCTGTGCTGGTGATCCGGGTTCTACACTAAAGCAGGCTGAGGAAGCCAAGGGGAGAAGCTAGTAAGCATCACTCTTCCATAGATGTTGCATCAGCTCCTGCCTCCATGTTTATGTTCCTGTCCTGTCTTTTATATTGAGCTGTGATAAGGAAGCATAAGCTGAATAAACCCTTTCCTTCTAAAATTTCTTTGGTCATGGTATTTTTATCACAGCAATAGTGATCCTAACTACGATACCATGTGTTTGATATTGCCATTGTTCCGATCTTGTTTACTCAGTCATTTCTATGAGAGACTGTTTCGGAGAAGACTTCCTGGTATCCTGTCTCTTATAAATCTTTCCGCCCTCTGTTCTTCAATGTTCCTTCAGCCTTAGATGCAGGAGCTGTGATGAAGACATATCCATCAAGGCTGGGCTCTCCAAGACCTGTTAATCTCTGCAGTGGTTCGAGTTGTGATTTTCTGTGATGGCTTCCATTTCCTGTACAGAGACGCTTCCGTGATGATGAGTGATAGCTACACTTATCTGTGAGTATAAAGGTAAGATTTAAAATGTTGTTTGTAATGATGAATCTATGACCTCACTAGTTCCAGAAGCTGGTTAGGTTTCTAGTTCCAAGCATGGTTTCTATCCTGTTCCATGGGCGGTAAGTCCAATTAGATAGTGGTTTCTTACTGTGAACATGGAAGTGCCGCTTATTGGCTATCTTGCCATGCTGGTCATTGCTGTAGTTCATCTATATCACAGCTTTGTGGAGTATTAATTGCTTCCATATTTTGGCAACATAATATTTTCTGGTACTATGAAAGTTATAACCAGCTCCAATAATATAAATGTATAGTATCTTCAGGTAGGGGCTAACCTTGAACATCTGAGATGCAACCATCGGCTACATCAATACTCTGTATTGTTTGGGGAGACATTCAGACTACTTTGACCAACTATTCTAACAGAGCTTTTGCATGCCTGGTACTGGGTTTTTTGTGGGCAGCATTGTCAGCCCTGGTGGTATAACATCCTTTGACATACACGCATGCACGCACACACACACACACCCACACACACAGCCACACCCCCCCACACACACACCATTCACATATGCACTTATAAGTATTATGTATGATTTTAGGTAAATATAAAATAATAATATTTTTAGCTTCATAGACTCAAATCTCAAACTGTTGTTACAAATTATTATTTTGAAGCTCGATTAGTGAGGACAAAATATAACTAAAGAAGCTGGGTTTTCTTTAATATTTGCTTCTTTTATTCATATCCTTAATGGTGCTTGGTTTGACATGATTTATTGCTGTAGGATTTTTACTTTTTATCCATTTGTGAAATGCTGATGTAGCAAGGTTGACATCCTGATGATAATTTATTCCCATAAACTACATAGATTTTTTTTAGGACTTTTTCCTCCCTAGAAATGAGGCTTCCATGCAATTAGATAACTGATACTTAAAAGCCATTCTTGTTTAAAAATTTATTTATTTATTCACTTTATATCCCAATATCAGGCCCTCTTGCCTCACAGTACCCCCTCACACAGATACTCCCCCACTTTTCCCCTCCCCCTGTCCTGTAATCACCCACCCCTGGCACATCCAGTGCAGGATTAGGCACATCTCTCTCACTGAGGACAGAGAAGATGTTACAGTTAGGGGAACAGGATCCACACTCAGGCAACAGATTCAGGGACAGTCCCTGCTCCAGTTGCTGGGGGACAGGCATGAAAACTAAGCTGCACATCTGCTTCATAGGTACAGACCATGCTTGCTCTTCCGTTGGTGGTTCAGTCTCTGGGAACCCCAAGGGTCCAGGTTAGTTGACTCTGTTGGTCCTGTAAACATACTTTTTAAAAAATATTTTAATTGTTACTCTAATCAGCCTATCAGTTGATATTATCCACATCCTAATACCTAATATTTTATGCCCATTTCTTGTCTTCCAAAAGAAATGTGGCTTCCCTAGGGTTAGCTCATAATGTAATCTCTCTTACTATTAATTTAACTTTAAATATTTTTAAAATCTAAATATTGGAAATTTCTCAACATTTTTCTTTTGAACAGTTTGGCAGCTTTTACCCACACTGGTTACTCCTACAATTAATACTGACAACAATAATAAATTATATTTCAACCAACAAAGTTTCATAAAGCTCACAAGATTTTTTTTTTTTTTTGTTCGGGTTCCAGCTAGAATGCTTTTATCTATATTTGAATGCAAATTTTCAGAGCTTAACAATAAATCTAAATGACACATCTTATTTGTATTACATTATTATGTTGATTAGCTGGGCTGGTAACTTGTCAAACATTTCTCATCGATTATATAACATGTCAGACATGTCAATAGTCTTTAGCTCTATGCTTGACTGAAATTCCAAGATAGAAATTAAGGTCAAAAGAAAGCCCATAGTGGGATTTTAGGCAGACGTTGGCCATTAGTGTGTCACGACAGAGAACTCAAGAAACTCTTAAAATCAGTGGTTCTCAACCTGCAGGTTGCGACCCCTCTGAGGGTAAAACTACCCTCTCACAGGGGTCACCTAAAACCATCAGAAAATATAGATGTTTACATTACGATTCATGACAGAAGCAAAATTAGAGTTATGAAGTAGCAACAAAAATAATTTTATCGTTGAAATTCACCACAACATGAGCACTGTGTTAAAGGGTTGCAGCATTAGGAAGGCTGAAAACCACCATTTTAGATAGTTGAGAATATTAGGATTTCAGAAAGCAGATACAGTCTTACAGGTACAGAGCATGTATCAGAAAGTAGCAGAAAATTTCCTGTCTTTTAAAATTCTTATCCTGTTTATAGGAATCTCGTTTTCCCTCTGATATTCACTAAAAGGTGATGCTTGATAGCACTGACAGTGCCTCAGTATTTTGTACTAACTAGGAAGCACTCCTCACTCCTGTGAAAAAGCATAAACATTGTAAAGAACCAACAACAACAACAACCCCCCCAAACCTCAACAAAGTATCTTCTAGTTCTGAAGATACTCAGAGGCAGTAGAGTCGTTTTGCCTGAGTGAAACATTTTTAATTATGAGGGTCTGAAATGGCTTTTGTTCATTATCAATTTCTGAATCAATTCTATGTAATTGCCCCTTCATGTATCCTAAGAAATGTATTGTAATCTTGTGGCAATGTAATATTGTCTAGGACATTTTTGTCACATTTTTGTGGAAATAAAGATATAAACATTGCCAGAGTCTGATTCCCAAAACCACCCATACGGGAATATATTTAAATCATAATGTTTTTTAGGGTAAAAGAAAAACTTGTCAATCTCAGGCCTTCCAGGAGGTAGATAGGATAATGGTAATAATATTCTTTGAGTTTGGTCTGTTGCAAATAGACCTGAGACATGACAAGTGACTCGCTCAGTATTAGAACAAAAAAGCAACCTAATTATTTATGGAGATGCTCACCTCCAGGCATTCCGGGGCCAATACTGGGGCAGATCACTGTTGTAACACTCTTCTCAGCAAGTACCCAAGTCCTCAGGAAATATTCTTCACACTCATTCATCAACAAGTAAAGTTTCAAAGAATTTATTTTTGAGATTGTTGTCACTGTTATTTGTGAATTGATAACCTTAAATGGATATATTTGGAAGTGATCCAAATTCTTATTTGGGAATTAGATTGTTTAAGTGATTAAGCAAAGTAACTGGGGTCACCACCCTACTCAATAAGATATTTTGGCATGCAATTAATTATAATCTCATTGAAAATCCTTTTGATTTAAAGATTAATGCTGATTCTTTCAATTATGGTATTCATTTTTTAAATTAAAATTGAACCAACCAGAAGGTAACTGCAGAACTTCTCCAGGATGTTGACATTCATTTAGGAAGCCCATATTAAAGACAAGAATGGTAGCTTGTGACTGTAATTCTAGCTCCAGGCAGGAGGCAGGAGGCAGGAGGCAGGGAGTTTAAGGCCATCCCTTGCTACATAGCTTGATGCTTGGGCAGCAGGAGACTGCTTCAAAACAAACAAACAAACCCCATTTTAGTATTTGGTCAAAGCATGGATTAGGCATAACTGTGTTTATTTTATTATACCATATGGGGAAGGTAGAGGCATTATATATGTTTCTTAATAGTTTTGGTTATTTCAGGATTATATAGTCAGAAAATTGGTCTCATAGCTTTTCTCATGTGGGTGGAGTGGAGATGACTTTGTTAATGATCAACACCAAGGCATTAAGAGTTCGGTAGGCACAAGAGCTATTGTTCTTTGTTCATTGTTTAGGGGTGAGCTCCCTTCTAGAATACAGGAAAGGGGACTATTTTTAATAGTCCATGAACAAATTTTGTCCAAGAAACTCAGGGGGAAGAGTGCCAAACTATGGGTAGGATGTCTAAAGTTGCCTTGACTGTGATTGGAACTTCAGAGCTGACAGCACTTCGGGATGAGGAAGGAAACTACGTCAATGGTAGCCTGAGGTCATTGCAATGCTGGAGAGTTTCTCTGGGTTCCACTCAGACACTGGTTTGGAGTTTTTACAGAAGCCAGGGCCAAGCATAAAGGTGTAAATTGAAATACAAACTGAGAGGAGGGGAAGGAGGCCAGAGTGTTTCATGTTGCAAGTCAACAAAGTGAATCTTACATGCAAATGGTTTCTCAACTGTGGAAAACACAGAGACTATTAGGAGGTGTCTAGTGGGGATTGACAGGGGGCATTCTTCCACTTGGTGAGGGTTTTGGGTCTTGTACATCAATAATGTAACGGTGTCTCTCTTGAGCCCTTTTGGGGCACGGGAAATTGACAAATACAAAATCAGACAGAGAGCCAATGCAGTCTAGAAAGGATTTGAATCTCTTACACCCATCCTGTCGACCATTTTATTCGATGCCACATAGAAATTGCCCAGGTCAGGTAGGGACTAGATGATTTCCTTCCTTCCTCCCTCCCTCCCTCCCTCCCTCCCTCCCTCCCTCCCTCTCTCTCTTTCTTTCTTTCTTTCTTTCTTTTTTTAAGATTTAGTTTTTACGCCGGGCCGTGGTGGTGCACACCTTTAATCCCAGCACTTGAGAGGCAGAGGCAGGTGGATTTCTGAGTTCGAGGCCAGTCTGGTCTACAGAGTGAGTTCCAGGAAAACCAGGGCTACACAGAGAATCCCTGTCTCGAAAAACCAGAAAAAAAAAAAAAGATTTAGTTTTCACATTTGTAGTTATGTGTAGGTGTGTTGGTCTGCATGTGAGAGTGTGTGCATCATTGCAGGGTGCAGTAGGAGGCCAAAGGCATCAGATTCGCTGGAGATGGAGTTATGGAGGGTTGGGAGCTCAATTTAGGTCCTCTGGAAGGACATCAGGTGCTCCGAACTATGGAGCCATTGCTTCAGCCCTAGCGATGAATGATTCAAGTTACTGTCTATTTTACCAGATTTTAATTTACCCCTGTCGTCTTCAATCTTACATCTCAATGGCACTTCATGCACAAACTAATGCATAAAAGATTGAATTATGTGGAAAGATTATAAGTGTCAATGCTTCGTATTCCAGAGAGTAAGTGTGCTAGTCGGACTGTGCCCCTTGGAGTCAAAAGAAACTTTGTTTTTATTTTCTTGTAGAGATTAAAAGAAGCATTTACTATGTTGGTTTTATTAAGTTAAATTTTACAGTTGCCACTACCCAAGCAAGAGGAGTGAGGCTGGAGTGGGTGGGTGGGTGGGGGAGCACCCTCTCAGAGGCAAAGAGGAAGGGTATGGAGTGGGGGGTTCGTGGAGAGGAGAACAGAAAGGGGGAAAAAATGTGACATTTGAAATGTAAACAAATAAAATGATTAATAATAATAATATTATTATTATTATTAAAACGAATGGTGTGACTATTTGTTTCTAAACCAATATGTACTTACCTAGTGCTGTGGCCTCTTCATTACACACAAAGGTTACCTCAGTGTTCACAGAGGCCACTGTTCTAATGAGAATTAAAAAAAATATGCATCTCGCTTACCACAAAGCTGTTTTGCTATCAGTGTCCTGAAGTTATGTGCACATGATTGGGGTACTGTCCTAGGCCCAAAGAAACCTAGCTTGCTATTTATCTAGGTATCCACCTGAAGTCTGGTCCCCTAGTGAAAACAGAATTGCTTTCTTCTGTATAGCTTTATAACAACTAGAACCAGAGAACGTGACCAGCCCTTCCTGGAAATGACTCTTCCCTTTTCTGCTAACTGCACTCACAAGTACTGCAGGGTTTTCCATGGTTCTAACTTGTATCTCTTGTTTAGTCAAGAATTTGATGGGTGATAACTACATAATGCTAATTTATATAAGCCCTTGTCTTGGGACTTTATTTTTTTTATTTTTTTTTTATTTTTGATACTTTATTTACATTTCCCATGATTCCCTTTTTCTTTGGAAACCCCATGTCCCCTCCCCCTCCCCGCGTCTGTGAGGGAATTCCTCCTCCCACCTACCTGCCCACCCATTCCCACATTCCCACCTTGACATTCCCCTTTACTGGGGCCTCTAGAACCCTCAGGCCCAAAGACCTCTCCTTTCTCCCTGGTGGCCATCGAGGTGATTCT
>CM052713.1:52147090-52160166 GCA_028551405.1 Uromys caudimaculatus | reverse complement strand
AAAATGATGAAAAAAAAAAAAAAAAAAGAAAATCCTCATAATCTAATGGCTAGATTAAACAATGATAAACACTGGCTAAAACGTTTTAAAAAATCTATTTACTAGTATGAAAAGAAGTGATTCCATTTAATTAAACTGGCTAAAACTTAGCTTTTGGCTGTTATGTATGCTGCCACTTTGGTAGTGAAGGAATTGTAACTCAGCAGTGTTTCAGAAGGGATGGTATGATACAATTCCTGATTCCAGGAGCAGAGTTAGCAGGGCATTGACCACCACGAATGTTGGCTGGTGCTAGGTATACGGCTTGTTTGTATAATAATGTACATTTTCATGTTCTTCCTTTGTGGAATTCTTTACCTGTTAAGCATGAGTCCGAAAGTCAAGAATATGTTCCTCAGCAGAGTGGTAAATGCTGTGACCTTCAGGACAGCCCTTAAGGCTGTGAGAAGGACCTCTGCAAACAAGAGCACAAGAATTTCTCAACTATGTAAAATATAAGGATGCAATATGAATTGTATGAGGGACTTCATGAACCTAAAAGAACAAAAGCAGTTGCACTAATGAAACAGCTTGTTATAAAGATACAAAGGCAGGCAGATTTCTGAGTTCAAGTTCAGTCTGGACAGAGCCAATTTAGGTCCAGGTATGGTGGGAGTGGTGATCTCACAGCTGGATGCCACCCAGCTAGCTTATTGTCTATGGTCACAAAGGCAGGCGGAGTCCCGAGTTCAAGGTAAGCCTGGAACAGAGTGAGTTTAGGTCTGGGCATGGTGGCAATGGTAATCTCAGGACTGGATCCCACCCAGGCAAACTTATTGTTGGTGCTTACAAAGACAGGCTGATCTTTGAGTTCATTTGCTATGTTAAAAAATGTACTTGCTGTTTCTTTCTAAGAATCAGGGAGCTAAGGTTATAAATACTGATTCATGGGATAATCAAAAGGGAACCTGTGGTAATGATTGAATTGATATGTAAATAAAAGGCTGGACTTTAGTCTGAAAGAGCTGAGATATCTAGACATCTGCCTGGAGAGCTGTCTCAAGCAGAACACAGAGCTGTCAGCTTGTACCTCATCATTTAAATTTGAGTGATTCCTTTGTGGCTCCTCAAAACCCCTTCCTCAGGACTTCCTCTCCTGCTGAGATTGGACCTTGGCAAAGGGAAATAATGAGTGTGTTGGAGATGTACTGGTAGGATGGACTTTTGATGTGTGGAGCTGAGCAGACACTGGGCCTGGTTTTAGTGGTCAATAAAAGCAACTAAATGTAGACGGGAAGAATGGAAGAGGAGGCAGTCTACCTGGATGAACAAAGCTTAGTTCAAGGCAGGAATTTTTAAATAAGAAATTTTATGGACTTTTCATACAATGGAAAAAATGTACTTCAATACTGGTTGAGAGACAATGGTATGGTTTGGTAGCCATCCCCCAGAGTGCCTCTTGTTAAGTTCTGGTTCCCAGCCCATGACACTACTGGAAGCTGGAGAACTCATAAGAGGTAAGGCTCAGTAGAAAGTCTTAGATCACTAAGAGTGAGTTACAGGCAAACTGTGGGACACATCCCCTTTTCTCTCTAAATTCTGCCTTGAGATGAAAGGCATTCTCAAGTGCTGCTGCTAAGATTCTTGTTGCTCCACTGTAGGCATCAAAACAATGAGTTGGCCAGTCATGGTTGGAATATTTCAGAACTGTGATTCCAAATGAACCTTTCTTATTCTTAAATTGGTTAAAGCAGGTATTTTATTGCAGTTATGGAAATCTGGCTAGTGCAGGGGTTAACTAAAGTACATATGGTTTGCATAGGTATAAAATTGGTTGAATATTTAAATAACTGTGGAATAGGCAGCCATCAAAATGAGGCTCCTGGTCTCTAATTTATGACATGGGATGTTGCATAAGCTATGTAATTTTTATTTTGACATAAGTTATGCCAGTTTTTTTTTTTTTTTTAAACTGGGAAAGGAACTGTCTTAGACGGAAAGATAGGACCCTCAAGTTAAAAAAAATATGGAGGAAACTGAAGGATCAAAACACTTCTTCTGGGGCTGGAGAAATGGCCAGCAGGAAAGAGTGTGTACTGCTCTTGCTGAGAACTGGAGTTCATTTCCTAGCACTTATGTCAGGAAGATTTCAACTGGGCATAACTCTGTATCCAGAGGATCTGAGGGTTTCTTCTGGCTCCTCAAGCCCTCTACTCACATGTGCACATATCCTGACACAGACATACACATACAATGAAAAAACAAAACAAAACACCGTCGTTTCCATCTTCTCTACAAGAGAACCTGCGAGTCTAGGAGGCAAACAATAGGAGAGGCGAAGATCCAACAGGATCTGTGTGAGAGTTATTGCAAATGTTTCAGTGCAAATTTTCTGGTGATGGGTTTCTCAAAGTACTGCTTGGGAGCTTGAAAGCAGAATGTTCAATTTAAGTGTCATTGCTGCTGAGACAAAATAAACAAACAAGCAAACAAACAACCCCCCCCCCCTTTTTTGTCTCTCCATTAAACCTTCCACCCCAGTGCTGGGAACTGAACCCGGGCTTTGTGCATATTAGGTATGTGCTCCATCACCAAGTCACATCCCCAGTTCTCCACTAGGTCCTTAGGATGCGCATTTTACTTTCAAGTGGTTTGTAAAACCTTGACCTTTTTGTGGAAATAGAAGAGGTTGAATATTAGGTGAGGAATATCAGAGGCTGGAGTGTGGCACATGGGCAGACCAGGAGAGCCACTGGGATTGTGGAACAACCACACAGTGTGGTGAGGATCTGAGCTAAGGTTACTACTGAGTTGGGTCAAGGGGCACTGGGTTATAATGCCAGGCATGGATCTAGATGACCCCACCATGCCCTTTGTACAAGCCTGGGGCTCCACTCGTATATGTGCATGCATTTACAGGCACACACAAAGACAAAAACAATTTATAGCAAGATGTAAACAGTGTTTGTTGCTGAGAGTTTGGATTTAATTTTTTTTTTTTTATATTTTCTTATTTCTCTTGCATTTTTCACAATAAGCATTTCTCGCTTTAAAAGTCATAAAATAAATATATTTACATTAAAAAACAAAATAGAATTTTAGAGTGTTTATAGAACAAATGTTAACCACACAGAGGGTAAATTTTGCTTGCTTTTATGTGAATAGAACAATATGGTTGAATTACCTTAAACCCCCTTTGTAAGTTTTGTGAGGTACTTAACACATATTAAAATAATATGTATTGGCCTTCCTTCCTTCCTTCCTTCCTTCCTTCCTTCCTTCCTTCCTTCCTTCCTTCCTTCCTTCCTTCCTTCCTTCCTTCCTTCCTTCCTTCCTTCCACACTTCCTTCCTCCCTCCCCCCTTTCCTCCCTTTCTTTCTCTCTCCCTCCGTCTTTCCTCCCTTTCTTTCTTCCTCTCTCCCTTCCCTCCTCCCTCCCTCCTCTTTCCTTCCTCCCTTTCTCCCTCCCTCCCTCCTCCCTCCCTTTCTTTCTCCCTCTCTCCCTCCCTCCCTCCCCTCCATCCATCCTTTTCCCCTTCCTCCCCACAGTCCTTAACTTTTCATTTTTCTTTGAGTTAAAACTTTGGAAGGGTTATGAGGTTGGAATAGCATGCTTTTTCAGGATCTGACTTTACGAACGATGTTTTCCCCTTGCCCCTTCCCAGGATGGAGTTTTCTACTGTCATCTTTTCTAAGATACTTTGAAAGTTCCATTCTTCTTCACAAAGCTGCATCTGCTTCTATATTGTGCTGATGGTCACTACCCCCATGTTGCCCAAAGCAAAGACCTTGTCGTGTTCCTGCTTGATTATTCCTATCTATGGCTTTCTACTAGAAAATCTACTGAAATCTCCATTTTACAACTCATAGAAAGATGATGAAGCATTTCTGTGCATTCTTTGCCTGTGTACAAGTTCAGGAGCACTAAACTTGCCCTTCCTGTGTGTTCTCCTGACTTCCACCAGGCAGAGCTGTGTCTTGCTATATCTTCTCCATTATGCAGTGACAGACACATGGAGGTTCTTTTTGTGTACTGCATGAATAATAAGCACTGGAGTCAAATGCTAAGCATACAGAGAGACCACCCTCCTTTGGTGCAGGCAGAGCTGGAGGCTGCAGCCATCAAGAATCCTCTGGCAGATTTGGCTTGGCTTGGCTTGGCTTTTACATAAAAGTAGAACATGGCAACAGCACAATTTTAAGCACAGAGGTACTGCTGATTCTTTAATTTAGACTTGCTGAAAGTGAGGATACATTTTATACCAACCCTATCCAACACTGATATTTTCAGAAAAAAGGGGACGCTATCTTTCTAGTGAGAAATTTATTTCCCAACACATCCAGGATGGTTCCATCTGCACTAAGTTTAACATCAGAACTATTTGGGATCTGTTCTGTATCCAGCGGCAAAAGAGGACTGCTCTACCCTTCCAGGCTCATCTATTATGATGCTTTCTGTAATGCATTATACCATGTGCAACTAATATTTTAGAATCATGGGGAAGCATCTGCTTCTGTTTTAATGTCTTGATAAAAGTGTTGTAAATATTGTAGCTGTATGAGATTCCATCCCTTCAAGGATCTGTTTCATTTCACCTGGAAATTATCTTAACTCTTAAATCCTTTCCCAGATGCTCTACCTCGGGATGAAGCCCATGACGTCTAATCAACTTCTCTGTTAATTAGTAATGGAAACTGCACATCTTTATGTTTTCAAGAAGCAGTGTTAAAATTCCAAGATAAATAAGGAGCCCATAACACAGTATTTATTCCTGCAGCATGAAATTAGCTTTCCAGAACAGGGCGTCCATAGTCATTTAATGACGTCAACTTGGAGAGTTATACTTAGAAAGCAGAAAGGACAGGTTGGAGCAGCAGAGAGCCTGGCTGACTTGGCCAGTGATGCTATTCAAGGAGCCCTGCCTTTTGGAGAGCCTCGCTTCTGGAGATTGTCTTTCGATGCCTGTGTCAGCCATGAGAATCACTTTAAATGTGATGTGTGAGTAGCTGAAGAATTGCCTTCTCTGCATTAGGGCACACACCCCAGGGGGAGCAAGGGGCCCTTAAGAACATAGCAATAAACCCAAGCCAGATTATATAGTCAGCTTGTTGCTTCTAAGATGGGAATGAAAGGTCATTGGTTAACTTCTTATGTTTCTTCTTCTTGGTTGTTGTCATCTTCTTCTCAGTCATCTTTATCATCATCATCATCTTCGTTATTGTTGTTGTCCTCCTCCTCCTCCACCTCCTGCTCCTCCTCCTGCTCCTGTTCCTGCTCCTCCTCCTTTTCTTTTGAAAAACTTTCAAAATCTCAGAACTGAGTGGACTTAGATATTTTCTAGTTTAGAAACCTTCAGTTTTGTGAGTAAATAGAATTTTATAAATGCTCAGTATGTAACCCCAGGAAAAAAAGTAATGGCATCCTGGAGAGAAGATTCGTGTGAGATTATCCCAAGTTGCCACTTCACTCAGTAGAAAGATTCATCATGCCTATGGTTTCTATAAGTTGTTAAGAACACTTCTGGACCCAACTTCCTGCTAGTACTAGAGTAGGAGAAGAGTTACCGTGCCACCTCACATGGGTATTCCTGAGCCACATAGGGCTTAATTATTTTCTTCTTAATGCTATCCACAGAATGGCACTTTTACCATCCAATTTAGTCTATTCCATGTAAAATAATATTTTCTTAATCTTCTCTTTCCCCTTAAACAACTATTTCATGAGCAAAGTTACTTTTCTCATACAATTGAAGATAACTCTAACTTTCTGTCTATATGCCTATCTATCTATCCATCTATCTATCTATCTATCTATCTATCTATCTATCTATCTATCTATCTATCAATCTATCTATCTATCATCTATCTACCTACATATCTTTAATCTATCATGCATGCATCTTTTACTTTTGCTTTGCTTATAAGATTTCTGGATACTTCAGTATTTGTGTGTACTTCTTCAGTTCTTTGAAACAAACAAACAATCAAACATTGAAAGACTGAAAATCCAGACATAGCCCACTAGTAACCGAACTAACAGACACATGCCATGTATGGGCTGAATACCCTTCTCTCTCCATTGTAATTCCTTGTCCTATAAAAATCCAACTTCTGATTAAATCTGACCTTCTAGTCTTGCTTATCATTCATTCCACAGCTGAATATCAGTGAAGAGATCAGACTGCCAAGTGACTCCCCATTAGTTCACGACAGTAGTCCACGGACATGGCGTCAGTCTGACTTCTATCCTCTGCAGTTTGCATCTTTCCCTACTCATCAATTTCCCCATATTTTCTCCCCCTTTCTACTCTTAAGCTGATTATTTTACTTTTTATTTTATTGAGAAAACATAAGCAAGCCAAAGAGAACGTTTTTAACCTTGACATCCCACTCTACCAACTTACGTGTCTCTGACCAACAAACTCTGCCATGCTTCCTGGTAAGCAGAGGAGCGGAGAGTGCTAGCACCCATCCCAGCACTCCATGTCTATTCTGTGATAGCTTCAATACATTTGGTGTGCACCAGGTCTGAAATACTTACAATTATTGACAGCACCCCTCTTGTCTTGGTTGTCATAGGTTTAAGTGCTAAGGAGCAAGTGGCACACTTGAGGTTGTGGCTCTGCCATGAACTACATTCTTTTTGTTTCCAAGGAAGGTTCCCAGGGCTGTACTAGTAGGTGAGCTAGAAATGAGACACTGCCTGACTCCTGTTGTCCCATGTTTTCCTTCTAGTGAAGGATTCTTGTAATTGAACCTCTAGTTAGGTGTTGAGATTCTTTGAGTCTTTCCTGAAGCTTGTTAATTAATTAAAATATAAAATTAAACCAATACTATTTCCCTCCCTGCCTCTGTGATTGCTTTCTCTTGCACTTTATTTACTCGCTTTGATGACTATTTTTCACAATGGCTCCATTACCTGGAGTCTAACCTCTGCAGCTGCTTCCCCACTGCACTTTAGCTCGGGATGCACAATTAGGCTGGCCACTTTCCTGTAATTAAAAAGGTTAACGATTGATTATAATCATCACTCTCTGAGGAAAAAACAGCAGGAGTAAAATTACAGATGATAGTTTTCTCTAGACCAAATGTGGTTAATATGTGTTTATTTGAAGCAGATTTCAGCACTTATGGAATCCGCAGGTTATCTCTACCTAGACTGATGTAAGGAGCTGCAAGCTCTACTCTGCTGGTCTCCCTAGATGCTCCCTTCTCTTGGTTCTCTGCTTCTTTATTATCTTTGTAAAATTCTTTCTTGTATCTTACTTTTTCCCCTTCCTTCCTTCCTTCCTTCCTTCCTTCCTTCCTTCCTTCCTTCCTTCCTTCCTTCCTTCCTTCCTTCCTTCCTTCCTTTCTTTCTTTCTTTTTTCTTTTTTTTTTGGTAGAAATCTAAGCTCAAACCTTCATAAAGCACAAATTTAGTTTCAGGTATTTCATTCTTTCATCTGGTTTTTCTTCTTCTGTGCTGATTTTAAGCTTACTCTCTATCTGCCTCTGTCTCCGGAGTCCTGGGATTACGTCACACATCACCATGTCTGGATCCACTGCCTTTCTTTAGGGTAAACGATTTCATTTCTCAGATAATTTCCTTCAATGTTTTTTCTTCTTCTCCTAGTTTTTGTGTTAGTTACTTTTCTGTTGTTCTGATAAAATTTCATGACCAAAAGCAACTTAAGGAAGAGTTTGCTTTAGGCTTCTGAGTCCAGTTGGTTCTGTGTCCATAACGGGAGGGAAGATCTGGTGGCTGGAAGCATAAAGCTGAGAAAACACATCTCATCCTCACACTAGACGCAGAGAGTGAAGCGAAAGGGGAGCCAGGCTATGAACTGCTCATCTCCAGTGACTTATCTTTTGTAAACCTCGACAGTCTGCAATCTCTCTATTCTCCCTAAACAGCAGCACTAGGTAGGACCCAGTTGTCAAATATATTAACCTATAGGGGACATTTCTCATTCAAACCAACACAGCTTTCTTTTCCTCATACTTTTATATAAACAATACACTAGCAAAATAAAGTGTGTGTGTGTGTGTGTGTGTGTGTGTGTGTGTGTGTGTGTGTGTGTGTGTGCGCTCATGCATGCCTGTGTGTTTATCCATGTAGTTGTATCTACACTGTTGATGTCTAGAGGTTGTTGTCAGGATACCCTCCTCACCTGTTTAAGACAAGATCTCTAGCTGAACCTGAAGCTTGATTTAGCCAGACTGGCTTACCAGTACACTGCCGTCATCTTAACCTCATTGTCTCTTAACCTCAGGATTGGGCTTACATCAATGTGTCTCCCGGCCCTGCTTTAAATGGATAGTGCGGATCTGAACTCAGGTCCACAGCAAGAATTTTGTCCACTAAGCAATCTCCTCCGGTTTTAAACAGGGTTTCTTTCCTCTCTCTCTCTCTCTCTCTCTCTCTCTCTCTCTCTCTCTCTCTCTCTCTCTCTCTCTCTCTCTCTCTCTCTCAATAAGAAAATCCAAGAAGATATAGGGAGCTGTCGAGAATAACTTCTGAATGGGGTTGATTACACTTAGAAATAAAAAAGAAGTATTTGGATAATTCCCCCAGAAACAATGCCTTTCCTTGTAATTGTAGGGAAAATTGATGTTTTCAGGGTGTAAAATCCTGAACTAATTTTTTATGCTTTGTTCAACTACGGCCTTTTTTCTACTTATTTCTTTGTGTTTCGTCCTTAATAATTATAATCCAGTATGTACTTTTCCCTGGATATAGTTATTACAAAAATAATAGCAAGCATTATTCAATCACTAGGGACTGTTCTAAGTGCTTTGATGTATTAATTCACTCACTCCTTTCCGGGTGGAATTGGGACTTGAGACAATTACTTTACAATGTATGTGCTATTATCCATGTTTTTCAACTGGGGCAAGGAAGGAACAGCAAGATAGTAGAAGGAAGGTTGGCCCAACACTAGAGGACTGTGAGTGGCAGAACCATGGTCTGTAAGGGCATGTCTAACCTTTTGACACTGTAAAATGACATTATCATCTACAAAGTACATGCTAGAGATCTACGCAAGTGAGTTACACACACACATACACACACACACACACACACACACACGCGCGCACGCGCGCACACACACACACACACACACACACATCCAGGTAATAAAACTCACAGTGTTTTAATTAAATTTATTATTTGTGTTGGGCCACATTGATAGCTGTGTTAGTTCTGTAGTAGTTACTTCTCTGTTGTTGTGATAAAATACCACGGGCCAGATAACTTGGAACAGAAGTGGTTTAGTTAGATTTCTGGCTCCAGAGCCATAAGAGACCATCATGGAAGGACACGTGTGTCAGCAGTCAGCAAGCGTGGCAATTGGACGAGGAAGCTGAGACCCACGAGAGAAACGTAACTGAAAGTGTCATGAGGCTTTTACTTCCAAAACCTACCTCTAGGGACATACTCTTTCTAGCAAGGCCTTCCCTCCCATATCTCCCCAGAGAGCACTGCCAAGTGGGGACCAACTTTTCAAATACTTGAGGCTATGAGGGGATTTCTCATCAAACTACCACAGTAGCTATCCTGGGTACGAGCTGCTCATAGGCCACAGGTTAAGACATGCTGGATTGGTTCTTAGACTCTGTGCCCTGGACATAGTCATCAGAAGGAGGAGGAAGAGGTCTGTATTGCGAAGAGCCGGATGGCTCTCGAGTGGATGATAGGAGATAGGAAGGCACTGAGGTGAGGGAACACACAAAGGCAATGCATTGCTTTCCTAAGGCAGCTGCAACAACATGCCACAGGGCTGATAGTTTAAAACAATAGGCTTGATTTTCTGTCATGTATACATATGTTTAAAATCAAGGTCCATTCTTTGGGATGTCTCTATCACAACTTCCCCTCTTCTTAGCTGTTGATGGCTCCTTGGCTTGGAGCTACACCACTCCAGTTTTTGTCTCTGTCTTCATGGAACCTCCCTCCACATGTCTCTGTGTCCTCTACTCTACAAAGATACCACTTTTTTAAAAAAAAATTATTTATTTATTTTTTGATACTTTATTTACATTTCCAGTGTTTCCCCCTTTCCAGTTCTCCTCTTTGGAAACCCCATATACCCTCCTCCTCCCCTGCCTCTATGAGGGTATTCCACCTCCCAGCCACTGCCCACCCACTCCCATATTCCCACCTTGACATTCCCCTTTACTGGGGCCTCTAATACCATCAGGCCCAAGGGCCTCTCCTCCCCCTAATGGCCAAGAAGGCCTTCCTCTGTCACATATGTGGGCCTAGCCATGGGTCCCTCGATGTGTATACTTTGGTGGGTGGTCCAGCCTCTAGGAGGACGGGGGGGGGGGATTTGGGCCAGTTGACACTGTTGCTACCTCCATGGGACTGCAAACTCCCTCAGCTCCTTCAGTCCCTTCTCCAACTCCTCCATCTGGGGCCTCACTCTCAGCCCAGCAGTTACTGTAAAGTGAAACTTGGGTATTCTGAACTTTTGGGCTAATATCCACTTATCAGTGAGTAAATACCATGTTCATTCTTTTGTGACTGAGTTACCTCGCTCAGGATGATATATTCAAGTTCCATCCATTTGCCTGGGAATTTCATTAAATCATTGTTTTTAATAGCTGAGTAGTACTCCATTGTGTAAATGTACCACATTTTCTGTATCCATTCCTCTGATGAGGGACATCTGGGTTGTTTCCAGCTTCTGGCTATTATAAATATGGCTGCTATGAACATAGTGGAGCCTGTGTCTTTATTACATGTTGAAGCATCTTTTGGGTATATGCCAGGAGAGGTATAGCTGGGTCCTCAGGTAGTATTATGTCCATTTTTCTGAGGGTCCACCAAACTGATTTCCAGAGTGGTTGTACCAGCTTGCAATCCCACCAACAGTGGAGGAGCGTTCCTCTTTATCCACATCCTTGCCAGCATTTGCTGTCACCTGAGTTTTTGCTCTTAGCCATTCTGACTGGTATGAGGTGGAATCTCAAGGTTGTTTTGATTTGCATTTCCCTGATGACTAAGCATGTTGAACATTTCTTTAGGTGCTTCTCAGCCCTACAAATTTCCTCAGTTGAGAATTCCCTGTTTAGCTCTGTTCCCCATTTTTTGATAGGGTTATTTGGTTTTCTGGAGTCTAACTTCTTGAGTTCTTTGTATACATTGGGTATTAGCCCTCTATTGGTTGTAGGATTGGTAAAGATCTTATCCCAATCTGTTGGTTGCTGTTTTGTCCTATTGACAGTGTCCTTTGCCTTACAGAAGCTTTGCAATTTTATGAGGTCCCATTTGTTGATTCTTGATCTTAGAGCATAAGCCATTGGTGTTCTGTTCAGGAACTTTTCCCCTGTGCCCAGGTGTTTGAGACTTTTCCCCACTTTCTCTTCTATTAGATTCAGTGTATTCAGTTTTATGTGGAGGTCCTTGATCCACTTGGACTTGAGCTTTGTACAGGCAGATAGGAATGGATCAATTCTCATTCTTCTACATGTAGACCGCCAGTTGAACCAGCACCATTTGTTGAAAATGCTGTCTTTTTTCCACTGGGTGGTTTTAGCTCCTTTGTCAAAAATCAAGTGTGTGGGTTCATTTCTGGGTCTTCAGTTCTAATCCATTGATCTACCTGCCTGTCACTGTACCAATACCATGCAGTTTTTATCACTACTGCTCTGTAGTACAGCTTGAGGTCAGGAGTGCTGATTCTTTTGTTGTTGAGAATAGCTTTTGCTATCCTGGGTTTTTTGGTTGTTCCAAATGAATTTGAGAATTGCTCTTTCTAAGTCTATGAAGAATTGAGTTGGAATTTTGATGGGGATTGCATTGAATCTGTAGATTGCTTTTGGAAGGTTGGCCATTTTTACTATATTAATCCTCCCAATCCATGAGCATGGGAGATCTTTCCACCTTCTGAGGTCTTCTTTGATTTCTTCCTTCAGAGACTTGAAGTTCTTGTCATAGAGACCTTTCACTTGTTTGGTTAGAGTCACACCAAGATACTTTATATTGTGTGTGACTATTGTGAAGGGTGTCATTTCCCTAATTTCTTTCTCAGCCATTTATCCTACGAGTATAGGATGGCTACTGATTTGTTTGAGTTAATTTTATATCCTGCCTCTTTCCTGAAGTTGTTTATTAGCTGCGGCAGTTATCTGGTGGAATTTTTTGGGTCACTTAAGTATACAATCATATCATCTGCAAAGAGTGATATTTTGATTTCTTCCTTTCCAATTTGTATCCCTTTGACCCCCTTTTGTTGTCTAATTGTTCTAGTTAGAACTTCAATTACTATATTGAATAGATAGGGAGAGAGAGAGGGCAGCCTTGCCTAGTCCCTGATTTTAGTGGGATTGCTGCGAGTTTCTCTCCATTTAGTTTGATGTTGGCTACTGGTTTGCTGTATATTGCTTTTACTATGTTTAGGTATGTGCCTTGAATTTCAGATCTTTCTAAGACTTTTATCGTGAAAGAATGCTGAATTTTGTCAAATGCTTTTTCAGCATCTAAGGAAATGACCATGTGTTTTTTTTTTTTTGAATTTGTTTATGTAGTAGATTACATGGATGGATTTCCTGGTATTGAACCATCCCTGCATCCCTGGGATGCAGCCTACTTGATCATGATGAATGATTGTTTTGATGTGTTCTTGGATTCTGTTTGCAAGAATTTTTTTGAATATTTTTGCATCGATATTCATAAGGGGAAATTGGTCTGAAGTTTTCTTTCTTTGTTGGGTCTTTGTGAGGTTTTGGTATCAGTGTAATTGTAGCCTCATAGAAAGAATTGGGTAGTGTTCCTTCTGTTTCTATTTTGTGGAACAGTTTGAAGAGTATTGGTATTAGGTCTTCTTTGAAGGTCTGATAGAATTCTGCGTGAACCCATCTGGTCCTGGGCTTTTTTTGGTTGGGAGACTTTTAATGACTGCTTCAATTTCTTTAGGCGTTATGGGACTTTTTAGATGATTTATCTGATCCTGACTAAAGTTTGGTATTTGATATCTGTCTAGAAATTTGTCCATTTCATCCAGATTTTCAGTTTTGTTGAGTATAGGCTTTTGTAGTAGTATCTGAGGATTTTTTGAATTTCCTCTGAATCCGTTGTTATGTCTCCCTTTTCATCTGTAATTTTGTTAG
>CM052713.1:52120398-52146990 GCA_028551405.1 Uromys caudimaculatus | reverse complement strand
TCTCTGTGCCCTCTGGTTAGTCTGGCTAAGGGTTTATCTATCTTGTTGATTTTCTCAAAGAACCAACTCCTGGTTTTGTTGATTCTTTGTATAGTTCTTTTTGTTTCTACTTGGTTGATTTCAGCCCTGAGTTTGATTATTTCCTGCCTTCTACTCCTCTTGGGTGCATTAGCTTCTTTTTGTTCTAGAGCTTTCAGGTTTGTTGTTAAGCTGCTAGTGTATGCTCTCTCCTTTCTTTTTGGAGACACTCAAATCTATGAGTTTTCCTCTTAACACTGCTTTCATTGTGTCCCATAAGTTTGGGTATGTTGTACTTTCATTTTCATTAAATTCTAGGAAGTCTTTAATTTCTTTCTTTATTTCTTCCTTGACCAAGTTATCATTGAGTAGAACATTGTTCAGCTTCCATGTGTATGTGGACTTTCTGTTGTTATTGTTGCCATGGAAGACCAGCCTTAGTCCTTAGTGATCTGATAGGAGGCATGGGATTATTTCAAACTTCTTGTACCTGTGGAGGTTTGTTTTGTGACCGATTATATGGTCAATTTTGTAGAAGGTACCATGAGGTGCTGAGAAGAAGGTATATTCTTTTGATTTAGGATGAAATGTTCTATAAATACCTGTTAAATCCATTTGGTTCATAACATCTGTTAGTTTCACTGTGTTTATGTTTAGTTTGTGATTCCAAGATCTGTCCATTGATAATAATGGGGTGTTGACGTCTCCTACTAATATTGTGTGAGGTACAATGTGTGCTTTGAACTTTAGTAAAGTTACTTTTATGAATGTGGGTGCCCTTGCATTTGGAGCATAGATGTTCAGAACTGAGAGTTCTTCCTGGCAGATTTTTCTTTTGATGAGTATGAAGTGTCCTTCCTTATCTTTTTTGATGACTTTTGGGTGGAAGTTGATTTTATCTGATAGTAGAATGGCTACTCCAGCCTGTTTCTTGCGACCATTTGCCTGGAAACTTGTTTTCCAGCCCTTTACTCTGAGGTAGTGTTTGTCTTTATCACAGAGGTGTGTTTCCTGAATGCACCAAAATGCTGGGTCTTCTTTATGGATCCAGTCTGTCAGTGTATGTCTTTTTATTGGGGAATTGAGTCCATCAATGTTAAGAGATTTTATGGAATAGTGATTGTTGTTTCCTGTTATTTTTGATGTTACTTTTAGGTTTGTGTAGCTATCTTCTTTTCAGCTTTTTGAGAGATTACTTTCTTGCTTTTTCTAGGGTGTAGTTTCCCTCCTTGAGTTGACATTTACCATCTATTATCCTTTGAAGGGCTGGGTTTGTGGAAACATATTGTGTAAATTTGGTTTTGTCATAGAATATTTTGGTTTCACCATCTTTGTTAATTGAGAGTTTTGCTGGGTATAGCAGCCTGGGCTGGCATTTGTGTTCTCTTAGAGTCTGTATGAGTTCTGCCCAGGATCTTCTAGCTTTCATAGTCTCTGGTGAGAAGTCGGGTGTAATTCTGATAGGTCTGCCTTTATATGTTGCTTGACTTTTTCCTCTTACTGCTTTTAATATTCTTTCCTTGTTTTGTGTATTTGGTGTTTTCACTATAATTTGATGGGACGAATTTCTTTTCTGGTCCAATCTATTTGAAGTTCTGTAAGCTTCTTGTATATTTATGTTCATCTCTTTCTTTAAGTTAGGGAAGTTTTCTTCTATAATTTTGTTGAAGATATTTACTGGTCCTTTAAGTTGGGAATCTTCACTCTCTTCGATACCTATTATCCTTAGGCTCTGTCTTCTCATTGTGTCCTGGATTTCAAGGATGTTTTGGGGTAGGAGCTTTTTGCATTTTGTATGTTCTTTTACTGTTATGTCAATGTTGTCTATGGTATCTTCTGCTCCCGAGATTCTCTCTTCTATCTCTCGTATTCTGTTGGTTATGCTTGTATCTATGACCCCTGGTCTCTTTCCTAGGTTTTCTAACTCCAGGGTTGTCTCTATTTGTGATTTCTTTATTGTTTCTATTTCTATTTTTAGCTCCTGGATAGTTTTGTTCACTTCCTTCGTCTGTTTGATTGTGTTTTCCTGTAATTTTGCCTGTTTGATTGTGTTTTCCTGTAATTTTGCCTGTTTGATTGTGTTTTCCTGTAATTCTTTAATGGATTTTTGTGTTTCCTCTTTAAAGGCTTCTAGCTGTTTACCTGTGTTCTCTTGTATTTCTTTAAGTGCGTTCTTTCTTTCTTTCTTAAAGTCTTCTATCATCATCATGAGAACTGATTTTAAATCTGAGTCTTGCTTTTCTCGTGTGTTGGGGTATCCAGGGCTTGCTCTGCTGGGAGAGCTGGGTTCTGATGATACCAAGTAGCCTTGGTTTCTGTTCCTTATTTCTTGCCCTTGCCTTTTGCCATCTTGTTAACTCTGATGTTAGCTGATCTTACTCTGTCTGGCTGTGGCTTGTCCTTCCTGTAGGCCTCTGTATCAATACTCCTAGAAGACCAGCTCTCTCTGAGAGGTTTTTGGGTTTGGAGAGCTGTGGCACCAGGTCAGATCTGGGGTGAAGACAGAAACCAGAAGGATCTTGTCCCCAGCTGTCTCTTGGTTCCTATGTTCTGATGGCTCTGCAAGGGTCTCTCTTGATCCGGTGAGTTTGAATGGAAGTGGTGGTTTTGCCTATGCTCGAAGGTGTGTCAGCACTCCTGGGATACCAGCTCTCTCCTGGAGCCCTGTGGCCCTGGCTGAGTTCCCCAGGTCCCGGTGAGCAGTGGTGCTTGTCTTATCTCCACTCACGCCTTTTCCATGCTCCTGGGAGGGTAACTTTCTCCTGGCACTGCTTGGCTATGGAACCTTGGTGGCCCAGGTAGAGGTCTCCTGCCACAGATGGAAACCCAAGATACCACTTCTTATAGCACATCCCAATGCAATGTGGCCTTGTTTAAATTTAACTAATTGCAATTGTGAATCCTACTTTTAAATAGAATCATGTTGTCAAATGGACATAATTTTAAGCAATCAGAACCAATTCTTGAAAAAAAAAATAATTTTAGGGTGAGAGAGATGGCACAGAGCACTTGCTGACCTTTTAGAGGAACCAGATTTGGTTTCTTGCACACAAGGTGGCAGATAACCATCTGTAAACCCCGTTCTATGGTACCTGATATCCTTTTCTGATCTCCATGTATACTAAGACATGCATTTTGGCTGAATACTCCTAAACAGAAAATAAAAAAAAAATTCTTAAAAAATAATAATTCTATCAGCTCCTGCCTTGCAAAGATACTGTTGTAAGTCAGTGGATATATGTTAAAGATCGCAACACTTCCATTCTTTTTTATTAAGTTATTTATTTACTTTATGGCCTAATCTTTCCCCCTCTTCCTCTTTTTCCAGTCTCATTCTCTTCCTTCCTCTCTCCCACCATCCACTGCTTTTCTCTTCTCTTTAAAAAAGGGGAGGTCCCCATGGATATAAATCAGCCTTGGAATATCAACTGCAGTAAGACCCCTGCATCTTCTACTGAGGCTAGACAAGGCATTCCAGTTAGGGGAAAGGGAGCTAAAGGCAAGCAATGTAGTCAGAGATAGCCCCTGCTCCCATGTTAGTCCTACCTCAGGCTTACATGAAGTTCCAGGTGCACAACTGTTATCTATGTGTGCCTAGATCTGTTCCTTGCATGCCCTATGGTTGGTGGTTCAGTCTCTATGAGCTCTTTTGGGCCCACGTTTAAGTTGATTCTGAAGGTTTTCTTGTGGTATCCTTAACCCCTCTGGCTCCTTCAATCCTCCACTCATCCCCTTCCACAGGATTCCCAAAGCTCCTCCTAATGTTTGGCTGTGGGTCTCTGCATATGGTTCTATTAGTTGCTCTGTGAAGCCTCTCTGATGAAATTTATTCTAGGCTCCTGTCTGCAAGTATAGCACAATATCATTAATAGTGCCAGGAGTGGGCTCCCTCTCATGCATGGATCTCAAGCTGAGCCAGACATTAGTTGGCCCTTCCTTCCAAATTTGCTCCATCTTTTACTCCTGCACATCTTGAAGGCAGGACAAATTGTGGGTCTAAGGTTTAGTGGCTGGACTGGTGTTTCAATTCCTCCATTAGAAGTCTTGACTGGTTACAGGCTCCTCAGCCCCCATTGCTAGGAGTCTTAGCTAGGGTCATCCTTATAGATTCTTGGGAGTTTCCATTGAATACTTCCATTCTTGTAGCTATTCATAGGAACTAAGAAAATGAGGTTAGCCTATAAATATGCCTTTCATACATAGAGGATAAGAGTTGGGCCTAAAGACTTTACTTTGAATGAATTTACTTTGTATAAAATATCTTTTTCTCCTTTTAAAAGAGGAAGTAAAGCAACGGCGAAAGCAGGTGCCCCAGCCATATAAGAGGATGAAGGACAAGCTCTTAGAATAAGGATCTAGCAATGGCGAAAGCAGGTGCCCCAGGCATATAAGAGGATGAAGGACAAACTCTTAGAATAAGGATCTAGCAATGAAGTTTAATCTTTTTGATGTTTTAAAGGTATTATTTCCACCCAAGCTTTTACTAAACCCCACGGCACCAAAGGTCTTGTGTGCACATGTATAAGTGTACCCTCATAGGATGTGTAGAAAATCAGAAAGGGCTAGAGGTGAGGTTTTTGAACTTCTTGCTTTTATATGAATTAGAATTAAAATGTGAATTTTTATCTCTTAAAATTTTAGCACACCTTTTGATTCTATGATACAATCAAATATGATCTTACATCATGTTCAAGTGACCTGAGGTCATGTTAAGGTCTCTAGGGAATCTACAAAGAGGCCATATTCACAGAAGTCATCGGCACCCAGTATGGTGTGCGTTAAAGCCCAGAGTGGTGCTAACAGCTCTGAGTGCACATTTACACATTATGATAATAATTGGAAGGATAGGTTTTGTGTTACCAAGGGGTCATGAGATGATTAACAGTGTGCACTATTATTATCCAATGCCAAAGAACACAGAAATCACACATCCATTTGAATACAGCAGATGTGCAACCATTTGACACTCTGAGAATCATTTGAAAGAAAAGGACTTCAAGGCATACTAATGGTATTAGTGGCAATATTAAGCTATGCAAACTGTCTTTTAAAAATAATTTAATGTATTAGCCAGTCACCACAACATCTCGTGAAATGGGTCTTAGCTGCAGTGAGGCCAATGTGAGTCTTTTATAAAATGAGCCCAGAGTTCATTTCAGTTGCTACAGTGTCGAGAAGCCATAATGAGATTATTCCCTCTCAAGCAGAATCCCTGCGTTTCTACTCCATTTCGAAATGCAAATCTTAGGAGATTACAGTTAAAGACTGCTATTGACCTAATTTCTCTGGCAGTTTGAATTCGTTCATGTTTCATTTCATGGAACTTTATGCTTGTAATTGTCAGCCCATGTAACATGTCCTGTTTTCCAGTTCGGGACACCACATCTCCACACAATCCCATTAGATGACCTCCTAGGGTGTCTGAATAAGTACTTACACTAATGTGCACATAATATTTAAAATGGAATAAACATGAATGCTAGCCTTAATTTATATTACATTGAATAACTTCATGATAGATTAGTTTTCTACCTTGAAATAAAGCGTTTAATACCACAGCATGGTTTAAGATAATTGAGACTACTTTCATGATTTTTTTTTAAAGAAGAGAAACTAGGCAGAAGAAAGGTTTTAGAATATGATGCTTAAATTCAACATAACATTTAGTAACTGTATAATCTGATAGAAGATTTCAAATGATTTACATGAAAAGTATTGGATAACTTATTTCTGATATTTTTTTAGTTCAGTCCCTATGCTGGTGACATCAGAGTTACATTTTGCTCATTAAATCTGATATTAGAGATACTTTTTCTTTCTATGAGGGTAATGAGAAAACTTGTTAATTATATTTTTTTTGTACTTAGAACTATTTATTTATTGCTCTAATTATTTTTACAAAAGGATGATTAAGAAAAATTTCAAACTGTTAAAGAGATGGGCCTACTTACACGATGATGTGCTGTAATGATCATAGGTTATTACATCTCAGTCTATTTTGTGAAGCTATAACAGAATGTCTGAAATGGCTTAGTTTTCAAAGAACAGAGGATTATTTCTTAATGCTTCAGAGACTGTGAAATACATAGTCTCACAGTCTCAAACCCACACCCTTGTGTGGACCATTCTAGCATCAGCATTAGCTCAGTAAGAATTTGTACAAATGGCCTTGAACTTGTTGCTCATTATATGCATTTGTACATCCTTCAATGCCCACCAGGAGCATTTTTTCCTGTAGGGACAGTAGTGTTGGTACCCACATCTGCTGAGACCATCTGCTGTGGCTTGGATAAATGTCCTAGGTGTTAATGGCGTGGCTGCTGGCCTCTGTTGCTATTGTGGAGACAGTATATTTATTGTGATGTGGTGCCCTGGGAGGGAATTACGAGGCCATATTCTAAAGGGGGCTGCTGGAACTTTCTTCTTTATCTTTGCTTCCGCAAAGATGTCAGCATCTTCTTCCATTACATGCATCCATCACAGTGTGGGGTTGAATTAGACTCAGGCCCCATAGCAATGGGCCAACCAACAACACACTGAAGTCTACAAAAGTATTGGACAAAATAAATCTTCACCCTTACAAGCTGATAATCTCAAGTGTATGTTTTTTTTTTTTAAATAGTAACAGAAAAATGAGTAATGTTGATGTTACACTGCTCTTTCGGTTTTCAAATACAATAGTTGGAAAATGGCACAGATGTTAGATATTATTCTGAGAGAAAAAAATCCACTATTTAGTTAAATATTACAGCTATTGTAATATAAAAGGAACACATATATGTTTTTATATTGTAGGATAATATAAAAACAACTCTAATATGGGTAGAAGTTTTGTTAGTTTTAAATATACCTTCAAAAAAAAATATACCTTCAATTTCATTTCCAAGTCAACACTTGCATCACTCCCAGTTGTTTGACACATTCTTGTTCCCAGATTCCTTCTTTTTAATGTATCCAAAGGAAATCAGAAGAATCCCTTTTGATTAAGGGTCACCAATTAACATAATTTATAGCTACAGCAAGCACCTTCTGGGAAAGCTCTTACTCATGATGCCACTTCTATGTTCTTGTTTGTAGTGATCTTCGTCTTTTTGGTTGCTGTTCGGTGCTAAACTCCAGTGGAAGGTTCAGAGAGCTGGAATTCCACCTCCAGGAGCCATTAGTGTACAATCCTGCATGTAGCCATAGGTCACATGACACTAAGGAACTTTGAAAGCAAAGCTCATCTGAATTGAGGTGTGCTCTAAGTATCAAATACACATCAACTTCCAAAGACAGTTTAAAAAAAAGAATAAAAAATATTTCAATCATAATTTCATTATTTTAAAGTGTAATATGTTAGCAATAGTTAGCTAAAAAACACCAATTAATTTCATGTTAACCTGTTTACTTTTTAGAAAAAAATGGTTACCAGAAACTTTCTACTGTGTTTGTGCCATATTTTTTATACTGTATTTCTTCAGGACACCATTCATCTAGACTTTGTGTGTGAAAAACATGTATTTAGGGGCAACAGTTTGGGATGAAAATGTCTCATGGTTGGCAGCCTTTCTCTCTGCTACCAAATGCCATTTTCAGTTCCTGAATTAGTCATGGCAGCCATTGTCTGAGTCTTGCCTTGTGTCTTAGTTATGGTTTGCATTGCTGTGAAGAGACAGTATGACCAAGACAACTCTTATAAGGACAACATTTAATTGGGGCTGACTTACAGGTTGAGAGGTTCAGTCCATTATCATCAAGGCAAGAACATGGCAGCATCCAAGCAGGCATGGTGTAGGAGGAGCTAAGAGTTCTACATCTTCATCTAAAGACTGCTAGAAGAAGACTGACTTCCAGGAAGCTAGGACAAGGGTCTTAAAGCCCACGTCCACAGTGAAACACCTATTCCAACAAGGCTACACCTCCTAATAGTGCCACTCCCTGGGATAAGCGAATACAAACCATCACGCCTAGCCAGCTGTAGTTATGGCAGTTTTGATGAAACCTTGGCATAGGCTTTCTGATGCTGTGTTGGTCCACTGATGCCTTTTGTTATTATTGCTTTTAAAGAAATGGCTTTTAGATTGTCAAAGGGAGACAGACCCGGGGATATAAACTAGACTTACTTCTTATTGTCTGTGTACATCAAGTAAGTTATTTAACACCTCAAGGCTTGTGTTCGCTTGTTTTAAAACAAGTAAGGTACCATCTGGCTTTTACATTATATTAGAATTAAGTGGCATAATTAATAGGAGATGTGTAAGTAGCTAGCAGCCATATGAAGGGAGATGGTTGCTTAATGTCTGTGGCAGTCAGCTTTCTATTACTGTACTGAGTTGAATCAGTATGTAGAGAGAAAGTTCTTTATTTTGGCTCATGGTTTCAGACTTGTGATGAAGGAATACATCATGACAGAGAATGTGGTAGATCAAGCTGCCAACTCACTGCTAGGAGTTGGAGAACTAGAGAAACAGCACACCTTCAGTTGCTAGAAGATGTCCCATTAGGCTCTAACACTCTCCTTCCTCCATCTGTGTGTGATGTGCTTGCCTGTGTGTGTGCACATTGGAGTAGAGAGGTCAACTTCAAGTATCTTCCTCTGACACTCCATAGCTGACAAGGGTTCTTATTGTATTTGGAGCTTGTTGTTTCAACTAGGTTGACTGGCCAGTGAATTTCAAGGTTCCATCTGACTCTTTCCTCCCACCCAGTGCTGGAGTTACAGACATGCACTGCCATACCTGGTATTTACATGTGTGCTGAAGATTGGAACTTGGGCCTTCAGGATTGTGCAACAAGAGCATCCTACCCACTGAGCTAGCTCCCTGGCTCCCATTCTACCTCTTAACATTTTAGCTACTAGCTGGCAGTGCTGAGCAGAGGATTAACCCTTTAACTGGTGCAATTATTATAGTACTACAGTTTATGTTATAAAACAAGAATCTGCAGGGTCTCAGGCAGTGTGTGGGTTGGCAATAGAGTAGGAAGAGACAGGATGGCTTAGAAGGTGGTTGTGATAGCAGCTCATTGCAAAAGCTTAAAAGAGCACCAAGTGGGGACTGGGTTTGGTCTACCTCTGCAGCCCAGGCTGGAAGCCTGTCTCTCCATTTTGCATGCAATTCTTTCTATTCTTGTTTATCTCATAATCAGTGAATATTGCACCTAAGATGAATACGATCTGGAAATGCAGGCAGGAAAGGAAAGGGGGTTGTGATTCTGACCATAGTGGACACGAGCTTGTTTGATTTCAGGAATCTGAACAGTATGGTTTTTCTGGCTTATTTTCCTAGTTTGATGGCAGATACATCATCTTGCTATTATCTTAAATGTTTTTAGAGGATATGGGAGGGATGAAAGCAGTAATACCCCAGCAGAAGGTAGTATTTCTGTGAGGGAGAAGCAGCCCTCTGTGGTTGCTCCAGCACGGACTTGCACCCACAGGTGTAGAAATGCGTTCTCCGGTTGTTGCATGCTCCACACACTGCCCCCAAAGCAATCCGAACGGGTAGCAGTCACATCCCTGAGATGCATGATTTAATAAGAGAGGCGGCGCTTTCACAGTCAATATTTCAACTGCGGCATTCTAAGACAAGCACAGTTTGGAGAGGGGAAGGCTTAAAATGGATTAAAATTTAAACAATTCCCAATCAAATGGAAATGTTCTGGGAATTGTGCCAGAGAGTATTGTTGAATTGGTTTTAATATAAGCATTCTAAATTTAACCAGCTGGAATTATTTGCAATTTGGGGGGGAATTATATATGTGGATATGTTGAATAGATATTTAAAATACAATATTTATTCTTTATGAAAAATCAGCCCCAGCTCTTGTTGGCAGAGGTGTCAGAATACATATTGTGTTCTGAATATTGGATCACAGAATTTTAAGAGAGATAGGATCTAGAGGTCAGTGAAGATAATTTTCTTTCTTGTTGATGGTGAAACAAACTAGAGAAAACAGGCTCAGATCCAGTAAGCAATGAGCTCAGGCAGGACCCTGCTATGCTTGTGCCCAAGCAAGGGCCTCATCTCCTGACCCAGCTGAGTTCCCAATAAATGTGCCAGGCTGCCACAGGCCTGATTTCCGGACAGCCAGGCTCTTCCACTGACCTTACTGGGTAACAGATGTGCTTTTAAACAAAAGCCTAGCAAAAGCCCAATTTAAAGTAATAACAGCCTGGAAGGCCCAGAAAACACTGGGATAGGCTGGGCAGGTGTCTTAGAGTGATTAGCAATGCAGGGATTGTCTCAACCGAAATAGACTAAAGATTGCACAAGCGTCAAGCTCACTGGACTGTCTTAGCAAATGTCTGCTTGCGGTTGCAAAATTAAAAACTATCAACATCTAAAGATACTTGGAGTTCTCTCTCCATCATGGCTGGCAATGTCAAGAGCAACTCCATCGGGACACTGATGCTACCCTCACCCCTTCCCCATACCCTCACATTTTAACTACAGAAATGCTGGATTGCCAAGATAGAGCCACAGAAGAACTTGCACACCAGTGTTAGCGTTAGGTAAAGCTGACCCAGAGTGGAGCTCTGGCTGCATGGCTGCTTTTAAAACAGGCACATCCTTGCAGTCTCTTGCAGTCACCCCTAGGTCTGGCTAGCACCCATCTCCAGATTGCAGTAAGGAGAGGAGAGCTGGCTTGACTGTCCCCAGAGCTCTCAGCCCATTCAGCTTACTCTACAGAACAGTGGGAAGTCTGTCGTTAGAGGTGCTGTGACTTGTGTCTTCTGTACTGCGAGCAGCTCTGGCTATGGAGTCTGGCTATGGAGTTTAAGGTTAGGGTGGTAAGTGGGCTAGCAGATGGAGGCTTGTTGGTGATAGTGCTTGGAGCAGGAAAGAATGAATTCTATTAGTACCAGAAAAGCGTGTGGTGAAAACATAGGGGAAAGCTCTAAACTGTTAAAGTGAGTTAAAGAGGCTGGGGGAAAATAACAATGAAAAGATACCACTGACTATTTACATAGCCAGTCAAAAGTGAGCCATTGCAGGTCTAGCAAAATGGAGGAACAGACCAGAAACAAGACTGCAAGCAACAGATTTCATTTCCCATTTGTATGTATCCCTTTGTCTTTGCACCAGTTTTATTTCTGACCAGTGTTCTATGAAGCCAGCATGGAGGTGTTCCACTTTTTTTTCTTGCCACTAGGTTGACTCATCCAACCTTAATATGAGAATATGTGTCTGGTTTTATTGTATCTTGTTATGCCATATTTATGGCATATATTGTTGATGTCCCTGGAGGCCTGTTCTTTTCTGAGGGGAGGAGAAGAGGGGAGGGAAAGGGAAGTGGGGTGGAAGAAACTGGGAGGAAGGGATAGAGGGGAAACTAGAGTCGATATCTAATATATGAGAGAAGAATAGAGAAAAAAAGTAAATATGCACATTGGACATCATGTTATTGGCTCCCTTGACAGCACAGACGCCATTTTCCTTGTCCACTGGAACAAGTTGTTTAAAATGATCTGAGCTGTCTTTGTACATGCAAGTATACATGAATGTGTGTTAATGCACACATGACTGTGGAAATATGTACAGGCTTCGGTGTGCATGTGCAGGTATATGTATGTGTGTATAAGATAGTGTGAACATGTAGGAGTCTGAGTGTATGTGTGTGTGTGCATGTGAGAGTGTGTGTGTGTGCATGTGAGAGTGTGTGTGTGTGTATGGGTGCCCTTGTGTATATGTGGACATATGTGTACATCAGTGCAGAAGACATAGGAGAGAAAAGGGCTGGCTTTGGTTACCCAGGGTGTGTGTTGAAATTAACTGTAGAGAAGTTTCAATGTGCTTTGGTTTAAAAGCTAAGAATGTGATAAGAGCTAAGATGTGAAAAATGGTAGTAGCCAATGTCCTATGACTGCAGAGATGAGATTGTACCTGCTTAGATGACTGAGTTATTTTCTTTTATGGCACCTTGAGGTCAGTGCATTTAGTTTGTTTTGTGTATCTGATGCTTTGGATCAGTTTGCATAATGGTGCTCTCCTGTTCTGGAAGCTTACTGTAAGGGCATTTGCAGTTGGCTTTTATCTCAATCATTGACTTGCTCCCCTTTGGAAACTGAAGTCTCTCAATTCTGCATGAACCATTTGGCTGAAATGCATTTTCTCTAACATTTTATATTTCTGGAGTTCTCAATTTACCTAGTTCCTCATGCTGACATTTTATTATTTGTACCTTTCTGCTCTTATTTCTATGACCTCCCATGCAATTTCTGAGTCATATCTTAAAACTTACTGGATAGTTTTTATAAGTTTGTAGTTGTGGATATTTTGCTTGCAAAACCTGTTTTCTTTATGAGAGCTTTTTTTGACATTTTGTTTTCTTCCTTTTTCTCTAATTTCTCCTTTTTAACCTTTCAAAGTTTGCTTGTTTATTTATTTACTTACTTATTTATTATTGTGTGGCCATGTGCCATGGAGCATGTATGGAGCTCAGATGACAACTTCTGTGGACCAGTTCTCTTCTTTCACCTTCTGTGTTTTAAGAGCTGAGCTCAGATGAAAGGCTTGGTAGCCAGTGTGTTTAGCAGGTGAACCAGCTCGTCTCTGTGGCCCGGGTCTTTTAAATCAAGGCTTGACTCTGTTCTTTGGGGCAGTATATAGAGCTTGCTTGTTCTGCCTTGTTTCTAATTCTTTCTCTTTTCTTTTCTACCTCCGGACCACAGTTTCCCCTCCTTCCACTCCTCCCAGTCTCCCTCCTCTGGTTAGAGAAAGTATCTATAGAAAAGAAAGAAGGAGAGAAAAAAAAAAAAGAGGAAAAAATGGTAAGAAATAGAAACGCAGAATCCTCTAAGCAGGAAATATCCCCTCCTCATCCACTCCTGTTTCCCTTCAGAAAAGAGCAGACCTCCCAGGGACATCAACCAAACATGGCACAAGTTACAGTAAGACTAGGCACAAAGTCTCATAGCAAGGCTGGAAGAGGTAACCCAGTAGGAGGAAAAGGGTCCCAAGAACAGGCAAAAGAGTCAGAGAAAAGCCCACTCCCATTGTGGGAGTTCCACAAAAACACCAAGCTACACAACCCATAAAAGCTTTGTGATTGTCTCTTCAGTCTTTGTGAGATCCTATGAGCTTAGTTGATTCTGTGTTTCTAGTTCTTATCATCTCTCAATCTTCCTCCCTCTCTCTCTCTCTCTCTCTCTCTCTCTCTCTCTCTCTCTCTCTCTCTCTCTTTCTCTCTCTCTCTGTGTTTCTCTCTCTAGTTCTCTCTAGTAGAGGCTTTCTCTAATGTTTGGTGATTTTGTTGTTGCTGTTGTTGCCCAGTCATATTGAGAGTTAAGTAGTAGACAATTAGCTAGAAGTAATAAATGTGTGTGTGGTATATAATATATAAGTAATAAATGTGTGCTTGTGGTGTGTGTGTACATGTGTGTGTGTGTGTGTGTGTGGTGTGTGTATGTGTGTGTTGTGTGTGTTGTGTGTTGTGTGTGTGTGTTGTGTGTGTTGTGTGTGTTGTGTGTGTTGTGTGTGTGTGGTGTGTGTGTGGTGTGTGTGTGGTGTGTGTTGTGTGTGTGTTGTGTGTGTGTGGTGTGTGTGTGTGGTGTGTGTGTGTGTGGTGTGTGGTGTGTGTGTATATTATGGTATGACAGTTTGAGTAACAGGCTTTCCTATGTCATGCTCAGCCTGGGTTTTATAGTGATCCCAGACACTTGTGCTTTTTAATTATGAGACAACCAGTTTTTCTTTAAAAAAACCTTCCTAGCATTCAGCCTGCGCTATATTATTCTGGCTTTCAGAGGTCTCAGCCCAGAGTAGAGAAAAGGATATGTGGCCCGTCTCCATGCATTCCCACTTGCTTACCATCTGTTTGCCACTGTGGTGCTGTCCCTTGGCTCTGCCCAGAGGCCTGGGCTCTCAGCATCAGCTGCTCTACAGGATTCATCTCTTGACTTAAAATTATTTACATCACTTATTTGTGTGTGTGTATGTGTGTGTGTGTGCACAGTGTGTATAATGTGTGTGTGCAGTGTGTGTAGTGTGTATGTGGGTGTAGTGTGTGTGTAGTGTTTGTGTGTAGTGTGTATGTGTGTAGTTATGTGTGCAGTGTGTGTAATGTGTGTGTGCAGTGTGTATAGTGTGTATGTGTGTGTAGTGTGTATGTGGGTGTAGTGTGTGTGTAGTGTGTGTGCACAGAGGTCAGAGGTCAGAGGATAACTTGTGACAATTGTTTCTCTTCTTCCACCATGGGTTTCATGCTCAGGTCATCAGGCTCTGCAGCAAGCACCTCTACCCACTGAACTATCCAGCCAATGCTCTATCTCTTGACTGCTATGGTGGAAAAAGATGTCAGCTAGCTGCATTTGAGGCCACAGTGGGCTCCATCCCTTCTCTGAGAGCTATTCAGTAGGTCCAGTTCCTAGAATTTCCTGGGGTTTGGTACACTCAGTCAGCAGGCACTTGAGACACCTCCTTGCAGACTTTGGCCTTTCTTTCTCCTTTTGTGGTGTGCTAAATCAGTCATCACTGTTTCCAGACTTCAAACGGTTTGCTCGTTGTCTTTTCTCCAATTCTCTTTTCTTTGAGATTACTGCCCTGTGCTGTGCTCATAAATTTCATAACTGCCCTTTCAGTAGAGTGTGGTTAGGGAACAAGTATGTATGTCTTTAATCAGCCAAGTTTTACTGGACTAGATCCCCAAATATAAATTCTGGGCCCCATACATGAATATATTTAAAGTGCTGATACATATTAACATTTTTGAATGATTCAATTTATTTTTCAATAGTTTTGCTGAATCTAACCAATATACAATAAGCTCCATATGCACAATTTCTTAATTTTGATATGTATGTATATATAATTATATATATAATAAGCATGCCTATCAGTTTTTTTCTAGTGAGCCTAGATCATTTTATTTATTAATGATTTTAGAAGGAATTAACAACTTAATGTAATTGAGTTATCTGACCCAAGAATATGCTATTTTAGAATTTCCATTTCTCTTAGAAATATTTTGTATTTTGTAATATGCAGAGATTGCTATGTTCTTTTTTGTGTGTGAGTTAATGTGTAGATGTGTATGTGTGTATGTATAGATGTACGTGTGTGTGTGTGTGTGTGTGTGTGTGTGTGTGTGTGTGTGTGTGCCACAAGACAACAGGGAGTGTTTTTTTCTCAGGAGCAATCTAGCATAGTTTTTGGAGATAATTTCAGGGTCCCAGGTTTCCTGTCTTGGGAAAGGCTGGCTGGCCATCAAGTTTCAAGGATTCTCTTATCTCTGTCTCCCCAGTGCTTAGATTACAAGCACATCCCACTAAACTGGGCTTCCTATACCAGTGCTAGGGATCAAACTCTAGTCCTCTTTGTGTGTCAAGCACATTTCTGACTGAGCAGTCTCTCTGCCCAGAATTGCAGTCACCTCTGTCAGATTTATCTTTAAGTATATCATATTTACTGTTATCATTGAAATGAAACTTAAATTATTTTTCAATTTTCTCCATATTGATGTTTCTTCTAACATTGTTAAATTCATTTATTAGATATTGTAACTTTGATAATTACCCCCCAGGAGACACCTAACAATGTCTGGAGACAATTGTATCATTTGCAACTACAAGGTGCTTTTCTAGTGTGTAGAGGCCCTGAATGTTGCTACACAGAAAACTATCTTGAGTCTTCTCTGAATACTCATTGGAAAAGTCACTGTGGGAAGGGGATACCAGGAGAGGCTCGTTAAAGAGCTGGGTTTTCCACCAGCCCCTTGCATGGGTACATCGAGAGAACCACAGCATAAACAAGATTCTGGAGGAGCGAATCATGATTGTTTATTTTGAGAGTAACAAGAAACCCAGTGCAGCGAGAGTGGAAGGCTCAGATATCAGCTAGAGAACTAGGTTACTGCTGTACTGTGGACAACCTCAAATGCCAGCATGAAGATCTCTTGCTTTATTTATTAGACAACAGGGAGCCATTCGTGGGTATACATTAGAGTAAGCAGTGTTTAGTTAGATTAGTCTGGCAGTGGTCTGAGACTCTATTGTAGTGGGGAAGTTGGAGGGCAATCAGGAGGTTATTATAATAATCCAATCTTGAGGTATGGTGTATTAATTCAAGCAGAACTGTATTTAACTGTGATGCTTATACCACATATCCTTGTCTAAATGCAATTAGAGATTAGGATAGCATCCTCGGCAGTAGTAGCATCAAATCATGTCTTCACACAGTGAATAAATGATACTTTCTAGTTCAGAAGTGACATGGGTTTGTTTTGCATATTTGCATTTGTGTTTATATCATGTGTTTGATATATTTAAAAAAGTATGAATTTTATTTCACCAACAGAAACAATGAAAAAACCCAACCCATTTCCAGACACATTATCTTCTGTGTCTCTAATATTGTGTTCTTTTGTCCCTGATTTCTGTGTTCTGTAAATCTACTCTCCTTAAACATTGGGGTTTGTAAATGACAGCAGTCCACAGAATACTTTGCTTTGTATGCTTACCACCAAGTTTGTTTCCTCTCATCTAGGCAAAGTAGTCACCAAAAGTTCACCCTTGAAGACTCTCAGTGGGAGGTAATGTGGAAATGTTGGAAAGTTAGTTCAATGCTTGCCAGTCTCCTTATTGACCTAGTATCAGTCAGTGAAGTGCCGGTAATACATTTTCCTCTCCCATTACCTAGTTTACTACGGTACAATTTGAATAGCTAACCTCCCTTATACCTGTGTAATTAATACTTTGAAACTTAGATTAGACCAAAGGATTAGTCATTAAAATTTAAAAGAAAAAAAAAAAACCCTTGTGAGCATTACTCCTAAAATAAATTTATCCAGTTGTCATGAGACCGTGTTATACCTTATTTCCAGCAGGACCTCAATAAATATCAGACACGGATGAACAATGAAGGGGTGAAATGTATTCACGACAAGATGGCAAGGATACATAAACTTATTGCTGCCTTTGCCAACAATTAGCTTTTATAAAAAATAGAAGTAATTTTTTTTCTGTAGTTGAAAGTACATTCCAGGATGATTTAAAACAATCTTATAATAACTATTAACTTTTGGTTAACTAAATAAACTATAAATTATGGCATACACAAAAAGTTGAATGATCTTTCAAAATCATTCTTATTCTTTTTAGTTCTGTGTATGTACAGTTGTCTGTATGTGAGTCTGAGAACAGAAGTTCAGGTGCTTACAGGGGCCAGAGGCGATGATCCTGCTAGATAGACTTACACATAGTCATGAGTTGTGAGTTGCCCAACATGGATCCTGGGAACTCAACCCATGCTGCTCTGAGGGAGCAGCGATTGTTTTCGACTGTTGAGCATCTTCCCGGCCTTGAAATAGTTGGGTTTTTTTGCATATGCATGTCATTAAATTTATTCAGATAAAACCTCTTTCCAGTGATCACTCTGCAATAGGGAGGAAGCGCAGTACAACAGACCTCTTAGCTGAACACAGGGAACATTCTTACTCTATGATAGGCTCTGCACCAAGAGTTGCGAAGACAGCTCTGACCTGAGAAAAGAAAAAACACGTGCTGAAGCATCACCACGTGCTAGGTCGCTACATTCTCCTGGAATTCCCCCTCCCTCCATTATTTTTGTATCCATGAGGACAGGACGGATTGCGCTACTTTAAAATCTGATCATAAAGGAAGAAAGTTAACGAGACAGACCGATGCTATAGCCACAGGAAGTGCTGGAGGTGAAAACAATTGGTAGTATTATTGCGCAACAATCACTCACTGCAGTGCTGAAGTGGTCAGGAAATCGGTGCCGGTCACTGAGGACACTGTTTTTTGTTTTTGTTTTTGTTTTTAGCTTGTTGCTAAGAAGGCTGGAGCTACCGCTGGGTGTGATAAAACTACCATCCTTGATCACACATGACCATTCTTTTCTGAATCTTCTTGAAAGAGATCTGTAAAAATCGCTTGGATGCCAATCAGTTATGATCTTCATGCCTACATGAAGTCATCTGGTGTACATACTTATCACGGTCTGCCATTGCAGGCCTTGGCATGAGATGTTATTTTAATTTTTTTGATACTTTATTTACCTTTCAAATGCTTTCTCCTTTCCAGGTCTCTCCTTTGGAAACCCCCTATCGCATCCCCCTTCCCCCTGCCTCTACAAGGGTGCTCCCCCCACCCACCCACTCCCGTCTTCCCTCCCTGGCATTCCCCTACACTGGGGCATCTAACACTCTCAGACCCAAGGGCCTCTCCTCCCACTGATGGCCAAAAAGGCCCTCATCTGCCACATATGTGGCCAGCATGTGGGTCTGTCCATGTGTATTCTTTGGTTGGTGGTCCAGTCTCCGGGAGCACTGGGGGGCCTGACCAGTTGACACTATTGCTCCCTCCATGGGGCTGCAAACTCCCTCAGCTCCTTCAGTCTAACGGTTGAAGTGAATTGAATCTTGGGTATTCTGAACTTTTGGGCTAATATCCACTTATCAGTGAGTACATTCCGTGTTTGTTCTTTTGTGACTGAGTTACCTCATTCAGGATGCTATTTTCAAATTCCATCCATTTGCCTGTGAATTTCATGAAGTCACTGTTTTTAATAGCTGAGTAGTGTTCCATTGTATAAATGTACCACATTTTCTGTATCCATTCCTCTGTTGAGGGACTTCTGGGTTGTTTCCAGCTTCTGGCTATTATAAATATGGCTGCTATGAACATAGTGGCGTCTTCTGGGTATATGCCCAGGAGAGGTATAGCTGGGTCCTCAGGTAGTATTATGTCCATTTTTCTGAGGGTCCGCCAAACTGGTTTCCAGAGTGGTTGTACCATCTTGCAATACCAACAACAATGGAGGAGTGTTCCTCTTTCTCTACATCCTCACTGTCACCTGAGTTTTTGATCTTAGCCATTCTGGCTGGTGTGAGGTGGAATCTCAGACTTGTTTTGATTTGCATTTCCCTGATGACTAAGGATGTTGAACATTTCTTTAGGTGCTTCTCAGGCCTACGAGTTTCCTCAGTTGAGAATTGTCTGTTTAGCTCTGTTCCCCAATTTTTGATGGGGTTATTTGGTTCTCTGGAGTCTAACATCTTGAGTTCTTTGTATATATTGGATGTTAGCCCTCTATTGGATGTACGATTGATAAGAATGTTTTCCAAATCTGTAGGTTGCCGTTTTGTCCTATTGACTGTGTGCTTTGCCTTTACAGAAAGAAGCTTTGCAATTTCATGAGGTCTCATTTGTCAATTCTTGATCTTAGAGCATGTTATTTTAATTTTTTAAATTATTACTATTTAATCTTTTTTTTTTTTTACAGTCCAAACATTATCCTCTTCTTGATATGCCCTCTGACTGTCCCTCATCCCATACCTCCTCGACCATCTCCAAGAAGATGTTCCCATTACCCCATTCCCCCACCCCACCAGACCTGCTAACTTCCTGGGGCCTCAAGTCTCTCCAGGGCTAGGTACATCTTCTCTCACTGAGGCCAGACTAGGCAGTCCTCTGCTGTATATGTGTCAGGGGGGCCCCATATCAGTTGGTGTATGCTGCCTGGTTGGTGGCTCAGTGTCTGAGAGATCTCAGGGGTCCAGGTTAGTGGAGACTGCTGGTCATTCTCTGGGGTCTTCCTCCTCCTCAGCTTCTTCCAGCTTTTCCCTAATTCAACCACAGGGGTCCTGGCTTCTGTCCACTCTTTGGGTGTAAGTATCTGCATCTGGTTCTTTTCAGCTTCTTGTTGGGCTTCCATGCGAGGCTCCTGTCTGTAAGCACATCACAGCATCAGTAATAGTGTCTGGCTTGGAACCTCCCCTTGGGTTGGACCCCAAGTTGGGCAGGTCACTGGACCTCCTTTTCCTCAGGCTCTTCTCCATTTTGTCCCTGAAGTTCTTTCAGACAGGGACATTTTTGGTTTAGAGTTTTTGACTGTGGGATGGCAACCCCATCCCTCCAGATAATGTCCTGTCTTTCTACTAAAGGTGGACTCTAGAGACCTGGGAGGTGAGAGACTCCGAGGACTCAAATGGAGGGACCTTAGATAAATGCCCTAAAATGGGGGAGATGTTATTTTAAAGTTTATAGAATAGACATCTCACAAGCTATCTCAAAGCTTTCTAAAATGGAAGCAAGTTTTACATCAAAATGTTGGCTTTTTATAGTTTCAATGGTATCTGTTTTGTCCTATGATCCTACTAGGCAGGACTGGATTTTGGAGCCGATGTTGTAGTTAGACCAGAGTGGTCACTACTTAAGATTGATTTGGTCATCCATAAATGAAATACTTGGCTTCAAAGAAAGAATTTTCATTCATGAATCAAGATGGAATTATTTATTCTTAAACAAAAGCTAACTTTCCACACTGGGAAAATAGTTACTATTAGAAAGACAAAGAATATTGATAATGAATAATGAATAAGAAATGATAAAAAAAAAGAAATAATAATGCATCTTGGTGACTTAGGACATTTTTATTGAGCAAATTTCATTAATTTTGGTTCAAAGTATGCCTTAGATTGTAGTCTGGATGGGAGAATAGTATAAATGTGAGACAGACTATGCTCTCTGATTAAGTAAGAGAACTTGAGAATTCTACATATGCCCTTTAGAAGGGACAGTTGGTGGAAAGGCTTAGGTCTAAGTGTTAGTAGGGAGGAGTAGATCGATATAGGAGAGAGTGGGACTCAAGGCATGTTACTAGATAAGGACCAGTGAAACCCAATCATGAAAGCATAACATTGTGTTTTTTCCTGGCTGCGACCCAGCACTTGTCAGAGGCAACTTACAGTTAGAAGGTTTTGACTCAAGGTTTTAGAGAGTTTCAATTCATCATAGTGGGGAAGGCATTGCAGTAGGAATGACTTGATGCATGTTTTTGGGAGAGGGAGGTGTGTGTGTGTGTGTGTGTGTGTGTGTGTGTGTGTGTGTGTGTGTGTGTATGTGTGTGTGTCCTGTTTACATCCTAGTGGCTAAGCCAGGAAGTTGAGAATGGACCTAAGAGCAGGACCAGCTATTACCTTCCCAGGTTTGGCTCCACTGACCCATGTCTACCAGCCAAGATATGTCCTAAAGTTTCCAGAATCTCCCCAAACAGCAAGAGCAGCAGAAGACCAAGTGTGAAAAAAAATGAGCTTGTGTGATATTGTAGACTTTAACCAAAACAAACAATGATAATTAAGAGACATTGACAGTAACATAGCAACTACATACTTCTTCTCAGTGTTTTCTGTTATTTTTCTTAACGCTCAGTCTCCCACACATTTAGTAAAAACAGGTCTATCCAAGTTCAGCAAATGATGCTGGGAAGTGCAGGAGGAGCAGGTCAGTCTTCACTTGGACTCCATAAGTAAGATAGGCAGTGTCATATGCAACAGGAAGGAGTGCAATCTAATCTAGTTTGTTTTGTCCCACCCCCCAGATTTAATTTAATTTGCTTTGTTTGGTTGGCTTGTTTTCTGTGAAAAAACACTCTGATTAAAAACAATTTAGGGGAGCAAAGAGTTTATTTGACTTAAATTTCCAGGTCATAATCTATCACTGAAGGCAAGAAATCAGCTAGGGACTGCAGCAGTAACAATGGAGGAAAGCTGCTTACTGGTTTGCTCACTGGCTTGATCAGTTATCTGCCCAGGGCCACCAGCCTAGGGCATTAACTACCCACAGTGGACTAGGCTCACCTATATCAATTAGGAATCCCAAAAATTTCCCCAGACATGCCCGCAGACCAATATGAATGAGTCAGTTCCCCAATTCAGACTTCCTCAGATGACTCTCTACTCCCTTAAGTTGACAGCTAAGTAGGAGATGGGTCCTTAAACTTGCCGAATAAGCATTCTAAGGAGTATTGTGAGATGCTTGCTGGGTTCTTCTATACTGTTCTATTCCTCATTAGAAGTTTAAACATCTTCTGACACTAGACATAGTACCAAGAGGCAAGGGGACAAGGGAAAATGAAAGGATGGGGACTAGAGCTTCAAATTTATACATTTGAATTTTTAAAAATTATTTTAATTTTTAATTTTTTTTACTTTTTATTAATCAATTCCATTAGTTTACATCTCAAATGATATCCCCCTTCCCCGTTATTCCTCCACAACCCCCTCCACCCCGTCTGCCCTTTCCCCCATCCCCTTTGCCTCTATGAGGGTGCTCCCCTACCCACACACCCGTGTGTACATTTAAGTTTTTTATCCTCTTAAAAATTTCATGTAGATCAAGTCAGAGAAAATTAAAGCCAAGCATAACCTTGAGGAGAGAAGAAAACATTTATAAGGCAGTAAGGAAGCAGGAAGACTTCTGAAGACAAAAGGAGGCAGGTTAAGATGGGCAGGCATCCGTGTAAACCCCCTTGAAGGCTCGCCTCACACCTGCTGCTTTTACTTAGCACCATATGGCAAAGTTACATCTTCTCCCTGGAGGCCTGGGACCTTTCTCAATCTAATTTTACTGGTCTCCCTCAATATATCGCTGATTAACATAGACCCCAGCAAAGATGATGTCCATGTCATTCTCCTAAGGAGAGATGTGAGGGGTTTGAGATGAAACCACATGCGTGAATTGTCAACCAGTGGTTCAGAGGAGTAGGGGTGGGGAAGACCATCTGTTTAAAGGCCTCTGCAGTTCTTTCTTTTTATGTTTTTTTTTTTTTAAAGAAAAGATTAAGGGTGTGTGTGTGTGTGTGTGTGCGCGCATGTGAGTACAGGTCCCCAAAGAGACCTTATAATGTTAGTTCTTGATGCAATTACAAGTTGAGTTCTCTGATGTGGATGCTGGAACCAAAGCCCAGTTTTCTTGAAGGTCAGCGAGTGCTCTATCACTGTGTTTTCTCCTCAGCTTTATCTACTGCATTGCTAAAAGAACTCTGAGCACTAGGATGGGGTTTGGGATGATAATCTTAAATATGCCTTGCCTATTTAAATAGCTGCATAGATCTGTCATTTAATGAGTCCCAGTTTTCAAGGAAATTCCCGAAAATACAACTGTTAATATTCAGGAGATGAAAGGTCTTCTGGAAGAGAAAAAAAAAAATAAAACTTTATGTGAGGTCTGGAAAGCCTAAACATTTGAGCTTAAATTTCTTCATCTGTGAAATAAAATGATTAGAATAAATGATTTTGTAATGCTTCCAGTTCAAAGATTTCAAGCTTTGTTAACATTAATTATGTGAAATATATTAACATTGAGTCCAATTAAACTCAAGGCCATTTAAAGATTATCATGATAGAAGTGATCTTAGGCCAGTTATGTAGCACATGTCCGTTTTTCTGTAAGTCTGGAGGGAGAAGAAGGACTACTGAGATTTCAAGGCCAGTTCTGTCTACACAGTGAGTTCTTGGCCAGGCAGTACCACAAAGTGAAAATCTATTTCACTATTCTCCTCTTAAATAAAAGCTTATCTTTGTTCTTGAGTATCACAGAAATAACTGGCAAAATAGGGTGGAGGATTATGATAGTTAGCTTTCATTGTCAAATTCATATAATCTAGACTCACTTAGGAAGAAAGTATTAATGAAGTATTGTTTAGATTGGGTTGACCTGTGGGCATGTCTATGGGGAATTATCTTATGTCAATTGATGAGCGAAGAGCCACCCCAGTGTAGGCGGAGCCATTCCCTAGGCAGGAGATCCTGAACTTTGTAAAAAAGGAAAAATATATCTGAGTAAAAACAAGTATTTAACTGATCATGTATAAATTCCCTTTTCTCTTTGATGATGAATGGAATGCGACAAGCTGTTTGAAATTTCTGTCCTGATTTCTCACAATGATGGATTGTACCTGGAGTGATTTTAATAAGGAAGTTCCCAGTAGGCTCATATATTTGAATACACAGTAACCAGTGGGTGGATCTCTGTGCTGGCTGGTTTTGTGTGTCAACTTGACACAAGCTGAAGTTATCACAGAGAAAGGAGTTTTAGTTGAGAAAATGCCTACATGAGCCAGCAGTAAGGCATTTTCTCAATTAGTGATCAAGGAGGGAGGGCCCCTTGTGAGTGGTACCATCTGTGAGCTGGTAGTCTTGGGTTCTATAAGAAAGCAGGCTGAGCAAGCCAGGACAAGTAAGCAAGCCAGTAAGCAGCATTCCTCCTTGGCCTCTGCATCAGCTCCTGTTCCTTGACCTGCTTGAGTTCCAGTCCTGACCTTCTTTTGTGATGAACAGCAATGGAAATGTAAGCTAAATAAATCCTTTCCTCCCCAACTTGCATCTTGGTCATGATGTTTGTGCAGGAGTAGAAACCCTGACTAAGACAAATTGGTGCCAGCATAGTGGGGTATTCCTGTGACAATCTGACCATGTTTTGGGAGAGGACTGTGGAAGGACTTTGGAACTTTGAGCTACAAGAGCATTGGGATGTTAAGAGCTCTGTAAGATGTTCAGTAGGAGCTTGGAAGATAATGTTGAGAACGGTGCAGAAGATGGAAGCCTGGCTTGTGAAATTTCACAAGGAAGATTAAAGACTCTTATCAGAGCCATTGCTACTTTGATTTATGATTCTGTGATTTTGGTTAGCTAGGGCTGAAGAAATCAGCTGTGATTAACAAGATACCAGAACTACTAAAGCAAAACCATTGCATTGCTGGGACTATTGATGCTGGTTAGCTGGAGCTAAGATATTAGCAGTGATTAAGAAGAGACCAGCATCATTGGGGTGAAATCTTCTGAGAAGTGTTTTCTGAGAGCACAGAGGCTGCGTTCCAGAGATAACCAGGGATATACCTTGTTCTGTGGCTGGACTTGATAATGTGTAAGAGTCACCCAGGTGGTACTGGTTTGAAGGCATGAAGGAGTCATGAAGAGCAGCTGAGGCCTGGGCACTGTGAGAGCTGCGGAAGGCCATTGGTGAAGGTGCAGCCTCAGTTGCATTGACAGCCCAGGATTGAAGGGGTCATGCAAAGGAGGTGAGGCTTGGCACCATGAAGAGAGCCTATGAGAGGCTGTTGGAAAAGCCTAGTTGCAGTGGAAGACAGCAGTGTTTTGGGGATGTCAGTACCCTGAGATGACCACCAAGAACAGCAGCAGCAGTGGAGTACAGGCATCTGGAGCCTAGAAGACAAGATGTGTGCTACAAAGGGCAGAGCTGGAGAAGTGACTCAAGCTCTTGGAGGAATCCAGAAGATCATGAGTGGATCCCAGACATTGGAGGGTTGGAGTTGATTTTGCTTTTGATTGTGACTGTGGCCTGATATTTTTCCCTCTTGAAGAAAGAAGGTATTTTAGTGGAGTCCACAGTTAAGAGATTTAGAATTTTTAAAAGACGTTCTATAAGAAAGCAGGCTGAGCAAGCCAGAAGTAAGCAAGCCAGTAAGCAGCATTCCTCCTTGGCCTCTGCACCAGCTCCTGCTCCTTGACCCACTTGAGTTCCAGTCCTGACTTCCTTTAGTGATGAACAGCAGCATGGAAGTGTAAGCTCAATAAACCCTTTCCTTCCCAACTTGCATCTTGGTCATGATGTTTGTGCAGGAATAGAAATCCTGACTAAGACAATCTCTTTGAAAGAATTAGGACAAGAGATGTGGACCTATTGAAGGAAGTGTGTCACTGGGGGGTAGACTTTGAGGTTTCAAAACCCATGCCAAGCCCAGTCTCTCTCACTCTCCCTATGGATCATTGTGTAAAGCTCTTAACTAGTGCTCCCGGGCCTGCCTGCGTGCCATCATGCTTCTGGCCATGATGATTAATTATGGACTAAACTTCTGAAACTTCAGGCAAGCCCTCAGTTAAATGCTTTCCTTTTGAGTTTCCTTGATTATGAAATCTCTTCACAACACCAGACCACTGACTAAGAGAGAAATCTAGAACTGTAAACACCTTAAGCCTTTAGGTTGTTTTATTTTTGGTCAGAGTATTTAATCAAAAAAATAGAAATTTAACTAGAATAAAGACTAAATTAAAAGGAATACTAATTACAATCAATAGGGTCAACATACTCTAAAACCTAGGCAAGTTTTACAAAAGAACTTAATATAACATGAACATTTAATCTTGTTATTTTGGGGGAATTCCTTACCCTTCCACAGAGTTTTTGGACTTATGTAAGGGTTGGCTGGAAAAGAATGGATATTCCATTATCCATTCATGTAAGTTAAGCTTACAAAATTCATGGTTCCTGTCAGCAGGGCCTCTTTTGATCCTGTGACAGCCAGTTGCATCTTTGCCACGATTAGAATTTAAAAGACTTTCTCAAGGATACCCATGTTCATTTGTGACACCCAAGAGATACAGGAACATTCTCTGGAATTCTGGGGTGTGGCTACATGCCCTCCAAGGCCAGGGTGCTGTGAACCCTGAATCTGTCTCATTTTTTTTTGCCCAGTATCTATTCTTAGTCTATAGTGAATTGTTTTCAGGATTTTTCAAAGATACTTCTTGGTCTACCTTTCCTTGATGGAGAAAAATAACAGGGATTGCTGCTTGCTATCATTTAAGAGAAGAGAACTTGCCGTTTAACCAATCCTATGTCTGATAGAGGACTAATATCCAATATTTACAAAGAACTCAAGAAGTTAGACTCCAGAAAACCAAATAACCCTATCAAAAAATGGGGAACAGAGCTAAGCAGAGAATTCTCAACTGAGGAAATTCGCAGGGCTGAGAAACACCTAAAGAAATGTTCAACTTCCCTAGTCATCAGGGAAATGCAAATCAAAACAAGTCTGAGGTTCCACCTCA
>CM052713.1:52095782-52119898 GCA_028551405.1 Uromys caudimaculatus | reverse complement strand
AACATCCCATTATCATCAATGGACAGATCTTGGAATCACAAACCAAACAGAGACACAGTGAAACTAACAGATGTTATGAACCAAATGGATTTAACAGATATCTATAGAACATTTCATCCTAAATCAAAAGAATATACCTTCTTCTCAGCACCTCATGGTGCCTTCTCCAAAATTGACCACATAATCGGTCACAAAACAAACCTCCACAGATACAAGAAGACTGAAATAATCCCATGCCTCCTATCAGATCACTACGGATTAAGGCTGGTCTTCCATGGCAACAATAACAACAGAAAGTCCACATACACATGGAAGCTGAACAATGTTCTACTCAATGATAACTTGGTCAAGCAAGAAATAAAGAAAGAAATTAAAGACTTCCTAGAATTTAATGAAAATGAAAGTAAACATACCCAAACTTATGGGACACAATGAAAGCAATGTTAAGAGGAAAACTCATAGATTCGAGTGTCTCCAAAAAGAAAGGAGAGAGCATACACTAGCAGCTTAACAGCACACCTGAAAGCCCTAGAACAAAAAGAAGCTAATGCACCCAAGAGGAGTAGAAGGCAGGAAATAATCAAACTCAGGGCTGAAATCAACCAAGAAGAAATAAAAAAAACTACATAAAGAATCAACCAAACCAGGAGTTGGTTCTTTGAGAAAATCAACAAGATAGATAAACCCTTAGCCAGACTCACTAGAGGGCACAGAGACAGGATCCAAATTAACAAAATTAGAAATGAAAAGGGAGACACAACTACAGATTCTAAGGAAATTCAAAAAATCATCAGATCCTACTACAAAAGCCTATACTCAACAAAACGGCAAAACCTGGATGAAATGGACAATTTTCTAGACAGATATCAAATACCAAAGTTAAGTCAGGATCAGATAAACCATCGAAACGGTCCCATAATGCCTAAAGAAATAGAAACAGTCATTAAGTCTCCCAACCAAATAAAGCCCAGGACCAGATGGGTTCACTGCAGAATTCTATCAGACCTTCAAAGAAATCCTAATACCAATACTCTTCAATCTATCCCACAAAATAGAAACAGAAGGAACACTACCCAATTCCTTCTATGAGACCACAATTACACTGATACCAAAACCTCACAAATACCCAACAAAGAAAGAAAACTTCAGACCAATTTCCCTTATGAATATCAATGCAAAAGTACTCAATAAAATTCTCACAAACCGAATCCAAGAACACATCAAAACAATCATTCATCATGATCAAGTAGACTTCATCCCAGGGATGCAGAGATTTTTCAATACCCGGAAGTCCGTCCATGTAATCCACTACATAAACAAACTCAAAGAAAAAAACCACATGGTCATTTCCTTAGATGCTGAAAAAGCGTTTGACAAAATTCAGCATCCCTTCATGATAATAGTCTTAGAAAGATCAGGAATTCAAGGCCCATACCTAAACATAGTAAAAGCAACATACAGCAAACCAATAGCCAACATCAAACTAAATGGAGAGAAACTCAAAGCAATTCCACTAAAATCAGGGACTAGACAAGGCTGCCCTTGCTCTCTCACTATCTATTCAATATAGTAATTGAAGTTCTAGCTAGAGCAATTAGACAACAAATTAGACAACAAATGGGATACAAATTGGAAAGGAAGAAATCGAAATATCACTATTTGCAGATGATATGATCCTATACTTAAGTGACCCGAAAACCTCCACCAGAGAACTGCTGCAGATGATAAACAACTTCAGCAAATTGGTCAGATATAAAATTAACTCAAACAAATCAGTAGCCTTCCTATACTCGAAGGATAAACAGGCTGAGAAAGAAATTAGGGAAATGACACCCTTCACAATTGTTACAAACAATATAAAGTATCTTGGTGTGACTCTAACCAAACAAGTGAAAGATCTGTCTGACAAGAACTTCAAGTCTCTGAAGAAAGAATTCGAAGATCTCAGAAGATGGAAAGCTCTCCCTCGCTCATGGATTGGCAGGATTAATATAGTAAAATGCCTCATGAATTTAGAAGCTGTGTGTGGGGGGGGGGGGGTTGGAGGAGTTCAGTACAGAAATGTGGTAGATGGGATCCAAATACATTATTATATACATATGTATGAAAATTTCAAAGAATAAGTTAAATAGAAGTAGATTTAAACATAATTTTCTAAGGCAATTTTTAGTTCTGTATAGCAAATTAATAGTACCTCTCCCAGTACGTCTTTACACATGGTAAAAGAAAATCTTTAGTCTTAATGATTACATAGTCCAGAACTAGAAATAAACGATGTGTAATACTTTTCTTTATCATCTTTTTAATAGGCCGATTTTAGGTCAAATGTAATTGAAAGTTATTGTTAATAGAATACTAGCAAATATAAAAACATAAAAAACATAAAAGAATTACTACTTAGGGGCTGTAGAACTGGCTCAGAAGTTAAGAGCACTTGTTGCTCTTGCAGAGGACCTGTGCTCAATTCCCAACATAAACATAACCGGTTACAACCATCCCCTACTCAGTTCCAGAGTGTCTGATGCCCTCTTCTGACCTACACAGGGCTAAGCAAGCGTGTGGTTCACAGACATATATGCAGACAAAGCACTCACAAAATAAAATAAAATGAATAAATTTTTTAAAATTTTTTATTGGATGTTTTCTTTATTTACATTTCAAATATTATCCCCTTTCCCAGTCACCCACCCCAGAAACCCTCTACCCCATACCCTCTCCCCCTGCTTCTATGAGGGTGTTCCCCTACCCACACCCATTCAACTCTCACCTCCCCAACCTTGAATTCCGCTACACTGGGGCATCCATCAAGCCTTCACAGGACCAAGGACCAAGGACCTCTCCTCCCACTGATGCCTGACAAGGCCATCCTCTGCTATGTATGTGGATGGAACCATCGGTCCCTCCGTGTGTATTCCTTGGCTGGTGGCTTAGTCCCTGGGAGCTCTGGAAGTCTGGTTGGTTGATGTTGTTGTTCTTCCTATGGGGTTGCAAACCCCTTCAGCTCCTTCAGTCCTTTCTCTAACTCCTCCATTGGGGACCCCGTGCTCAGTCTGATGGTAGGCTGCGAGCATCCGCCTCTGTATTTGTCAGACTCTGGCAAAGCCTCTCAGGAGAAAGCTATATCAGGTTCCTTTCAGCAAGCACTTCTTGAATTAAGAATGTCAGGTGCCAATCATCCCATCAGTAATATAATTGGACAACTCTATAATGTCCTTTTAAACAAATTTAAATTTCATTTTGAACATCTCTCTAAATAACAGAAGTGATGATCAGGGCTAAAGCTACTCAACTACACAAACATTTTTAACTTGAATATATGTATATATATGTGTATATATATATATATATATACACATATACATACATATATATATATACACACATATACATATATATATATATGAGACACGATATTTCTGAATCAAGAAGTAATGGTAAAAAATAAATTACTAAGTCCAGGGTATTTAATTCTTCATTTATATTTCAAAACCTAATTAACTCATATTTAAAGAAATAAATGCATGTTAATGATATAATATAGATAGTGTTTATCCACCTGGATTTCATGAAATTCTTAATCTTCACTGTTATATTAAGATTTAAATTACATTCATTGCTTCAGGGGGATTAAGAAGAAATCTGTCTTCACTCGTCCATTAGCTCTAGATAGACATTAAATCTCCGCCTTGGAATTAAATGTCTTATGAATGTGTTAAGACAGAAAATGAATTTTTCAGTGACCATTGTCTTAGGTAACTTTGTGTTTCTAATGTGATAATCTTTGTGTTATCTTGAAGCCACTTAACATTACATTCCAGCTGAATGAGAAGTTGAACAGAGATCTGTTTCAGTCCCAAAATACCATGATCTCAGCCTGCAGGCTTTACTTAATTACCGAAGGGTACATACGAATTTTTCTGAAAACAATGTAGATATCAGTTCTTTTCTTATCTTGTATCCACTTTGCATTCTGCAGAGTTATTCACCAGCTACTCAACACCAAACCTCATGATAATTTTCCATGACTGATGTATTGTCAACTTTCAACATGTGATGTGACAAGTCTTGCAATTAAACTCCTCATGTGACACACAAACTAATTTTGAAGATAAATGTTGCAAGTTGCTCTGAAGTTCTTATTTTAGACCCATAAAATGAATTTGATTCTTCACTTGTCAAAATACATATATTACTGGTGTGTAAACATAGGTGAGGGAAAGAATAGAACCAGAAAAAGACTCAGACTGTCTATGACACGCAACACTTGAGTGGTAAGAGTCATTTTCAATCCTTAAATTCTTTATGAAGAAGCCTAATGACCCACATATTTCCCAGCAAGAGTGAAGAAAGGCGGCCATGTCCCTAGAGTACGAGCTTCTTTCTGTGTGGGACTCGAGCCTGGGTAAACACCCAAGTGAGAGACTTCAGTATAAATGTATTCATTAAAGATATACAAATTTTGAAAAAATGGTACCCACATAACTTTAATTTTTTCCATTCCCTTTTCTCTCTCTCGCTCTAGTCCTTCAAAATTCACCAGATTGAGAAATACTCCCTTCTTTCAGTTCTAGGGCCCTGTCCATGCTTGGAAGAACTTTAGCACTGAACTATCATACCAGACTTTGAAATACCTTCTGGGACTACGGAATCACAATCATGATAAGATTTCTGGAAGTGCTGAAACAAGTGAGTGTCAGTAAATTACACTATTAGAATCTGGTCTTCAGACATGAATCATTACAAGTCTCTGCTATGGTTCTCTTCACTTCTACTGCACATCATGGTCAGAAGTAAGGGACCATCTATGGTTAGAGGACACAGATGCCTCTATTGAAGCTGCCAGTGACCCTTCCTACCTAAGGTCTTTGTTGCTTTCTCAATGTCATGATAAACATCCTGACAAAAGCCACTGAAAGGAGGTCAGGTCTATTTTAGCATACAGTTCCAAAGGAATAGGGTCCAACATGATAAAAAAGACACTGAAGCAGGCAAGGAAGGCATGATAGGAGGAGCAAGAGACAGGCATAGTGCATCCATACCAGAGAAGTGCACAGAAAACAGGAAATCAGACAGGGCTATGGAGACTTAAGACCCATGCTCAGTGACCTACTTCCTCTATTGAGGTCCTAGTTCCTAAGAGTTCTACAACCTGCCCAAACAGTGCTACCAGATTGAAACCAAGCCAGCATGCACACATGGTTAGTGTGGAGATAATACAACAGCACTCTTTAAGCCTCTTCTCCCCCAATCCTGTTGCCTCCTCAAGACGGAAATGTATGTGGAAGGTCAGTGCTGTTCACTCAAATCCCAAAGATTTCCTTCTCAGCAACATCCCCACATTCCTAAAGCAAGGAGAAATGATTCCAGTCTGAAATCAAATCACCACTCTCTCGTACAATGGGATCATGACTCTGCATCTATAACACACATTAATTTTTTTCATAACACCTTCTTTCCTCCTGAGACTTCTAAACAAAGGCTTTCAGAAAACACCAAGACCTTCTATCTCCCTCCCATTCTACCATGTCTGATTTGATGACACACTAGAGATCAGCCTTGTTAATTGGACAAAAGGAAAACACAAACAACTTTTTCATGAAAACTTTTGAAGGATATAAATCCCCTAAGAATACCCACCACTCATATCTAGACATAATGCTTTGTAAATAATCATTGTAGAACTAGTTATTTTATCCTTGTGGGGATGGGCAAAGGGTAGGGTAGAAGAGTCTGCAGTGAAAGTGCCCCTTGTTAAATTGCTTTTACCTCTCCACGTTTGCACTGTACAATGCTGAAGAGAGAAGAACGGATGGTGCCGGGAAAAGCATGCTTGACTCCTCTCTTACACAATTAGAATCATTCCATGTCTATGAGTTTCATTTCTACACAAAGTATGTCACTTAATGTTGTGATGGTCTTTTCACTATTTTTTTGTCTTCTCTTGCTTAGATTGCCTCTGATTTTCATTTGAAAGGCTTTGCTTTCATTAATTGAAATACATGTCTGACTTCCATACTTAAACATTTAGTAAGCGACTGCCTATGTATCTTCAACTGTCAGTGCCTAACTTGATCACACACACACACACACACACACACACACACACACACACACACACACACACACACACACGCACACTATTCCCAAAGCTGAGTATGGCAGAATGTTGCTACAAACTCTAACCACTGGGCTACTGAGACAGGAGGAAAACAAGTTCAAGGCCCACCTAATCTAAATAATAAGACTGACCAAAAAAAGAAGTCAGAAACTAAACAGTAAAGAAAACATCATAAGCTGTCTTTAAAGAACCCTTTTGATCACCCTCCTTAGAAGAAACTCTTAAAACCTCCTCCTCCTCATTGCTATGTCTGCTGGGAACTTCTCAGGTCTTATCTATTTTTAATTTATCAGTCTTCATCTTCCATCCACCCATTAACTCTCCAAGTCATTTATTGGTAGTGGCACCAATAAATAGGACCCAGTCCAACTCCATGTTTTCATGAGGGGATAATACAAATGTGGAGGGGAAAAGTAGTAATCCTAACAGTTCCAACTCAGAACTTGCTGGAAGAAAAATACAGTTTCTTAAAATATAAAGAGCATGACGTTGACCTGAGACTAATTTGATATGCCTAGAATTGAACTTTGGTTTATTTTTCTTCTCTTCTATTGCTTTGCTAATGTTGTGCTGCTTGTTGATATTGTGAAATATTCCTTCACTGGACCTTAGGGGAGACTTTTTGAATATTTGCTTGAAACTGATTTTCCACCCCTGTTATTCTTGGAAATCAACTCCAAAATAAGAACAGAATACTTTATTAAATCATTCAAAATGTTTAACTGTAACTAATCTTTGTCAGGTTCATCATGACACAAATCATCATATTATAAGATTTCAAGCTATTTTTTACCTTGGTGATATATTACTTTTGCAAGAATTTTCATGGTACGGCAACTGTTGGATCTTACACTCCAGGTTTTAATACAGGCATCTTACATTTGCTGTAATTTAGGAGACAGTATCAAACCAGCTTGCCTGTATATACACTTCAGAAAGCAGTCCAAGGAGGCAAAGCTTTGTCTCATGATCTATGAAGTAGTATTTTTGTGTTTCTCATCTGGTAATCCTTTCTATGAATTTATTATATTATCATGAGTTTAGAAACATTTTGAAGACAGTTGAAAATAACAATGATATTTAGGGAGAACTAAGGATATGTCAGAACAAAAAATTTAGAATTTTCAAGTCTATTATTATTAGTTTGTAGCTGTTAACTTGAACTAATTTTTAATTGTGTGAATTCTTCACAGTTCACTATCTCCTCCCTTAGTGAAGAATATGTGGATTCTATTTACTCTCATGGACCAAATAATTATGAACTACCTTTGTGAGGAAACTTTTTCTGTACCATATAATAAGCACATGTCCGATTTTTAAAGAAATTGCTGAAATGTTTTCCAAAGTGGTCCTACCATGTTATACACCCACTGGCATGCCATACACGCATGTTCTACCACTAAGCAGGGCCCACCCTCTTTGACTCTTCTTTGTCCTAATTTAACACACATAACATGTTAGCTCTGTGAATCACAGACTGAAACCAGTGTCTGTGGTGTCTGTGGGCTGAATTCAAGGTACTGACAGAGCGGCTTGCCTTCTGGGGCTCCTAAACAATTTTAAATTCCTCCTGAATGAAGAATTTGTTCTTTAATTCTCTCTGTTTTAGAAACATAGAGATCCTAGAATCCCAATATAAATTTCCTTTCTTTTTATTTCTCTCAAATAAAAAGATCTCCAATCATTAAAAAAGAAATCTCATAGTTATTTATTTTAATCAATTTTTAGAAATAAACATTTTTATTAATCATTTTATTTGCTTACATTTCAAATGATATCCCCTTCCTGGTCACCCCTCCACAAAACTCCCATCACATCCCTCCTCTCCGCCCTCCCCTTTGCCTCTATGAGGGTGCTCCTCCACCCACTCACCCACTCCCGTCTCACCACCCTAGCATCTCCCTATGCTGGGGCATCAAGCCTCCACAGGATCAAGGGCCTCCCCTCCTTATCTGACGTCAGATAAGGCCATCCTCTGCTACATATGCGGCTGGAGCCATAGGTCCCTCCATGTGTACTCTTTGGTTGGTGGTGTAGTCCCTGGGAGCTCTGGGGGTTTGGTTGGTTGATATTGTTGTTCTTCCTATGGGGTTGCAAATCCCTTCAGCTCCTTCAGTTCTTCCCCTAACACTTCCATTGGGGTCCCCATGCTCAGTCCGATGGTTGGCTGTGAGTATCTGTATCTGTACTGGTCAGGTGCCGATAGGGAGACAGGAGAGTGACGGTGCAGCAGTTAAGAGCCCAAACTGCTGATCCAGATAACCCAGATTCAATTCTCAGCATACATGGTGGTTCACAACCATTCACAATTCCAGTTTCAGGGATCCAGTCTTCTGACCTCTGCTGTTACAGAGCACAAAGGTCGTATGCAGATATATATGTGAGTAAAACACTATACACATAAAGTCAAGTAGATAAAACAAAAGTTTAAACAACCATTGTTTTTTGTTTTCTACCAGTACTTCTCAAAGATGCACATAAGCACAGCTGGTCACTGACAATGTGTACGGACACCCAGAGATGCTGGGAGAAGGTGGTGGCATAAATTGGTTGATTTGATGCCATTTAGAATTGTGCTGGAAATTTTCTTTCATATAAAAAAATTAATTTTATCATGTCGCTCCAACTCTCATCCCATATTGTCCACAGAGAATCAGAACCAGACATGAAGGACCCAGAGCACGATTTGCTTACATGTCTCAGGCTTTCCCACCCAGAACCCAGGCTGTAGCAACAGGAAAACTTCGGACTGCTTCAGGCTCTTTTATTTCCCTGCTTCTCCCTAACCAAGAACTAATCATCTCTCCTGGGGATGTTTCGCTGTTACATCCTTATGCATCCAATTCCATTCCTGCATGCCTGCGGAGACCATGGTGCAAGGTAAAGGTATTTTTCCTTCCACATCCGGACACTGAAACAAAGCATTCTCCCTCTCGTCTGTGTATCGTAGTGATAGCTACAGTGTCCTGTGTGACTGATAATATTAAAAGGATGAAGACAGTGAGATTGTGATCCACTTCCTTCTTCAATTATGCTGATAGAGTCTAAACCAAACATTTCTTAATAATGGGATGTCAGTGTTCAGCGATAACCCAGAAATGTGACTTGCCCATAATAAAGAGGCAAGTCATGGACAGAGGGCACCACACTTCTGTGGTTTACATGTATGCCTACTGTGATCTCCACTTAGTGGTGTTGTCTCTGGTAGCCCTTGAAATGCTTAATATTGCTCATGAGTTCCCACTAGGCTGCCAGTAAACACTGTGCTAGTTGGCTCCCCTTATAATCTGTCATCACAATGTTCTGTATTTACCACCAAAGGAGTCAACTTTGGCAGCACAATCCTGAAAAATCAACTTTTAACTTTTCAATCATATTTAGCTCCCTTCACACTTTGTTTTGATGAAAACAAAAACAACAGAAAATGTAGATGCTGGCAAAGTAGCACTAGGATTTAGAAACTTTTATCCCTGTTTAGAAGTTAATGTGCCATCTCTGAGGAGGTGACCCAACTTAACAATTCAATGCTCTGGCTCTCCATGCAGAGCAGCCCAACAAGGAGACAATATATGCTTTTGACCTCTTAATCTAACCTATAGGTGTAAAAACAAAGGACTTAGACTGAGCACAGTATATTCCTGAATGCATTCCTATTCTGCTCATAAGCCCGCCTCTCTGGCCCTGGTGTTTACCCTGTCCTTAGATAAAATGGTGAAACATCTGCATAAGCTCTCCTGAAAATAAAAGCCAGAGTATTTTGTTCACCCTTCTAAGAAACACTGAACCATTCACATTTTGGTCTTTCTTCCTCTTGGGCTTCATATGGTCTATGAATTTAATCTTGGGTATTTCGAACTTTTGGGCTAATAATCACTTATCAGTGAGTACATACCGTGTTTGTTCTTTTGTGACTGAGTTACCTCACTCAGGATGATATTTTCAAGTTCCATCCACTTGCCTGCGAATTTCATGAAGTCATTGTTTTTAATAGCTGAGTAATACTCCATTGTGTAGATGTACCACATTTTCTGTATCCATTCCTCTGTCTAGGGACATCTGGGTTGTTTCCAGCTTCTGGCTATTATAAATATGGCTGCTATGAACATAGTGGAGCATGTGTCCTTATTACATGTTGGAGCATCTTCTGGGTATATGCCCAGGAGTGGTATAGCTGGGTCCTCAGGTAGTATTATGTCCAATTTTCTGAGGGTCCGCCAAACTGATTTCCAGAATGGTTATACCAGCTTGCAATCCCACCAGCAATGGAGGAGTGTTCCTCTTTCTGCACATCCTCGCCAGCATCTGCTGTCACCTGAGTTTTTGATCTTAGCCATTCTGACTGGTATGAAGTGGAATCTCAGGGTTGTTTTGACTTGCATTTCCCTGATGACTAAGGATGTTGAACATTTCTTTAAGTGCTTCTCAGCTACTCCAGTTTCCTCAGTTGAGAATTCTCTGTTTAGCTCTGTTCCCCATTTTTTAATAGGGTTATTTGGTTCTCTGTAGTCTAACTTCTTGAGTTCTTTGTATATATTGAATATTAGCCCTCTATCAGACGTAGGATTGGTTAAGATCTTTTCCCAATCTGTTGGTTGCCATTTTGTCCTATTGGCTGTGTCCTTACAGAAGCTTTGCAATTTTATGAAGTTCCATTTGTTGATTCTTCACCTTAGAGCATAAGTCATTGGTATCTGTTCAGGAACTTTTTCCCTGTGCTCATGTGTTCAAAACTTTTCCCCACTTTCTCTTCTACTAGATTCAGTGTATCTGGTTATTGAGACAAAGTGTGCAGAGACTCAAAGAAAGGCCATCCAAAGACTGTCCCACCTTGGGATACATCCCATATATAGCCACCAAACCTAGATGTTCTTGTTGATGCTGGGAATTGCTTGCTTATGGAAGCATGATAAGCTGTCTCCAGAGAGGCTCAGTCAGAGCCTGACAAATACAGAGGCAAATGCTCACAGACAACTCTTCAACTGAGCGTGGGGTCCCAGATAGAGGAGTTGGAGAAGGAACTTAAGGAGCTGAGGGGGTTTGCAGCCCCATGGAGGGAGCAACAGTGTCAACTGGCCAGAGCCCCCAGAGTTCTGGGAGGCTGGACCACCAACCAAAGAATACACATGGAGAGACCCATGGTGCTGGCCACATATGTGGCAGAGGAGGGCCTTGTTGGCCATCAGAGGGAGGAAAGGCCCTTGGGCCTGAGAGTTTTAGATGTCCCAGTGTAGGGGAATGCTAGGGAAGGAAGATGAGAGTAGGTGGGTGGGGGAGCACCATCATAGAGGGAAGGGGAGGGGAATGGAATAGGGGGGTTCCAAAGGGGAAAACATTTGAAATGTAAATAAAGTAAATATCCAAAAATAAAAGAGCCAGAGATTTTCTGTTATTGTTATTACATTTACTGTTTGTTGGAGGACGAACCTACATACCATGGGACGTGCAGGGTTGGGCAGTGAAGTCAGAAGCAGCTTTGTAGAGTCAGTCCTCTCCTTCCTCTTTGCAAGTCTCAGGGTTTGAACTCAGGTCCTCAGGTTTGACGTCAAGAACCTTTACTCACTGAGCCATCTCAAAGGCTAGGAAACGTTTTTAAAATCTTGTTTCCCACATCCTCACCACATCAGCAACTAATCAAAGCTTAACATTTCCCAGAGCATACTTTCTGTGGCTATGTGTCCTGAACTTTCTGGCTCCTGTATTCATACTGGTCACAGTGGCTTAGGAGCTTTTGTACTGGTCAGAATTTTCCCTGAGCTCAGAGAGTCAAGGGAACTGAGTAAATTCCACAGTTTGCGAGTAGGAGAGAATCAATCCCGATGCAGCATCAGCTTTGTGGTTGGTGATGGGGAGACACTGAACATGCCTTCTATCTTACAGAGAATCCAGAGCCACAAGTGTCACTTGAAGGCAGAAATCCCATGATAAAATCCAGGCCAGTACGAAAGGACGTGGGAATCTCCCAAGCCACTGTGACCAGTTTGAATACAGGAGCCAGAAAGTTCATGACATACAACTACAGAAAACCGTAGGGTGTCCTGCAATCTGAGTATTGTGGGGGCTGTCAACCAATTCATCTTATGTTTGCTCAGGAAGGTACAGAAGAAATGCCGTTGTCGAGTACTCGTGCTGCTGTTGTGACCCTCCCTAGCCCTAGCCATGAGCAGAGGTGTCAGATCCTTGCTGCATGAACCTCATGGAGGGCTCAGTCTTACTTTCTGCTCAGACCTTTTGTAATCTAATATTAAGAATGACATCTCATTACTTTTACTGTGTTCCAGTTGTTGAATGCAGCACACACTCAGGGCAGGGTATGATAAAAGAGAGTAAGAACCAAGAGCTACTGAGTACGTCAGTATCTGACTACCACAGCAATTTGCTCTGCTTATGTTCTCATTGCTGTAACCCAAAGCAACCAGGAATAAGACTCACAATGTGGTTAGTGAGTGAGTGCCCTTTCACATATTAATGTGATACTTAAAAGCAAAGAACACGTAACCTGCTACATTCTAGACTGGAATAATTTTAACAACTATGTATATTTTTAATTCATTTTATTATGCTACATTTAAAAATCAAAATCAAATTTAGCATCGCTCCAAGAAGGTATTATGAAAATAATACCACTTACTGAATCCTTCTGTGGATTTCCTGGTATTCTGCTGGAAACTGTCATTTTATGACATATAGCACTAGATAATATAGTTGAAGATAATGCAGTCTATTTTAAGAATTTAACGTTGGTTACTGAGAGGCTTTTATGCTTTGAATTTATAAAAGTAAAATACACAGAATATATGCATGTCATTTATTCTTAGATTGCTTTCTTTGGTATGGTGTAGATTTTTAAATAGTATTAAGAATCAGGAAAAAATCACATATTTATTAAGCATGGGCAAGTTGCTTAATAGAAATATTAATGTGTAACATTAGTCATATAATTCTCTCTTTCTCTCCTTCTTTGCATGTGTGTGTGTGTGTGTGTGTGTGTGTGTGTGTGTGTGTGTGTGTGTGTGTGTGCGCACATGTGCATTAGTGGAGAAGATGTTGTGGTAAGATACTATTCCGAGAAAGAAATGAAATGGACAAATATCTACTCACCTTATACAGAGAACTGACCACAGACAAAAGTACAGATACAACCAAAATCCAACCTGGTGGGCCAAAGAATGTATTAAGGTTATTTATAGAACTATGGGTAAGGGGTTACTTACAAGAGCAGAAATGATTCAAAGACAGGTGCAGCACCAAAGTCCACACCAGCATGGGTGACAACTCACTAAGATGGAAAGCTCACTGTACCACAAGAAGTTAAAAAAATTCCTTTCCAACTAATTCAATTGGTCTGAGCCACCTCCTGGAAGCTCAGTATGTCTGATAGTGTTCCTGTGCAAGATGAAGGAAACTCTTGCATCTGATTAGCTTCAAGGACTTCCTGAACCTTTCCGGTTGGTTACTTTCTGAGTCTTACAAGCTTCCCTGCAGGATGGAATGTTTTATCGCAGAGTACATTGCTACACAACAGGTGCACATGTGTTTGCTGAGATACATGATTGTGTGTACATGTGAATGTCAGAGTCCAATCTTAGATGTCCATGCTCAACTACCATTCATTTGTGTTAAACAGACCCAGAACTCACCAAGTAGGCCACACAACCTGGTAATGTCCTAACAGCTATAATTATAAGCATAGATATGGTTGCTGTTTTGTTGTGTTGTGTTATATTGTCAATATAAATTCTAGAAATTGACTCAGGTCTTACAAGGCAAACACTGTACTGACTGAGCTTTCTGTCTAGCCTTTACTGACTATTTTTAAATACTAGATATTATTTTCTAGGTCCTATATACTCAGAGTTTTTGAACTGATAATTGAGTATAATCCCTAAAAATAAATAGGGAGATTATTATTACTCTCTACAAATGTGAAAAACATATTCCTGGACTGGACTGGATTCCTGAAAAGCTGTACCAGGTATGTCCAGCATGTGGCCTGAGGGACACTTACATCCCAGCATAATGATGAATATAGCCCAACACATGTGTAGGTGACAAGACATATCACAGTATCAAAAGGTAGCATGTACTTGTGTGAACAAGAAGTAGAGGAAGAAGTTTAAATGTTCAGAAGCAGAGAAATATGTTATGATACATTGTTCAAGTATTTCCTTAAAAACGAAGAATAAATTTTCTAGCCAGACCACATCAGAAACTATTTGGAAATTGCTGAACTTTGGGAAAAGACTGGTTCTAACAAAATAGTTTCACCTATTAACTAACTCATATCAGCTGGAAGTGCCTATCTTAGTAAGTGCAATTTTAGATGTTAAGAAGATAGCATGCCAATATTTGGGCAAATATGTGTACTTTTCAGCTAGTAAATGCTGCTGGTGATAGAAGAAGAGGGTAAAGGCAAACATTTACTCAATGCATATTTTGTGGAATTGTAATTTTTATATATATGGTTCCTTATATTTCTCTTGTGTCTTGCAATGCCTAGCACAGTCCATCAAAAAAATATTTGTGGAATTTTTTAAGGCTAATATTGAATAGTCCCAAATGGTACTTGACTGTGCTTGTGACGAAATGAATTCTAAACTCCCATCTCCAAAGGTTCATGATTGCACATCAGTCAATATTCTAATGCTATTTTAACTAAGTATAAATTACAAAATAAAATCTTTATTAAATAAAGTTATGTTATCATGCTTATCATATAAATCCTCAAACTCTGACTTTTCTGCTTATGTTCAAAAGTACCCACAGAGGCTAAAAGAAGGCATCTAGATCCCCAGGAACTAGACCCATAGAAGATTATGAGCTGCCTGAAGTAAGTACTGGGAATCGAACCTAGGTCCTCTATAAGAGCGGTATATGCTCTTAACTTCTTGAACATCTCTCCAACCCCTTCAAGTGATTTTCTTAAACCTGTTTTTCTTAAACTATAGCTTGTACATTTAAAATAATTCAGAAATACAATACTTTGTAAGAATTCCAAATATGTCATATTCCAAAAGTTTTCTAATTATTTGAATTTTGGTGTGATTCGTGTTTTCAATTAAATGTAATTGAATTGATTAATTCAATTAAACATTAATCTAAAAGATGATTTATCACATATAAATTATCAAAATAACAATGTTATTTCTTAGTGTAGGGTAATATTGGGTGGAAAGACTGTTAAGAGCTGGAGGACTAGAATGTCTTCTCTAAGATGCTCTTTTACACATGACAGGAATCATTACCCATGAAGTCTCAACAATATGGTTTCCAAAACAAGACCTGCATGTACATACCAGAACCAGTTAACATGTCTATGTGGCTGGGATTATTTTACAAGATCTCACCCCTAGAAGGAATGATATAAGCAACCAAAGGCTGTTGGGAAAGGAAAAATCTCTTTCTTTAAAAATGAGCCACCAATAAGTTATCCAATCACATGGTCAGCCACAAATACACGTAGGAGCAACATTAAGTGAACTCAGTAAAGTGTGTGTGTGTGTGTGTGTGTGTGTGTGTGTGTGTGTGTGTGTAACCATAATAATTAAGGGAAAAGTATATGTGTTGAGAGGGAGTAGAGGAACAGAGAAGGAGTTGGAGAGGTTAAAGTGGGGGTAGAAACTATATAAAGACTGTACTCAAAAGAAAGCATAATATTAAGAATGAAATCTAAAAACAGATCAAGTAGATGAGGGTCTGATTAATAGAACTCTAGAGCAGTCAATAAGACTGTTGAGTCTAAGGGTAAAACCTTTCTACAATCTTGGGTAATGATAATTGAGAATTGACAAAGTTTGTAACTTGTAATAATAGAAATAACTTGATCACTGTAATTTACAAAACCTAAGTATGCCTCATATCTTCGCCTTGCAGTCATGACAAGTGACACTCTTTTCCTATTGCAGGTTGGTCTTTAGACCTTATGCATTCTATAAACTCTGCAGTACATATGTATGCTCTCTAGTATCCTATAAGGCAAACACAAACTCCTTACCAAACTCGAATGTCATCACAGAGATTTTCCACATAAGACCTTTGTGCTACCACAACGTCAACAAAGGCCATTCCCGCTGAGATGTTTCCTTTATCCTCCCCAAAGTCCAACTATTACAGGAACGTTGATGTTAGGAAAGTTAAATACCATTTTACTTTGTATAGCTGTACAAACATGTAAAACCATAATGCAGTTCTAAACATTGAAGGGAAGGGTTTTGATATAAAGTTTCTAGGCGTCCACACACCTGTAGACCCTCTGAAACCATACCTTATGTTGGGGAACATCTTTCTAATAAAGGGACCTGGGAGGCAAAGGGAAGAAAGAGAGATAGACGATGTCTAGGTCTGCAGTGGGTGCAGCAGGGCGGAACATGCCCCAGGGTGAAACAGGACAAAGAGTGCTTAGGAAAGTGTAGGTCAGTGACCAGGACTATGACAGGCTCAGCTGAGACAAATGAGCTAATGTGACCTGGACATAGGGTGGTGGGAAAAGCAAACCTCTAAGAGTTAAGGAAGTGTTCATGTGGACAACAACGCTTTTGAGACAAGGTACTGAGGTCCTAGGATGCATTGTGTGCCTTGTTTTGTGCAAATCGCAATATAATTCTCCTCCCAGATGCAGTTATAGGGAAAGAAATCCATTTTGCAATTGAGAAAGAAGCTATTTGCTCCATATGCATTATTTGTTGTCCCAGTGATATATAGCTAATAAATATGGTTATAAATATTTAAGCTATTAATGGCTGCGTTACACATTATAAATAGCTCTATGAGATCACCAGGCATTGTAAGTGATACATTCAGCTTCCCCAAGGAACGGTGGATAAAGTCACAGCCACATAATGTGCATTCACCAGTGACAGATGAGTACTATGTCAGAAACAGATACTATGCTCGGTTTATTTTAGTCAGTAAAATTGGTAGCAAAGAGGATATTATATAAACTGATCTCATCTAGCTGATGGTACACTATGACTAAGGAAAAATTTAGCTCTTGTAGAATTAATTTTACACCACATACCAAGTGTGATTTTTAAAAGCCTGAGATGAATATGAAGAATTCATCGATGGCATTAGTTATTTAAGAGTCCTGTAGGCAGCATTTTTAGTATTTCTGCTACCCATTTTCTTCTTTTATCTAGCCTCATGTTTCCCCGCTCATACATCTAATTAAGCTATAAGGTAAAGGTAATGAATCATCTCAGCCGGATGCTAGAGGCACAGAAGTAAAGGCAGGTCAGTTTTAGAAATGGCCATGTTGGATTGCTTAATTAATTTCCATGACTTGTGTTATACACAGCTATTAATCTATCTAATCTATCTGAGGATCACTTTTCTGCTGTTTTTTTTAAATAGGAAAACAGAATCCAGAGAGATATCTCAGTGGTTCAGACCACTGGCTGCTCATCCAGAGCACCCAAGTCCAAATCTCATCACCCGCACGAGGCTCCTAACCATCCCTCCCTCCAGGCCTAGGAGATCTGATGCTCTCTTCTAGGTTCAGGTGGCTCCAGTCATACACATGGTATACAGGCATACATGCAGGCAAAAGACTCGTGCATATAAAAATGATTTTTAAACGTTAACATATAAAAACAAGCTCAAAGTTGTTGTGAAATTAAATGCATACATGTAAAGAACCGTTCAATGATAGATACTAAGGTAATACAATGACGAAACTACAGAAAGGTGATGATTTCCAATGTAATATTGGGAATTTCACGTAAGGCACCCCAATCACACTCACTTCCCAATCCCAGGCAGATACATGTGAAAAGCACAGAATAATTTCACTGCCCATCCTTCACTCGTTGAGCTTTAAGCTGCATATCCACTGGATGAACAGGGGCATCTCTGCAATTGTTATGGCAACCTTGAAATGCAAGAATCATTTCCCCATTTTTTAAGAAACTAAAACTGAAGCTCAGGGGTGATGCGTTCCAAGTCACACAAGTATTAATCGGCAAAACCAGAAACTGGTTCCAGACCAGTTCCATTAAATTCCATATCCTGCAAGAGTTCCAAACCTACAAAGACAGCAGAGAGATGCAGAGGACAGTCTCCTCAGCCACCCACTCACCCCCCTCTCTATGCCCCCTAATTCACTCACTCTCCCAAGGCCAGTTACCGGAATGTGTTGAAACTCAGTGTTCTGTCTCTAAGATTACCCTAGATGATCTTCAGAAACCCAGAGAAAGAATTTCCCAGAATGAATGAGGATTCTGGGATCTGTATATTTTCTAAAATGTGGTTTGTTTTTGCAAAGTCAGCTACCTAATTGAATCCTTTGCTGATTATCCTCAGGCAAGGACTGATGTTAACACAGAGAAAGAATGTCCTTAGGTCGATAGAGGCAAGAGAAAGTGTCTCAGCTACCAGTGCTCTGGATTTTCTCTGTTTCTTCATTATGCATCTCAGATTTTCCAGCAAAAATAAAGAAATCACATGCTGTAGCAAGAATGTGTGTATTTTCATGTAGTTAGAGGCTAGGCTTCAGGCATATTTAAGGATGCTTTAACTATTACTAGTAATGATAAATCCCTTTCCAGTTAGCATTTGTTGATGTCTACATTAAATGTGGACAAATAAAATTGATTTAATTGCCCAATCCTTATATTTCTTATTGTCCTCATTATTCTGTGCATCTGGGATCAGCCTCAATATATCTGGACTGTTAAGCCTCTTGTGCAGTCACTTGTCGACTACCCCATCCTATGTAAATTCTTTTATATATTTCCCAAAATCCATATAACAAAAAAATTGTCACATATCAATATAGGAAAAGTTCATTGTAGTTTCTGCTTTCATATATACTTTGAAAGTAATTTGGGGAATTAAATGTCATGTTTAGAATTGAGGAGAGCTAAGGAGACTCCACCATATACAATATGACTTGGCTAATGTATAAATCTGAGGTAGAATGTTGAAATGGGATTTTTGTTTTCTTGTCTTTAACCAAGGATACAATTTTATAATGGATTAAAACTAAAATAGTTGATAAATAAGTTATGATACCTTTCTGACCCCTGCTACATCTTACAGCATAAAATTTTCGCTTATGTTGTGTTATAGTCCAACTTTTTCATTAAATAAATTAGTCGACTTCATCTGAAGTGGAAGGAGATGCTACATAATAAAGCCTTGTGTTGATTGATTGTGATGTCTAACTGTGCTTAACACTTATTTTGCACTTTACAGCCTCAAAGCACTTCACAGACATTAGCTAATTAATCATCATGTCACTGTGATGTCAGAAAGGTGCTTGAATTCCCATTTCTGAGATGAAGGAATTAAACAAAGTGGCTTATGACAATGAAAGGCCTTCAAAAGTTTAAGTATGAAGACCTCAGGAAAGTTCTTTCTAAGTGGCTGTAGCAGGGGGTTAACTGGGTGTACAGAAGAGAAGACCAGCAGGAGACTTCATGGCTCATCACAGTTTTTATTGTAGACACTTTCGCTTTACCAACCACATTTAATTATAAAATCAGGAGTTTTTATATATAAGAATTTTTATATAACCCGAATATTTATATAAAGAACCCGAATATTTATATAAAGAACCAACCTCCATAATTCATTAGACAAGAAATGATTTCTTCATTGTAACTACCTTCATCATAGTGAAATAACTAACCATTGTCAGAAAAAAGTTGTTCTGGGCCCTAGAAAGTCTCATTTGTCTGCCTTTTCAAAAGTTGCTTATTAATATTCCAATGTTATGAAATACAACTCTACAGCATAGAATACATAATATATAAGACTTAATGTATGGTATATTCTTGGCAATGTAAGTCCCCAACTTTTGTTTGTCTTTTTCAAATTATATTAGGTTATTTATTGAAGAAACAAGAAACATGTTCCATGGCTGAGTTAGGTTTCCAGAACCCACAAAATAAAATGTCATAAATTGTCTTACTTCCATATGTGTGCTGATGATATTCTTGGATACACACATAAGCATATACACACACACTAAATAAATAATGAATAAATTTTAAATTAAATTTTCATTAAATATTCATATTGATGTAGAAACTGAAGTTTCTGCAGTACAGATACTTTCCATGAATAAATATGGTATAGCTACTAGAATTTCATATGAATATTTAAATGTCATCAACACCATAATTTCTCTATACAGATATTTTGTAAGGTCTATCCTCAGAATGAATTGTTTTGATACTTTAAAAATGGAATTGGTTTTTAGTGGGATTGCTTCAAGTGTCTTTCCATTTAATTCGATATTGACTGCTGGTGTGCTGTATATTGCTTTTACTATGTTTATGTATGAACTTTGAATTCCTGATCTCACCAGTATTTTAACATGAAGGGGAGTTGTATTTTGTCAAAGACTTTTTCATCATCTAATGAGATGATCATGTGATTTTTTTTCCTTTAAGTTAGTTTATATAGTTGATTATGTTGATTGATTTCCATATATTAAACCATCCCTGCATCCCTGTGATGAAACCTACTTGATCATTTATGAGAATTTTATTGATGCCCCCGCCATACTATAGGGGCACATGCTCCACCACATTCATAGCAGCCTTATCTGTGATAGCCAGAAGCTGGAAACAATCCAGATGTCCCACAATGGAAGAATGGATACAGAAAATGTGCTTCATTTACACAATGGAATACAATTCAGCTATTAAAAATGAAGACATCGTGAGTTTTGCAGGTAAATGGATGGGACTAGAAAATATCATCCTTAGCAGAGGATGGCCTTGCAGAGCATCAGTGGGAGGAGAGGCCCTTGGTCCTGTGAAGGCTCAATGCCCCAGTGTAGGGAAATGCCAGGGCAGGGAGGCAGGAGTGGGGGGGGAACATCCTCATAGAAGCAGGGGGAGGAGATGGGTAGGCGGTTTCCAGGGGGAGAACCTGGAAAGGGGATAATATTTGAAATGTAAATAAAGAAAATATCCAATAAAAAAAAAAGAAAGAAAGAAAATATCATCCTGAGTGAGGTAACACAAACCCAAAAGGACATGTATGATGTGTGGTATGTACTCACTAATAAGTGGATATTAGGCAAAAAAAGAAAAGAAAAAAAAAAGTAAAGAATATCTAGGATACATCCACAGAACTCTAGAAGGTTAATAAACAGAAGAGCCCACGTGAGGATGCTTCAATCCCACTTGGGAGGAAGAAGAAGTAATTATGGGTGGCAGAAGGAGGGAGGGACCTGGGTAGGTGTCTTAGGTTTTCGATTCCTACACAAAACATCATGACCAAGAAGTAAGTTGGGGAGGAAAGGGTTTATTCAGCTTTCACTTCTACATTGCTGTTCATCACCAAAGTCAGGACTGGAACTAACACAGGGCATAAACCTGGAGACAGGAGCTGACGCAGAAGCCATAGAGGAATGCTGCTTACTGGCTTGTTGTCCATGGCTTGCTCAGCCTGCTTTATTATAGAACCCAAGACTACCAGCCCAGGGTTGGAACCATTCACAATGTGTCTTTCCACCCTTGATCACTAATTGAGAAAATGCCTTACAGCTGAATCTCATGGAGGCATTTCCTCAAGGGAGGCTCCTTTCTCTGTGATAACTCCAGCTTGTGTCAAGTTGACACAAAAAAAAAAACCCAGCTAGTACAGTGGAAGAGGGAAGGGGAAGGGAAAAATGGGAACATGATCTAGTATGAGAGTCAGGGGACAAGAGAGAAGCCCTGAGGGACAGCAGAATGAATGGAAATATGCAACTTCAGGGGGTGGGAGTTGGGTGAACCCTCTAGAAAGTACCACAGATCTGGGGGGGTGAGAAACTCTTAGAACTCAAAGGGGGGAGCTTGGATGAAATGCCCAAGAGTTGGGAGAGGGCACTTGTATAGTCCACCTCCAGTAGAAAGACAGGGCATCAAGTGAAGGGATGGGGTTGCCATCCCACAGTCAAAAGCTCTGACCCAGAATTGTTCCTGTCTAAAAGAACTGCACAAACAAAAATGGAAAAGAGACTTAGGAAAAGGCGGTCCAGTGACCAGCCAAATTTGAGATCCATCTCTAGGGGAAACTCTAAGGCCTGACACTATTACTGATGCTATGATGTGCTTACGGACAGGAGCCTAGTATGGCTGTCTTCCGAGAAGCCCAACAAGCAGCTGACTGAGACAGATGAAGATGCTTACACCCAGCCAATGGACTGAAGTTAGGGACACCTGTGGTTGAATTAGGGAAATGTTGGAAGAAGCTGAAGAGGAGGGCAAACCTACAGGAAGACCAGCAGTCTCAGCTAACCTGGACCCCTGGGATCTCACAGACACTGAGCCACCAACCAGGCAGCATACAGTAGCTGGTCTGAGGCCATATACAGCAGAAGACTGCGTGGTCTGGCCTCAGTGGGAGAAGATGCATCTAACCCTTGACAGTCCTGAGGACCCAGAGAGTGGGGAGGCCTGGCAGGGTAGTGAGGGGAATGTCCTCTTGGAGACAGGGGGGAGGAGGAATAGGATGAGGAACTGTGGGAGGGCAGCGAACTGGGAGGCAACAACTGGACTGTAAAAAAATAAAAGTAATAAAAATGGAATTGGTTATTTTATTTACTAATAGTTGCAATAGACAAAATTAAACTTTTCTTGTATTATCAGTCATCACTGCTAAAGGAAATATGCTGCTGGGCCCATAGACATGTAATTTATAAAAATAACAATATATATATATATATGTATGCATATACATATTGTATATACACATGCATATATACACATGTCTATACACACCTGCATGTTGAGTGTATCCCTTAGCCTAAATGATTGGGACCATATTTCAAGACTTTTTTTTTCTTTTGCATTTTGAAGCCTTTTCAAACACACACTGTGATACCTTGTAAACAGGATCCAGTTCTGAGCAAGACGTATTTGTATGGTGGATGTTTTTCTCATACTCTATGTGTGATTTTTGACAGTATTTTAAACTTTTTTAGTGGAAAACTTTGTTTTATAATATGACATCTTCCACTTGAAGCAACTTACCAGAATTCACATAGCTTCACATTTTGGAGTATTTCAGACTTTACCTATCTTGAAATATCCATGTGTATGTAGGGGCAAGAAGGCGCTCCCTTAGAGGTAGGAAAATGTTAAGAGCTAAATCATGCAATTATCTTTTAACCATTGAGTAGTCTAGCTTCTGGGCTTTAGGGAACTGTTAATTCTCGACAGTGGCTGATTAAACCCTAGGAGAAATCTTGAACCTTCTGTAGCATCACAAGGCATGCCCCTCAGTTCAGACACTAGGTGTTTCATTACTTTTATTTTGTAGAGTCATGGATCATACCACTAGTCAATTGTTTTTGTATCCTAGCCAAATGAAGATCTCACTTAGATGCTCCATCCAAAGAGGATGGTAAAAGACATAGTAAAAGACTACCAATGTATATATGACTAGGAAAATCTTCTGGATTTGAACCCTATTCTGAATTTGTAGGCTTTAAACTACACATAAATTCGTTGATGTTACAATTTAGCATATGTTCAAAATATAGTTAGAAATAAAGACAAATATGCACCCAAGAGGAGTAGAAGGCAGGAAATAATCAAACTCAGGGCTGAAATCAACCAAGTAGAAACAAAAAGAACTATACAAAGAATCAACAAAACCAAGAGTTGGTTCATTGAGAAAATCAACAAGATAGATAAACCCTTAGCCAGACTAGCCAGAGGGCACAGAGTCAGGATTCAAATTAACAAAATTAGAAATGAAAAGGGAGACATAACAACAGATTCTGAGCAAATTAAAAAAATCATCATATCCTACTACAAAAGCCTATACTCAACAAAACTGCAAAATCTGGATGAAATGGGCAACTTTCTAGACAGATACCAAATACCAAAGTTAAGTCAGGATCAAATAAACCCTCTGAACAGTCCCATAATGCCTAAGGAAATCGAAGCAGTCATTAAAAGTCTCCCAACCAAAAAAAGCCCAGGTCCAGATGGGTTCACTGCAGAATTCTATCAGACCGTCAAAGAAGACCTAATACCAATACTCTTCAATCTATTCC
>CM052713.1:52083107-52095282 GCA_028551405.1 Uromys caudimaculatus | reverse complement strand
ATATATCCAAAAGATGTTCCAACATGTAATATAGACACATGCTCCACTATGTTCATAGCAGCCATATTTATAATAGCCAGAAGCTGGAAATAACCCAGATGTCCCTCATCAGAGGAATGGATACAGAAAATGTGGTACATTTACACAATGGCATACTACTCAGCTATTAAAAACAATGATTTAATGAAATTCGCAGGCAAATGGATGGAATTTGAAAATATCATCCTGAGTGAGGTAACTCAGTCACAAAAGAACGGACATGGTATGTACTCACTGATAAGTGGATATTAGCCGAAAAGTTCTGAATACCCAAGTTTCACTTTTCAGTAACAGCTGGACTGAGAGTGAGGCCCCAGATGGAGGAGTTGGAGAAGGGACTGAAGGAGCTGAGGGAGTTTGCAGTCCCAAGAAGGAAGCAACAGTGTCAACTGGCCTGATCCCCCCCTGTCCTCCTAGAGGCTGGACCACCAACCAAAGAATACACATGGAGGGATCCATGCTTCAGACCACATATGTGGTGGAGGAGGGCCTTGTTGGCCATCAGGGAAAGGAGAGGCCCCAGTAAAGGGGAATGTCAAGGTGGGAATATAGGAGTGGGCGGGTGGGTGGGTGGGAGGTGGAATTCCCTCATAGAGATGGGGGAGGGGGGAGGCATAGGTGGTCTCCAAAGAAGAGACCTAGAAAGGGGGAAACATTGGAAATGTAAATAAAGTATCAAAAAAAAAAAGAAAGAAAGAAAGAAAGAAAGAAAGAAAGAAAGAAAGAAAGAAAGAAAGAAAGAAAGAAAGAAAGAAAAAAAGAAAGACAAATAAGCCTTTGAAGATATTCAAATTTAATTCAACTTGCTCATTACTTAAATAAATACATATCCTATTCTAGAGTCTACCAATAAGTGTAGTCCTTACACTTTGTAGTGGTTTGAATATGCTTGGCTCATGGGAAATGTCACTGTTAGGATTTGTGGCCTTGTTGGAGGACGTGTGTCATTGTATAATCAGGCTTTGAGGTTTCCTAATACTCAAGCTCTGATCTGTGTGCCTGAGGAACAAAATCTCCTGATAGTTGCCTTCCCATCAAGATGTAGAACCCTCGGCTACTCAAACACCATGTCTGCCTGCATGCTGCCATGCTTCCCATCATGATGATAATGGACTGAGCCTCTGAAATTGTAAATCAGCCTCAATTAACTGTTTGCCTTTCTAAGAATTGTCTTCATCATGGCATCTCTTCACAGCAATAAAACCCTATCTAAGATACCCCTCATCAAGGAAACCTCCCTCTACAACAGAGACCATTACAGAAAAGCACAACCAATCCAAATGCAGAGTTGTGAAGCCCAGTCCCAAAAGATACATCCACAACTCAACTCCTGCACCTAAACTCCTGTACCAGTCTTAAGAATCTCAGTGCAAGCAAGGGCAGAAAGATTGCAAGAGCCAGAAGACCATGAAGCTTCCTACGGGGTCATGTCTCCCAGCAACGTCAGAAGCTACATCCATAAACTCTCATCACCAACATGGCTGCCTAAGCCTGAGGCAACAAGAATAACAGCAGTATTCAACTAACAAAGATGAGAGAAATAAAAGTTGAACTTTTTCATAAAAATGTCAGCAGATTATATTTGCATCAATGAGAAACATTATCTTTCCAAAGAATCCAACTCTCTTCATTTCCATTTATATAGGAAATTGATTAATACTTGACTAATTGGTACTTGCAGATAGGGACTAACAGAATTCACTTTTCTTTACCACTGAAGCACTGTAATTTAGATCCTTACTTCGATTTAATGCTTTTATTATTTTCAAAGGTAATCATCTTCCTGTTGTTAGAAATAAAATATCAAAGTGCCATGCTAATTATAGCTTATTCGTGCCTCACAAATTAGCTAATTAACATCACTGAAAAGTAAATGTACAGCTAGTGAAGTCTGAACTCCTGAATGGGAGTCAAGCCTCCTGTGCTGTTCAGGGTTGAGAGATGTGTTGTTGTCTGTCATTAGGTCAGATACACTTTGGAGCTAATAACTAGGCAGAGATTCACTGTTCTTCAGTAGGATAACTTTCTCTGATGCTTTAGTACAATTGTAATTGGAAGCTTGTTACATCAGTGCCCCACTAGATAGGTAAGAGCTATGAGGAGGTGGGAAAGCAAAAACCTGTACAGAACTGGGAAAACAGCCATTTAAGTAAACTCACACAGGACTCTGGCATTCACGGCTTGATTGAGGAAACTGTAAATACCAATCATACTTGTGATTTTATATTTGTTTTATTATATATTTCAAAATGTAAGATGCTAACAACATTAATTCTTCAAGCTCAGAGTACTTTATTAAGGAGAAAACAACTAGAAACCCAATAGCTTCTGAGCCAGCTAACCTCTACTCCCATACACACACAATGTATGTGTAGTCAGAGAAAAGAAGAATCGTGGTCACAGGTGCCTCCCTCTATATGATCAATGTGCTTCTTGGCACAAGATTTCAGAACAAAGCTTGTTCAGGGCCACTCGGTAGCTACCACATGTCTTGCATGATTTTAAAATCTCAACGCTCAAAAGTGAGAAAGTCCAAAAAAGACGCAAAATATGTAATGAATTTGTAAATATAAAACTAAATTACTCAATGCTATGATAAGTGGCATAAATTTTTAAATTTGAGGACTGTGCAAAATAAAATTCAGCTCACCCCATCACTTTATCTTGGGAAAGCCACTGGCCATGCTGGACAGGGAATTTGGTAAGCAAGGCACACTCTCCTTCATACAATCCAAGTCCAAATCCCCAGTCTTATTTCTACTTGGTAGCAGACCACCTGCCTGATGCTAGCTCTCCTTCCTCTCTGCTACTACTCCCAGGGACCTAAGCAAATCCTCTCCTACACCTTTCCTTCCTCACCCAATCTTTTTGTCTTACTCACCAACACCCTAAATGCTCTTTTTCAGGAAACCTAGAGGTAATGCCTGATAAAGAATCAGACCCAGCTTTTATCCCTCTTGTGAACCCTCCAAAGTCTGCCTTTCTTCTAGGCCCATTTCCAATTCCTGTATGTCTGCTTCTAATACCTAGAAATAACTTCTACCCAGGATCCCCAGTGGTCATACCTGGCAGGGACTCAGAAACTCTCACTATCAGGCAACCCACAGCCACCACATGCTACTAAGATCCAGAGAAAGCAACATAAACCAAGAAATGGAAACCCACACAACAATGACCAATCAGAATTACAACTGTAAAACCCAGACACTTAGACGCCAGTATAAAGCACAATCAGTAACAGACAGGACAATATGTTTCCACTAGAGCCCAGAAATCTTACTACACTAGGCCACGATAAATAAAATATAGTTGAAGTGCAAGACATGGACTTCAAATTATCTATTATGAATAGGATGAAGGGCCTTAAAGAAGATATGAATAAATCCATTAGTTAAATCTATGAAAACACAAATAATCAGTGGAATAAAATGAAGAAACAAATTCAGGACCTGAAAGTAGAAATAAAATCAATTTAAAAAAACCACAAACTGATGGAAAACTGGAAGTGAAAATTTTAGGAATTTGAATAGGAACTTCGAAGGGAAGTTTCACCAACAAAGAACACAATATGGAAGAGAGGATTTCAGGCATCGAAGACAAGATGGAAAAAAAAAAAGTTATAAAATGCAGGCACAAAAGATGCAAGAAACCTAGTATACTATGAAAAGACCAAATCTAAGAATAATAGGAGTAGAGGAATGAGAAGAAACACAGGTCAGATGTACAAAAAAAAAATTTTTTGAGTAAAATCACAGAGGAATATGATCCTAACCTAAAGAAGGAGATGCCTATCTAGATACAAGAAGCATACAGACAACCATATAGACTGGATCAGAAAAGACATTCTGAATGGCACATGATAATCAAAATACTAAATATATAAAATAAAGAAAGACTATTAAAGGCTGAAAGGAGAAAAGACCAAGTAACATATAAAGGTGGACTCACTAAAACAACATGTCCTTTCAATGGAGACTCTAAAAGCCAGAAGGGCCTGGACAGATGCTCTAAAGACTCTAAGAGACCACAGATGCTAGCCCAGACTACTATACCCAGCAAAACTTTCAATCACAATAGATGGAAAAATAAGTTATTCCATGATAAAACCAAATTTAAGTAGTATCTGTCTACAAATCCACCTCTCCAGAAGGCCATAGTATAAAAAGACCAACCTGAATAGGTTAATTGCACCCAAGAAAGCACACAGAATAGGGAATCTTGGACCAGCCAATGAAAAGCAGGAGTAAAAAAAAAAAAACCCACACTACAACAACAAAATAACAGAGTTCATTGATATCACTCAACATCAAGTCTCAGTCACCCTATTTAAAAAAAAAAAAAAAAAGAACAAAACGAGGGAGATCAGCTAAGAGCACTGGCTGCCTTCCCAGAGGTCATGAGTTCAATTCCCAGCAACAACATGGTGGCTCACAACCATCTATAGGGGGATCTTCCCTCTTCAGACAGGTAGATATATATGCAACAGAGCATTCATACATTAAATAAATAAAATTTTTTAAAAATGGACTAGAAGATTGGATACAACAACAGGACCCATCCTTCTGCTGCATCCAAGAAACACACCTTAATATCAAGGATAGACATTGCATCAGGATAAAGGATGGAAAAAAGTTACTCCAAATAAATCTACCCAATAAACAATCTGGTGTGGCCATTTAAATATGTGAAAAAATAGACTGTAAGCAAAAATTAATCAGAATAGATAAGGAAGGACACTACATACTCATCAAAGGAAAAGCTACATCAAGAGGGTATTGTAATTCTTAATATCTATTCATCAATCACAAATTCATAGAAGAAGCATCAAGGCACTCCATAAGAAGAAAGAAAATTCTAAGTCTGGTCAGTGGCACCAAAGAGCCCTTGAAATGTAGGCAGTCTGGGACAAGTCAGTGACAAGAATTAGCTCTAATCCCTACAAAATGGAAGCCAAAGATGCTGTAACTGTGCTTGTTCATAAATTGCAGGGATGTAGCTCAAAAAATGAGTCAGGAAAGAGAAGCATTAGTGACAGTCCTTTGGTAAAGTAGTCAAAGAAAATATATTCACCCAAGGCAAAGAGAGAATGAAACCAGACTTTCAGTTCTACAGCCATCTACCAGCCTCAAAGGACAAAGACCAGGTGTTATCTTAGTGAAACCCTGGTCCAGGCTACTTCTAAGGGCTCCCACTTCAAAGAAAGAGCCAACTTTTATGAAACTATAAAAGGACATTAGGCCTTTTGTTTGTTTGTTTTTGTTTTTTAAGGAAGAAAGCACTTTTATTGGATAGCCTACAAGGAACAATGCTCTGGCTGTAAGACTGAAGCCTGCAGCCAGGTTTTTCATTTCTGAGAACATTAAGGCATGGCAGGAGATATCCAGCTTTGCAGTGATGACCACACCTTAAACTTTAGAAATGCTGGAGCAGCTTGCTCAAAGCCAGAGTATCAGTGAGTCAGATGTGCCCTCTCTCTAATTACAGCAACTCCAGATAGTATCTCACTCTAATTAGAGAAAACCTTGGGTGTTTTTATTGTGTGGCCAACTTGTTTAAGGGTCCTCCTATCACCTTTCTTATTTTTGATCTTGTGCCTCTTTAAAGAATTATTGATTGATAGTGTGTGAGTGTGTGTGTGTGTGTGTGTGTGTGTGTGTGTGTGTGTGTGTGTGTGTGTGTGTGTGTGTGTGTGTGTGTGTGTCTGGGTGCCTATGTGTGTAAAAGTGTACCATGTGAGTGCAGGTGCCAGTAGAAGTCTGAAGAGGATGTTGGATCCCCATGGAACGCCAGATATGGGTATTGGAAACTGAATCAGGGTCATTTCCAAGAGTATCAGTTTCCAGCCCTCTGGTCCCATCTGCTTCTTTGCAAACATCAGTTGCTCCCAAAACTCTCCCTTTTGATCCTCATCATTCAAAGACATGATACATCACACATCTGGTTTATTGTTTCTCTTTCCTCTAGCATATATCCAGTTCTGCCCTCAGCACCTTTCTGGACAGGCCAATAAACTGACCTTGTCCCAAACGGGCAATGGCTTGAAACTGATAGGATGCTAGTACTAACCTTCTAGAAAACATAGCTTAAGCAATTTCTTAAGGACCCACACTGGGAGTAGCACTCACTTGTTCAGAAAGCATGCCCTCTGTGCTTTTAAAATTGTGATGTCCTGATGACTGTTCACCCTACACTAGAATGAATTTTAGTTCTTAAAAGTGAGCCTTCCAGATTACAAAAAGCTTGTTCAAATTGTGTGTCTTGCATAGAGGGAAGGCTATCCAGTCATCATGTGCACACTCGGAAAAGAATTGTTGCTGGAAAGGGAACAAAACCTCCTGTCTTTGGCCCAGCATCCCACAGAGTAAAAAACATTTGCTTTGATTCCATACCCAGGTCAAAGGACCACAGAAGCCAAAATCAGTTCGTTAAAACACCACCACTGACCACAAGCCACCCAAGAATGAGACACGTTTGTAAAGACCAGCTCCTTCCCCCACATGCTCATTTTCAAGGCCATATGGGTTGGGGGAAATTGTGTGTCTCTGTTAAAGTGGTTTTCAATGTGTATATGAATTGGTTTTTATTCTGACATGATTTCTGATTCATAAATGTAAAAAATAAATGTCAAGGAAAAGAAAGGCTTAGCTACTGCAAATGTAAATGCACACAGAAAAGTGGCCACCATGTTCAGAACTTAGAGGAAAAAACGTTTTAGTTATTTGCACTCTAGTAACTGACATGAAGACAATACTATTCAAAATACCTGCCAAAACATCCTCCCTAATATGTATGCTTTGAATGAAAATCCCCCCAGCCCAGAGGTGGCAGGACTCCCATCTGTGTTAAAGATTTTATGAGGCATTTTTAAAAAATAAAATCATTCTGTTATAATGAACTCACAAATAAAAATACCACACAGATGGGGAAAGACACTTTAAACACAGACTGGCCATTCTGAAGCAACAAAGCTTCACGTACAGTCATATACTTTCACTATCAATTACATTTTTATATACTCATCCAAATATTACAGTTAAAACTAGAAAAACACATAGCTTAAAAAAGCTCCTTCACTACCCATGTGTCTTTTTGCCTACATTCTGCCCTTCCTTGTTATCTAATATAAACTGTTCTTGGTCTCCTTTCTGAATATTATTCTAGACCCATACTTAGATCTTTTTATAGACAAGTATAATACACTATAGGTGAGAATCTGCATATGAGGGAGAACATATAGTTTGTTTTTGAGTTTGGATAACCTCACTTAGTATCATACATTTTTGGTGTATCCATTTTTCTACAGATTCCATGATTTCATTTTTCTTTAAAGATGAATAATATTCTGTTTTATTTATCCATCCTTATCTTAAAGTTTTCCATTGCTGTGAAGAGACACCATGACCAAGGTAACTTATATAATGGAAAACATTTAATTGGGCCTGGCTTACAGGTTCAGAGGTTCAGTCCACTATTGTCATGGCAGGAAGCATGGCAGCATCCAGATAGGCATGGAGCTAGAGGAGCTGAGAGTTCTCTATCTTCATTCAAAGAGAGCCAGGAGTAGACTATCTCAGGAGTAGCTAGAAGGGTCTCTAAGCCCATGCCCACAGTAACAGACTTCCTCCAACAAGGCCACACCTACTCCGATAAAAGCTCCTAATAGTGCCACTGCCTGGGCCAAGCATATTCAAACCACCACAATCACATTTTTATTATCCTTTCATCTGGTGGTGGACATTTGGGTTCATTCCATCTTCTTGCTATCATAAACAGAGCAACAATAAACATCATGTGCCAGTATCACCATGGCAGGATATGGAGTTCTTTGAGTATATATATACCCAGAAATGAAAGAGTTATGAACTGATTAGAACTTTGTGATTGTGGAGAATTGGAATATTATGGATCGAGAAGTAAATTATCATGGGTGGTCTTTGGAACCCCTTAAAAGCCATTAATCCTACCACTGTGCCTTAATATCCTGTGACTATCATGTGACACTTTATTAATAGACCACTAATTTCTACCAACCTAAAAGATAGACTACTGCCAGAGAGTATATGCATGCAGGGGTTTCACCCGCTGTGCCTAACTTCAGATATTCAATATTTGAAAAGTACCTTGATTTATTACTTCCCTTGTTATCTAACCGAAGAAGCATCATGAAACTGTTATGTTGGAAAATGGTTTGGGAGATAAACTAAATCCATATTCTTTGTCAATCATAATTGGCTACAGAATAATTATTCTCTCTCTCTCTTCCTTCAAGGTAAGAGTTTTCTCTTTCATCAACAATCCCAATATAAAAGGTTAATTATGTACTCTCCAATTAATATCAAACTGTTTTGAAGAAGGCTTAACTCCAAAAAGCCATCCAGTGCCACCATAAATTTTGCAGCAATAGTTCAGGCTACTATGGTTGTTTTGTTAATTATAACTATTCCTTAGTCAATTCTTTAGACAATCTTGTTCTTTTATAGATCATAATGTAATATCATCAAAAAACAATCTGATACATAAATAAGAAAACTAGCAAATGAAAGAACGATTTAATAAAGAAATGGCCCAGCTCTACCTACAGCCATAGAGTCAACCAAACAGTAGTTTAAATAAATATTACTTTTTCCACTATGTGAAATTTCTTCTCTTTTGTTCCTAATTACAATAGATCTCCACCCTTTCTCTCATCTCTCAAACATCTTTCTTGCCCTCCCACACTCTCTCAAATTCATGGCTTCTGGTTCTTTAACTGTTACTGTAACAGTGTATATTTTAAAAAAGAAAAGAAAAACAAGCAAAGCATAGAGGTGCAGCCTGCTGAGTCCCTTTAGTGTTGTTTGCATGCATAGAGTTACCATTTAGTATTCCATTTAGTATTGGATAACCAGTGAGGGGGTTCATCCCTAGGGAAGACTAATTCTCCCTCTCTCAGCAGGCATTAATTGCTTATAGCTCTTCATCTAGGGTGGGGACACCGGAGATGTACCCTTTCCATGTTAGCATTTTTATCAATTTATCTTTGTGTGGATACTATGGGTGTGTGCCTTCCCTATCAGTTCTAGGGCTGGGGGGATGTCTTGCAGTAGATGTTCTGCTCCTGTGGCTCTTACAGTCTTTCATCCCTCTCTTCTGCAATGTTCCCAGAGGCTTAGGTATAGGAACTGTGCAGTACCTGTATCAGTTGGGAATGGGTACCCATGGTCAAGTGTTCTCTGCATTTTTATCAAGTTTAGCTTTCGAAAATAGTTTCTAACTCTTGTAAAAAGAAGCTTCTTTGATGAGAAGTGAGAGCTACACTTATCTGTGGACAATAGAAAACTGCAGTTAGAAATTATACCGGTGTAAGAGGGTATCAGTACTAGGCTCTCCTCTAAGAACTGACCCCAAAAGCTACAGGTAGGTGGCTAGGTTTTAGTAACAGGCATAATTTCCCTATTATTTAGTGGGCCTTAAGTCCAATTGGGCCACTGTTTGTTATCACCAAGACGTAAGTGGCACTATATATCACAAGTGTCCCAATCAGTATCCATCACGTATAGTAGGCACTAGCAAATATTTGTTGACTGAAAGAATGATATCTAATGAGGATTGTCTTGGATTAACATTCCCAGGAGAGCTCTTAGATCAACAAATTTAAAATATATTAAGTTGAATAAAAGGGAAATAAGATATAGAAGGTTATTTGAAATAGAATTTCTCCTGGAAATCCTATTTTGGCACAACCCTTATCTACATAATGAAAAACTTCATAGAACAAGGTGGCAGCCTGGATAATCTATGATAGCTGCCTAGCACTTAGGATAAATGTCAGAAAGATAAATATTCTTTTTATTCTGTTGAGTGAATAGTAATTCTAGAATAGACTTACAAACACTGAGTGTTCATCATTTATTGAGCATCAATTATAGCACATATGTCTATTAAATATCAGAATTTAAGACCTACCCGGAAGACTCATACAAATCGGTTATTTGAGTCAATGTAACCTGCTTTCTCACAGTTCTCAAAACAACTTGAGTGAAATGTTTCACACTGTGCATCTCATCTCCCTGTATTTTATTCTTCCATACAACAAAAATACACACGAAAAAGACAAACAGGAAAACAGAGTCACTGGATACACGCAGCCTAAATGAGTTTTTATGCCACAGATGAGGATGAGAGAGATGGCTCAGCCACTAAAGGCTAGGGTCACACCATTCTACAGAGGTCAATTGACTAATCTGTTGCTCTATGTGTAAATGGCACCTTGTTCTCTGCAGCTTTTTTAACTCTTTCGATTCTCTTCTGCATTGAACACACTCTTCCTTCTTTGAGTATGCAACTAAATTTCAAAGCTCAGTTCACTCAAATATCAAATACTGAATAAAAGTTTGGGAAAAACTTGGAAGTGAAATAATAAAATCTGAAGTCATATATAAATATTCTACTACCTGAATTTATGTAGAAATTTCCCCTGATACTCCTGTTTTTTGTTTTTTGTTTTTTTGTTTTTTGTGTTTTTTGTTTTTTTGTTTTTTGGGTTTTTTTTTTTTTTTTTGGTTTTTCGAGACAGGGTTTCTCTGTGTAGCCCTGGCTGTCCTGGAACTCACTTTGTAGACCAGGCTGGCCTCGAACTCAGAAATCCACCTGCCTCTGCCTCCTAAGTGCTGGGATTCAAGGCGTGCACCACCACTGCCCGGCTTTTTTTTCTTTTTTTTTTTTTCTCCTGTTTATTTTTTATTAGTGCCCAGTAGTCATAAAAGTTTCAAACAAAAGCTTAATGACAATGATATTAAACAAGATATTTATTTAATATTTAATATTCAACAGTGTGTGTGTGTCTGTGTCTGTGTATCTGTATGTGTGTGTGTGTGGTTTTGTGTATTTAAAGCAATAATGATACCAAACAGCCTTCTTAGAGAGAATTTTCTTTGGAAAGTTCAGTAGAAAGTATTCTTTAGGGCAGAAGTCAGCCAAAGGTCTTTCTAAAGAAGATCATGAGAATTTTTCAGAACAGAAAAAAAAAGATAATTTTGAACAAATAATAGGAAAGAAATGGATACTGATAGCAAGAGAAAAGATGCTACAGGTTTACAAAGTATTGCAAGACCCATAGTGGCAAATGAGTTAGTATTCTAAGATAACACTAGATTATTTTAAATTAATTTTAAGAATCTGATACATGTACATGATGAAATATGATCATGTCTATCTGAATTTCTCCCTCAAACTCCTCCACTATCCCACTCAACATGACCCTTCCTAATTTCACATATTTCTTTCTTTTGATAACCCAGTAAATACAGTTAGTGCTGCCCATATGAGCAGGGCCACCAGTGGGAAAACGACTTGCTGTCAGACCTTCTACCTCTTTACCTTTCCCCTCCATCTGAATCATACAAATCCAGACAGGAATCTGTGAAGAAGAAAATTTCCAAGAAACCAACTGCAACCAATAGAAATCTGAATTGAATTATATGAAGAAAATTCAAAACTAGTGTAAAACAAAAATAAATATAAGAGCTGGCACCAAATAAACATAGAGAAACTTACTAATGAAAAAGGTTTTTTTTCAGGCAATAAAACTTAGCCAATACTTATGTGGTGGAAAATCTCAACCTCCGTCCACTTTTCCAGGATTATAGGGTAAGTTTTAATTATGAAGGCTCCAGAGACTTTTCTCAAATACAAAATACTACTTAAAGATACAAGATATCAAATTCCACCTTGTATAACACAATGCATAGAAGTTGGTTTCCCGGGTTTTGTCCTGAAGAAAATACTTCCAAATAAATTACTTTTAGCATATTTTTCTGCACATTGGGGACCAGTTTGGTAATCTTGATGCTTTAAAGGATGGAACCCAGGTAACTTTCATCTTTCAGTTGTTGTGTTTCCTCTTCTACACTACAACAGAACATGGAGCACCAGTTGGCTGCCCCTCTCTCTCCCAAATGCTACAACCATAGGAGCATTCGTCTTATGTAAAAGACTAAGTTCAAGTGTCAAAATCGCTAAAAGGTTGGCAAAGTTGATTGCAGTGAGGTAGAAATGCTTTAGTGGACTTGAGCAGATATATTCATTTGCATTGTACTTTTACTTTAAAACAAGTCAGGGCTGGAGAGAAGGCACAATAGTTAAGAGAACTCGTTGC
>CM052713.1:52072348-52083007 GCA_028551405.1 Uromys caudimaculatus | reverse complement strand
ACTGTGGGCTGGAGAGATGATGGCTCAGTGGTTAAGAGTACAGACTGTGCTCTTCCAGAGGTCCTGAGTTCAATTCCAAGCAACCACATGGTGGCTCACAACCATCTGTAATGGGATCTGATGCCCTCTTCTGGTGTGCCTGAAGACAATGACATTGTACTTATATACATAAAATAAATAAATCTTAAAAAAAGAAAAAGAAAGAAGGTATTACTGTTTTACAAATCATTAAATTGTTAAAATCTACTTAAGGTTGCATAAGAGTTCATATTAGGTTATAAAAACATATAACGGTTAGTAATAAAAAAAAATGAGGACACCTTCATTTAACTTAGTTTTTTGTTATATCTTAGAAAACTGTACCTTACTACTCATGATACATTATTATGCAATAACTTAAGCCTATCACATTGCCTTGGTGCACAGCAGGCTATACCTTTCAAACATTGTCATTACAATACGGTGTTTGCTCTATGGTGAAGTTACCTAATGGACCATTTCTCAAAACATATTCCCAAAAATGTTTGCATGAGTTAAATGGTGGCACCGACTTGTAGTGTTTTTATTTCCAATGTATTCATAACTTTTGACCTACCCATATAACATGTACTCTGAAATTTCTTGTAATATTACTAGAAATAAGTATCAATTTCAATCCATGCAAATGATCTGTGACTATCAACAATTTCAACCTATAATGGTTGAGCTATTTAAGGGCTTTGAGGTGGGGGCTAATCAAGATGTAATTTGCTATTAGTAAGTAAAGATTGTTGTAAGATATAACCTAAAAGTAGATTTCTCAACTCAAAACTAATAATTTAGAAATAGTGGTCAAACACCTTCTTACTTTATTGGCTACACATTTTACTTGAATACTAACAGATTTTCCTAGTGTTCCTTGGGAGAATTATTAATCATCATTAGATTAATAATGCAAGGTACAAGTGTCAAATGATTTGACTGTATATAACTGCCTACTTAAGAAGCCATTCACTTCCAGATCAATAGCTACAACCTAGGAATCCAAGGCATCTGCACTTAAAATTGTCCACTTAAGAGTAGACTAGCCTTCTATGTCCACTACATCTCAGCACAGCTAAAAGGTAGCACTTTTGCATTTTTGTGACATCTCACCTAATGCAACTCTTAAAAATCCCATAGAAACTTAAAAGTACCATATAAACTTCACAGAAATATGCACACAAAGCCTCTACTTTACATGTACTTGAAGAAGCCCTGAGAAAATTCTAGAGAAAACCATTGCTTTAGTATTTTTAGTGAAAGCTATTTGAGCTAACATGATGGTGAAAGCTATGACAGTATTTTTCTGTTGCTCAAAAAAAGCAGTATTTGCAAAACAGACAAAAACCCAATTTATAGTGTTTAAGAACTATTTAATGTATTTTAAAGTAAAATATAATAAACCATGTTTTTTATAGGATGGGGTTTGTAAGGTTTATCAACTGGTGAGAGAGGTTTAGTTGAGTAATAAGAGTGTGAGAGTTCAACTTGAAACTATGGCAACTTGAAAGAGGGACAGCGGCAAAGGTTTTCTCAAAGTGGAAACAGATCTTGCTTCCTGGAACCAGACATTTGCCAAAGGTATAGATTAGAAGAAACAGATCTCCCTCTGTCCCCATAGACCTCAGGTATGCAGATGTTCAAGTCAAGTTGAAACCTGCAGGTTCATCTTAGATTCTGTCTCTTGTCCTCTGCAGTTAATAAATCACGACATTCTGAAACTTTGAATCTCTGTCTCATTTTCCACATCTTCAAAGAACAATCTCTGTAGCTTCCTACATCTTCCTACTGGACCTCACCCTTTATTTCATTATGACATTCTGTCTCTGAAGAAATACTCTTAATGGTTTTTTTTTTTTTAATTTTAAGTAGATTGGCCATTTGTATGCTTAATATTTACTTGAAGTCCATATCCTATAGTGTAGCAGAGCTGGGCATGGTACCAGGCACACATTTGTAATCCCAGCCCTTGAGAGGTGGAGGCAGGTGAATAAGAGTTGAAGGGCTCTACCTGAGGACCCAACTGTACGACTCGGGCATTGTACTGGCTAGTTGTGTGTGTGTCAACTTGACACAAACTGAAGTAATCACAGAGAAAGGAGTTTCAGTTGAGAAAATGCCTCCATGAGATCCAGCGGTAAGGCATTTTCTCAATTAGTGATCAAGGAGGGAGGGCCCCTTGTGAGTGGTACCATCTGTGGGCTGGTAGTCTTGGGCTCTATAAGAAAGCAGGCTGAGCAAGCCAGGAGAAGCAAGCAAGCCAGTAAGCAGCATTCCTCCATGACCTCTGCATCAGCTTCTTCTCCTTGACCTGCTTGTATTCCAGTCCTGACTTCCTTTCGTGATAAACAGCATCATGGAAGTGTAAACTCAATAAACCCTTTCCTCCCCAACTTCCATCTTGGTCATGATGTTTGTGCAGGAATAGAAATCCTGACTAAGACAGGCATATACCCAAAAGATGCTCCAACATATAACAAGGACACATGTTCCACTATGTTCATAACAGTCTTATTTATAATAGCCAGAAGCTGGAAAGAACCCAGATGTCCTTCAACAGAGGAATGGATACAGAAAATATGGTACATTTACACAGTGGAGTACTACTCAGCTATTAAAAACAATGACTTCATGAAATTCGCAGACAAATGGATGGAAGTGAAAAATATCATCCTGAGTGAGGTAACTCAGTCCCAAAAGGACACTCAAGGTGTGTACTCACTAATAAGTGAATGTTAGCCAAAAAAGTACAGAATACTCAGGATAAAATCCACAGAACTCAAAAAGATTAACAAGTCGAATGGCCCAGGTGAGGATGCCTCAATTTTATGTGAGAAGGAGAAGAAAACAATCACCAGGAGGCAGAGGGAGAGAAGGACCTCAGTGGGAGAGAGGAGGGGGAGGGGAAAAGGGAGCATGATCAGGGTGGGGGAACAGGACTGAAGCCCTGAGGGCCAACAGAAAAAATGGAAACAAGCAACCTTGGGAGGTAGGAGTGGGGGGCCCTTCTTTAAAAAAGAGTTGAAAGGCAGCCCTGGCTACATAATAAGTTCAAGATCAGCCTGGGCTACATGAGAATTGTCTTCAAAACTGATTAAAAACAAAACAAACAGACAGACAAAACAGTCTATAGAAAAGCACATAATCCATACGGTTTTTCCTAGTGCCCTAAAGAAAGCTCACCCCTTGGTGTTCTACCATACTCAGTGCCTAAAGCATGTTTTTATAGTAGTTTTCCAAAGTCATCATTCCTTTTTTATTTTGCCCAGAATTTCTTTTGTCTTTCTTTTTCTTTTGCCTAAGAACTCTATTAGTCAATAGGCTGAACAGTCCTTCTACTTGAAACTTCCAGATGTCATCTCTTTCTAGTGTCCTATCATTACACGCAGAGTACTTGATGTTGCCAGTGAGTTGGCTGGGATCAGTCAAGGGAACTTCAATGGCTGATGACTGACAGCTTTTGTTTCCCTTGATGTTTGGAAGCAGAGAGCAATGGCCATTGGAGGATTAAACACTGAACCAAATGGAGACATCAAGTGTGGCAGGATTTAGACAGCTAGACTCTTCACTCTGCAGATATCAGAGCTCTTGTGTAAGCCTAGGACATCAGAAGTCCTCAGTTTTGGCCTATGTCTGGCACTGAAATTTCCAAGTTAACCTGGCATTCTTTGGAATCTCTTAACCTTTTAACAGGAGCGAGTGTTATTGCTCTCACCTTGGAGTCTTACACTACAGCCTGACAACATGAGAGCTCTTCTGGTAACCAGGGCCTGTGGATTCTCACTCCTGGTTCCTTCTAGCTTTCTTTAAGTCCTTAATCATCAACTCTGTCCACTCTTGATTTCTTCTTCTATTGTCCTTCTTCTATGGTGGATGCTCAGGAATTCTCCAGGTTCTCCTCCAAGCGTATGGCTGGCCTTCCCACCTTTGCATTTCAATTGTCTTTCTTCACATTACCTGCTCAATCAGTGCTACTCAAAGAAAACAAAGACTAAGAGAGAATCCTCTTATCCTGACAAGTGTTGCAGTGCTGAAGAAGGGAGCATGGAAGAGTCTCCTCAGAAGCACCTAAGTGAGTTTGGGCATCTTGAAAAACAGCCAGAAATAGGATGCCTGGGCAAACCACACCCTTGCCTCTTTTGCACCACATAATCCCTATGCTAAATCACTGGGGGAAGTTTATCTCTTTGGGGGACAAGTAAATAGTTAAAGAGTCCACTACCTGTCACTGAAAGCTTCTTTGCACCAGAGGAACTCTTTAAAGAATTTATTAACTCTAACAGTGATTTTAACAGATTTTAACAGTCCTTTAATGTGGCTTTCCACCTACTTTTTTGTCTAGAAGAAAACCCCTCTATCTGACCCATCAAATGTTCTTTATTCCCCAGGGCATTTAAGTAAGAATCATTTCTCATTAAGTTTTGCATATGGATGTGGTGTCTACAACTCTTATTTGCAATTAAGAGCTCTGGAAATGATGGTATGAAATCCATCCTGTCTCAAACCCAGCCATCCAGAAGCTGGGTCTGAGGACTGTACTTCTGAACAAGGGATCCCTTGACAGAGTGTCCTTAGGAAATACTTGTAGGCCAGTGAACACATCATGACATAGCACACAAAGAAGCTAAGCAGGTCCAGTTCTACTTGAGCATAATCCCAATGGGAACTCTGGCACATTCTGTGTATACAGAACTGGGTCTCTTTGGGCCAGGACTCTAGAACTTCAAGTTATTCAATTATTGTACTTTGCCACTGTCTGGAGGGTAGTGATGTCAGGAAACACTGTTCAATTCCAGCAGCCAAGTCACCCAGGGCAGGCAGGTTTTGTCAGCAAAAGCAATCCTCTGTGAAAGGAAGTACCTTAGCTTTTAGAAGTCCACACTCACAGCAGCAGCATCTTAGATGGAATCTGGGTGGAACCTCACCATCTTTTACTATAAACTTTAGCAACACCTCTTTTAGGAATATGTTACAGGATGGGAAGATGCTGTCTTGTTTGGTTTTGTTTCCTTCTATCTGATTATTATCTTAATTTGACCAATCACTAGCCCTAGATCTTGAACTACTGTTAGGGTCCAAGAATCATGAAGGAAAACCCCAGATTTAAATAGTATGCAAAGACAAAGAGCATTTATTCTGCAGATATTAGCACCATTCAGGGCTCAACCATTCATCAAAATAGCTATGATCAGATTAGCTCGCAGGCCCCCTTTTATGCAGGGCTAGGGGAATTTTCCAAAAGATTTAGGTAATCTCTAACGTGATTGGTAGGGGACAAAGCAGGGACATTAGTACAATTTTGATCAGTTACTAAGCTAGTTTTATTATATTTGGTGAGACTTTAAAGAGTTTCAGAAACCAGCTCAGTTCTGGCCTTGTTATCTCCTCCAGCCAGGTGTCCCAGGAGCTGACTCAGCTTCAAACTTATGCTCCCTAAGTCAGGATTGTCACTTATCAATGACCTGTGGTCAGTGGTTTTCTCTGTGGAACCCAGTTTGCTTCCTGGGAATAGAATTTTTTTCACTTTTGTCTTTGGACCTCTCACTACTTACTTTGTTAACTCAGTATATTTGAGTGCTCTAGTGCTCTCCATTAGCTAGTTGAAGGATATGTAACTCCTACCTGTGCAGAGTCTCATAAGTGACATAGTAAGTGTACATAACAATGAGGCAGAGCTTCTGCCATGAGGTATTTCTAATCAGCTGAAACAGAAACGTCCGGTGGAAGCCTGCTTCAGTGTGTGGTATTCACTATAGAGTCTATATAGTCAAATATATAGTGAGAGCCCCAAGTCCCCAGAGCACATCCAGAATATTTCTTTAAGCTATTTAGTCTTTTAAATTACCATAGTTCCCTTTTGGTTTTGCTGTGCAATCCTATGTGTTCTACCTGAGGTTCTGAGTCCATTCACATCATCCCATAATTGAAGTAGACAAATGGTTACTTACCTAATAAGGAAAATGCCTGAAAAGCCGCAAAGCATTATTAAGTCTATGTACTATTAAATCTGTTATGTCTTTGTAATATTTCCTGGATATTTGAAAATAAAGGATACATCATCAGATTTGAGGCATTAGTCTCATAATAGAAACATTTCCAAAACTTGCAGCTGCAGACCACAGAAACATCATTTTGAATAAACCTGTAGTGATATTCTTACAACATTTAGACATGTCTGCCCACATACAATCACACAAATAAAACAAATGGAAATTATCTCTAAGCTATATTTTCCTATCGTGTCATAATTAGTGAATTATTGTAAACATTTTCTAAAATTTCCAAACACTTCCTAAAATGCATAATACAAGGTATCAGAGAACACTGAAGATAATTCTAAGTCCCCAAAGCAAAATTTTCTTCTAGATTACAAATAAACAGAAAGGAAAAATCAAGAGAGAAAGTGCCCACAAACATGTATGCAAATTTTAATCAACAGAAACACAAAGGCCTGGGTAGCACTGAGAAGCCACTGACCTTTTGGAATTTAATTTCACTCCTTTCTATTTGTTGTGCTGGATTGTGACCACAGTTTCCTATTAAGATCACCACACATGAAATGAAAGAGAAATCTACTTGCTTGAAGCTCATTTGAAGCAGTATTTATAAAAATACAATGGCGTCATGTGGCACATTAGTAATGGGTAGGGCAAGGTACACAAGAAATGTCAATAGCAGTCATGTGTAGCAGAGAGCAGGGGAGAAAGCATATTAATTCTGGGAAATCTGGCCCAGCTCCAAGAATTTTTACAATCCCCAGACTATTTTTAAGAAGTTCTTAAAATTGAATCACACATTTAAAACGGAAAAAAAAAAAAAAACACAAGTAACTGAATCCAACTCAGGTATGAAAGTGAAGATAAGAAAATGTAGCCAGCCCTTGGCTGCATGCTTCGAGCAGATAAAAATGGAAAACGGCCAAACCCTTTGACTGTGGGAAAGTCTCCCCATTTGCATTTTGTTTTATTTGATTCTTCAGGCAGTATATTAACACACAGGGGATTACTATTATAATTTCCATTAGCATCGAAAGCGCTAGATTCCAGTTGAACGCATAATGTGTTATTGAAAACTTGATTTCTAATTTTTAATGGTTGAAAAAGCAAGTGATTATAGCCTTCAAAACATTTTTTTTCAAAAAAAAAAAAAAACGCCCTTCCATTAAATTAGTTATACAGAAATGAAGATTGGGCTGTTTTTATCTATATGAAATGGAGAGATGGATAAAATGAAACAATAAAATTAACTCAAATATTTAACAAACAGATTTTCATTTACTAATATTGAACTAAATGTAGGCTTGGCATGAAGCAACTTTCAAAGGGGGTTATTTAGATAAATTAAAATTCATACAAATGGAGATTTGATACCTCAAGTCCTGAAACTTTCAATTGTCATATGAAAAAAACCCTCCAAAAGTATGTTTCACAATTCGTTATTATTTTAGCTGAAGAAATGGAGCAAACTTTTAGGAGTGAAGGTTATTTTGCAGACATTATCTAGTTTTCGGTAGCAAGTGTCCATAGACTCACCTGACACGTGTCAGAGCTTTCAGAAGTAGCCAAGGTTGCATGCTCAGAACTGCGGACATACATTCCGTTTTTCTATCTTTCCTAACAATCAACAACCCAATATGTTTTTAAAGATTTATTTATTTATTTTATGTGAGTACACTACAGTTGTCTTCAGACACACCAGAAGAGGACACCAGATCCCATTACAGATGGTTGTGAGCCAACATGTGGTTGCTGAGATTTGAACTCAGGACCTCTGGAAGAGCAGTCAGTGTTCTTAACTGCTGAGCCGTCTCTCAGTCACATTGTCTACGCTTCCATATTTTGAGTGGCAGCTTCCTTTGTTGCTAATGTCAGCTCTTGGCTCCTGGTTCCTGTCATTCACTTTTTCCCTTCCATCCATACTGTGTTCTTACTTTCCTCTGTGGTTTTATTTTCCCTTATCTCATCTGTTTGTTTGTTGTTGTTTGTTTCCCAGAGTGGCCAGAGCTTACTGTGCTGAAGATGACCCAGCCTCCACCTCCAGTACTATGTCTGGTTTGCTCTGGATTTTTCGTTTTTCTTTTTATTGATGTGCAGGTTATTAGAGCCTCTGAAAATGGAATTCTGAGTGATTATAAGCTATACAATCTGGGTGCGGGAACTCAAACTCCTGTCCTCTGGAAGAGCAGAAAGTGTTCTTAACCATAAAATCATCTCTCCAGCCTTGCTGTGTATCTTAGAAGTCCTTATGTGTGTTTACTTTCATTGAGCAAAGCACTAGTTTTGAAAATAAGCACGGTATTTGAATACATGGTTATATGTCCTCAACTTTTGTTTTGGTATTTCTTTAAAGACAATTTCTGTGGGTGCGCCTGCTCAGGAGCCTTATTTTTTAATTATATCCTCTTTTTAATTTATTTTAGGCATTTGAGAATGTGAAACACCTGAGGGGCTCTGTGGACAGCAACTCATTTCTTACATTTTTATAATAATGTCAGTGTGTTCTTTTCTCCAAGGCTTTCAAGGTATTTCCCAAACCTTTCTTAAATAATTAAGGTTCCTCTTTTGTTATATTTTCATGACAATATCCTGCATACTTATATTTCAAATAAAAATACTTAAATGAAATTTATTTTTCATGATTATATTGCTTGTCTCAAACAGTGTATTAATAAAAGACATTTTTGGAGGAGCATGAATAATTGCAAGAATCATTTCAGTTAATGATAATTCATTACAGGGCAGTTACATCCTCAATACTAAACTAGTCAACTTAACGCAGGAAAAGGATTCAGAGTCATGTTCAAGATATTATGAAATATCCAATAGTCATTTTCATAGAGCCAGTTTCTGCTTAGAAGCTTACATTTTCTTTTTTTTTTTATTTATTTTTTTATTTTTTTATTTTATTTTTGATGCTTTATTTACATTTCCAATGTTTCCCCTTTTCTGGGTCTCCTCTTTGGAAGCCCCCTATCCCCTACCCATCCCTACCTCTATGAGGGAATTCCACCTCCCACCCACCCGGCCACTCATGCCCCTATTCCCACATTGACATTCCCCTTTACAGGGGCCTCTAACACCCTCAGGCCCAAGGGCCTCTCCTCTTTCCCTGATGGCCATTGAGGTCGTCCTCTGCCGCATATGTGGTCCGAACCATGGGTATATAGATGTGTATTCTTTGGATGGTAGTCCAAACTTCTGGATGACCGGGCAGGGGTGGGTGGGTCAGACCCATTGGCACTGTTGTTCCCTCCATGGAGCTGCGAACTCCCTCAACTCCTTCAGTCCTTTCTCCAACTCCTCCATCTGGGACCTCACTCTCAGTCCAGCAGTTACTGTTAAGTGAAAACAGGGCATTCTGAACTTTTGGGCTAATATCTGCTTATCAGTGAGTACATACCATGTTCCTTCTTTTGTGACTGAGTTACCTCGCTCAGGATGATATTTTCAAGTTCCTTCGATTTGCCTGAAAAATTTCATAAAGTCATTATTTTTAATAGCTGAGTAGTACTCCATTGTGTAAATGTACCACATTTTCTGTATCCATTGCTCTGATGAGGGACATCTGGGTTGTTTCCAGCTTCTGGCTATTATAAATATGGCTGCTATGAACATAGTGGAGCATGTGTCTTTATTACATGTTGGAGCATCTTCTGGGTATACGCCCAGGAGAGGTATAGCTGGTTCCTCAGGTAGTATTGTGTCCATTTTTCTGAGGGTCTACCACACTGATTTCCAGAGTGGATGTATCAACTTGCAGTCCCACCAACAGTGGAAGAGTGTTCCTCTTTCTCCACATCCTCGCCAGCATCTGCTGTCACCTGAGTTTTTGATCTTAGCCATTCTGACTGGTGTGAGGTGGAATCTCAGACTTGTTTTGATTTGCATTTCCCTGATGACTAGAGATGTTGAGCATTTCTTTAGGTGTTTCTCAGCCCTGCGAATTTCCTCAGTTGAGAATTCTCCGTTTAGTTCTGTTCCCCATTTTTTGATGGGGATATTTGGTTTTTTGGAGTCTAAATCTTGAGTTCTTTGTATATAATGGATATTAGCCCTCTATCAGATATAGGATTGGTTAAGATCTTTTCCCAATCTGTTGGTTGCCGTTTTGTCCTATTGACAGTGTCCTTTGCCTTACAGAAGCTTTGCAATTTCATGAGGTCCCATTTGTCTATTCTTGATCTTAGAGCATAAGCCCCTGGTGTTCTGTTCAGGAACTTTTCCCCCTTACCCAGGTGTTCGAGAGTTTTCCACACTTTCTCTTCTATTAGGTTTAGTGTAACTGGTTTTAGGTGGAGGTCCTTGACCCACTTGGACTTGAGCTTTGTACAAGGAGATAGGAATGGATCAATTTGCATTCTTCTACATGTAGACCGCCAGTTGAACCAGCACCAATTGTTGAAGATGCTGTCTTTTTTCCACTGGGTGGTTTTAGCTCCTTTTTCGAAAATCAAGTGACCATATGTGTGTGGGTTCATTTCTGGGTCCTCAATTCTATTCCATTGATCTACCTGTCTGTCACTGTACCAATACCATGCAGTTTTTATCACTACTGCTCTGTAGTACAGCTTGAGATTGGGGATGCTGATTCCCCCAGAAGTTCTTTTGTTGTTAAGGATAGCTTTTGTTATCCTGGGTT
>CM052713.1:52061500-52071848 GCA_028551405.1 Uromys caudimaculatus | reverse complement strand
GTTTGGGTTTGGAGAGCTGTGGCACCAGGTCTGATCCTGGTCCTGGAAGTTGCTGACCTTCAGTCTCTGTGGCCCGGGGAAAGCGGGCGGAGTCCTTGAGCTCTGGGGCTCGTTTTGCCCCTGCTAGAGGCTTTTCCTCGTTCCTGGGAGAGAGAGGATTTTCTCCAGGAGCTGCTTGTCTATGGAATCCTATTGACCCAGGCAGAAGTTTCCTGCCACAGCCGCCCGCTTTTGGGATCCAGGGGGGTTTCTAGGCCCGCCCACCTCGGTCCCTGTGTCTCGTGGGTTCAGGGCAGTACCTGGTGAGCTGTGGGGCGTGTCTTTGGCCCTCTGCTGAGTCTTGCGATCTCCTGAAAGGGATCTTTGTCCCGGTGCTGATTAGCTGTGGGGCCCTGTGGCCCAAGCTGAGGTTTCCACATCTTGTTAACTTTGATGTTAGCTGAACTTACTCTGTCTGGCTGTGGCTTGTCTGTCCTGCAGGCCTCTCTATCAATACTCTTTGAAGAACAGCTCTCTCTGAGAGGTGTTTGGGTTTGGAGAGCTGTGGTACAGGGTCAGCTCTGGGGTGCAGACAGAAACCAGAAGGATCTTGTCCCTAGCTGTCCCTTGGTTCCTGTGTCTTGATGGCTCTGCAAGGGTCCCTCTTGATCCAGTGAGTTTGAACAGAAGTGGTGGTTTTGCCTATGCTTGTAGGTGTGTCAGGACTCCTGGGATACCAACTCTCTCCTGGAACCCTGAGGCCCAGGCTGAAGTTCCCAGGTCCCAGTGAGCAGTGGTGCTTATCTTATCCCCACTCACAGCTTTTCCATGCTCTTGGGAGGGTAACTTTCTCCTGGTACTGCTTGGCTATGGAACCCTGGTGACCCCGGCAGAGGTCTCCTGCTACAGATGGAAACCGGAAGGTTCCTCTGCCCTACTTTACCTCAGTCCCTGTGTCCCGCGGTTTCCGGGAGTGTCCTGGTGAGTAGTGGTGCTCGTTTAACCCCACTCATGGCTTTTCCACGCTCCTGGGAGGGTAGCTTTCTCCTGGTGCTACTTGGCAATGGAACCTTGGTGGCCCAGGCACAAGTCTCCCACCACAGATGGAAACCGGAAGGTTCCTGTCCCTGACTTTTCCTCTTCAGTCTCTGTGTCCTGAGGGCCTGGGAGAGTAACTTTCGCCTGGTGCTGCTTTGCTATGGAACCCTGGTGGCCCAGGCAGAGAGGTCTCCTGCCACAGATGGAAACCAGAAGGTTCCTATGCCCCACTTTACCTCAGTCCCTTTGTTGAGAATACTTTTTATATAAGACAGAAGAACAGAGATACACTGAATTCAACAACCTAAAAGTAATAGAAAGTTCTGTGTAAAGAAGATGAAGTGGAAGACGACGGAGAAGCTGGGTGTGGCTGTAGATGCAACGTTCAGTGGCTTTTAAGGAAGAAGTGGTTAATGGCACAGAGAAACCCACTCCCATCCATACAATGCAGATGGTTAAATGTGCAGTGATTTAATGAACCAGGTTACAAACATAATCACTGAAAAAGTTGCGATGCACTTCAATTACATAAACTCCAAATATACAATGTTCCTTAAAAACAAAGCTAACAAAGACCCAAACATAATCAATTTCCAGGTGTTTTTCTATCTATATTAGTGTTATCCAGACTTCTGAGGCTTTAATATATAGATATACACCATATGATGGGTAAAGACTAGAGAATAATGCTGTGTTCATTCTCTTTCCACCAAGCCTGAAAAGGATGGTACCTTGTCAATGGTGCAAATAGCTTTTCTTTTTTTTCTGAATCAGACACTTTCATTTTCAAATACTGAAAGAATAATTTTTCAGTATTTTACCATATTCTCATATAACACCTGTGCATACACCATCATTTTTAAGTTTCACATATATTGTTAATCTTCTCTATCCATTTCTTATGTGCATATAAGAGAAGAAAACTTTTAAACTAAGGGGAAAGGGCTGGAAAGATGGCTCAGTGGTTAAGAGCACTGGATGCTCTTCCAGAGGTCCTGAGTTCAATTCCCAGCAATCACATGATGGCTCAAAACCATGTGTAATGAGATACAATGCCCTCTTCTGTTGTGTCTGAACATAGCTACAGTGTGCTCATATACATAAATAAATAAACCTTTAAAAAAAAACTAAGGGAGCTGTAAAAATTTAACAATGCACTCTTTTGTATTGCTATGTAGTTTGAAATCAGCAATGTTGGGAACATTTAGTCCATGAAAATGTCAAGTATTGTAAATATGATTTGGTTCTGATTCTGTTAATTATTACTACATGAGGCTAGCAAACTGAGTCTCTGTACTGGCTAGTTTTGTGTGTCAACTTGACACAAGCTGAAGTTATCACAGAGAAAGAAGTTTCAGTTGAGAAAATGCCTCCATGAGATCCAGAGGTAAGGCATTTTCTCAATTAGTGATCAAGGGGGGAGGGCCCCTTGTGAGTGGTACCATCTGTGGGCTGGTAGTCTTGGGCTCTATAAGAAATCAGGCTGAGCAAGCCAAGAGAAGCAAGCCAGTAAGTGACATCCCTCCATGGCCTCTGCATCAGTTCCTGCTCCTTGACCTGCTTGAGTTCCAGTCCTGACTTCCTTTTGTGATGAACAGCAGCATGGAAGTGTAAGCTGAATAAACCCTTTCCTCCCCAACTTGCATCTTGGTCATGATGTTTGTGCAGGAATAGAAACCCTGGCTAGGACAGTCTCTTAGGCCAAATCAGCCTATGTTCAAAATTGGTTTGGTTCTTTGAGATAAAACTTTGCTCTGAAGCCCAGGCTAGCTTAGAACTCAATATGTAGCTCAGGCTGGACTTGAATTCATGTTTCTTCAGTCTCAACCTCCTGAGTGTGAGTATTCTAAGCTACAGACATAGAACTCATTTATTCATATACGGCCCACAGATGTTTATATAATACAGTGGCAGCAATGGGTCACTGTAGTGGAGACAATATAGTCTATAATGTTCATTATCTCCTCATACAAAAGGTTCATGCTTGCCGTCTATCATAAGAAATTGTAATGGTGAACATTAGTATTGCATATTAAACTTAACGGTGTTGTTGTCAGTCCAGATGTTACATGTAAAATCTGCAGATGATTGAGAAACGTTTCCTTACATCTGAAAATTACACTGGCTGATTCAGCAAAAAAAAACCCAAAAAACAAAAAAACCCCAAAGCTAAACCTAATGACACCTCTGATACAGGTGTGACATTCCAACATCTGTCTTTATGTTGTCCTTCTCCTCAATAACATAAACAAAATGTTCACTGTTATCTCCATAAGTACTGTGCTTCTTTGTCAATGACAAATACATTTTTCTTTTTAAATATTAGCTCTGACAGGCACAAGTGTTCTGGAAAATCAATACCAGTTTTCTATGAGAATTTGATGGGCTTGTTGAAGTTCCCATGGTGAGTGCTGGATATTTTATTATTGCTTGTAGGCCGTAGGCTACAAACCCTTTACATCAGTAAACATCCTATAAGCCTATGGTTCTACTTTATGCTGAATCTGCTGTTTGGCATTTAGCAGAACTCGGCCATACAGTGATTACAGTCACAGTGGAGCTGAGGCTTCAGTTCCTGGGGAAACTAAGCTCCAGGTGGCCAGGAAGCCCTGCTGTGATCAGAGTGTACTGGAGGACATGCAGAGACGATGTGCAAATATTATATCATGTCACGTCAGAGACTTGAGCAGCCATGGATGGGGTATGCCAGGAGGGTTCTGGATGAAACCCCTCCAGGCTCTATACTTTGAGAGATTAGATCAGAGTCATTGCACGTTTCATAGTTTATAATCTGATATAGAATGTAAGCCACAGCAAGTAAAGACACAAACAAATTAACCTCAAATTATATAGACCATGGAAAGGATGAATGATAGAAGTGAAGGTGAGTGAACCTTCTCACTCAGAGTATTCTTGAAGGCTTTCTGAGGAAATGCAATTCTAGCTGACGTACAGTCTTGGGACTGGGACATGGGCTTGGCAAATGGAAAGTCTATACAAATGTCCTGAGGACTTATTTTTTTAATTTAATTCCCTGCAATAAAAATGAAATCACTTTCAATTGCTTCATTAATTATAAAAGAAACTAAGTTTTAAATAATATTACTTTGGATATAGGCAGTTGCCTTCCTCTGAAAAGCTCAAAGTTTTAATCACGTGTGGAAGTTAATTTCCCAAGTTTCCTTTTAAATGTGGTGTGGAATTCTCTGAATGTTTACACATGACCTTCATTAAGGCTAAGAATTTCTTCATTTAGATTTTGGCTTTACATGATGCTAAGGCTGGTTGTTTCCCAGCACTTAATGTAGAAGAGTGATAATTCCTTCTCTTTCTTCGCGATGTGTTCCTGAATCTCTAAGCTATCCGCGGGAGCAGGCAGGAAGTCCCTCACACTCTTACCTCACTTCAATTTGTTTTTTCTTACTTCATCAGACCTTCAGATCCAGGAGTTCACATGACTTGCTCTTTACTTTCTTAAAAACACTGGGTAAGTTCAATATTACTGTGGAGATCTATCTTCTGAGAAAAAAGGATTTGTAAGTCCTAATTTTAAAAGTTCTCTTTTGTTACAGGATTTCTTTTTAAGCAAAAACACTGTCAGTCATAAGCTGTTCAAATAATGGATTTGAGTTAGTTTGTGAATATTTGGAAGAGTACTTTGAATTCTCTGGTTACTTCTCTCTTCCTTACACTGATTCCTTCACATTTAAGCTTTGTTAATTTTCTTTTCTGGGGGCCTAACCCCATGTCCTCTCCATTTTAGGCATCTAAAAGTTAGTTGTTGACTGTATACAGAAAACCATCAGCAATAATAAGGACATCAAAAGGCTTAAGGAGTTAGAAAAACAAAAAGGCAGCAAAGTCTTTGATTTTAAATCTAAAAGCTTTATGTGTCAGATAGGATGTGTTACAGGGAATACACACTCTCTGGTTTTGAACTCTCCTTGCTTTTACCCAGATAACATCTCGATTATAAAGATAAGCAGAGAAGAGAGTTGGCCAGAGTACTTCACCAAGAGTTGGGCCTCAACTTTGCCTCTTCTCTCCTGCTTTTTTTTTTTGTTTGTTTGTTTTTGTTTTGTTTTTTCGAGACAGGGTTTCTCTGTGTAGCCCTGGCTGTCCTGGAACTCATTCTGTAGACCAGGCTGACCTCGAACTCAGAAATCCACCTGCCTCTGCCTCCCAAGTGCTGGGATTAAAGGCGTGTGCCACCACTGCCGGGCTACCTGCTTTGTTTTATTTATTTATTTTCTATTTTTCACAACAGGTGGAGGAGACTTTGATAAAACCCCACAGATATTTTGATATCCAGAAATTGAGAAGACCAGCTCTGGGATTCTTAAGGTTTGACTCCTACAGATATTTCTCATGTTGACTGAGTTTCTTTCCTGGGTGAGTAGGGGAATGAAATTGTCACTCCTGGTGATAGAGAAGGCTTCTGGGAAGGATGAGGAAATCATTGAGGTGGGCATATTTAATTGTAGATCCCTTTCTCTCTGCTTTTTGAATTGAACTAGAATCCTGAGCATGTAGTGGTATTAGTCTAATAGGTCTTGAATGGGAATATCAGTTGGAGGGTGTTTGGGCCTCAGCACAATTATGCAAAGCCATGGCTCTGAGTTGAGGGCAGGTTCTTCTTTAGTATGTTTGAGCAATCATGTGACAGAATATTATCTCATAAGTGGCAAGTATAAATTCCAGACAAAATAACAAAAGGAGCTATACAAAAGCTCCAAGGAATTAATATACTAGTTTTACTGGGGAGTAAAATTGGAGTATATATGGAATAACTCTCATTAGGTCAATTGCTCATTTTAAAGAATTGTTTGCTTATATACTGTCTTTAGGATTTTCAGCAAATTGTGTCTAAAACTTTATCAGAAAAACAATTAATGTTTTCTATCGTGAAGAATCAGAATACAGATTACAAGGAATGAGGCCTCTTGTGTCCAGATGCTACCAAGTTTGTAGGTAACACTTGGTGTATTTATATTAGTGGACAAGTGAGACTCAGCTTCACTGACCTTTGACACTCTGTTGGAGAAACACTGCCCACAGTCTGAGTCCAGGTAACTGAAGCGAACTGTCAGTTAAATGAAAAACTGACAGTTGAAGAATCAAATAGAAAGTCTCCATTGATGCAGAATATAACCTGAGATCCCTTAATAAATATTTTAATGAATAACTGGAAAATAAAACTATTTTAAGATAACTCAGATTTGAGAATCAGGTCAAAAGAGTGAAAAATAATTAATTGTATCAATGAAAAATAGGCTTATAAATGTTAATATGCATGATTTAAACAGAAAACAAGAAAATATGGAAAAGAATAAGGTGAAAAACCTATAACCCAGCAGTATCTGAATGGAAAAAAACATTGGATGCATTGATAGCAGTTTAAAAATTAAAGAATCAGTGGACTTCAAAAAGTATTAATATTTTCAGTCTGAAAAAGCAAGAAAATAAGGATTCAGAAGTTAAAACAGATTGCATTCTTTGTGACAAAATAAAAAAATCTGACACAACTGCATAGGAGTTCAGAAAATAGGAATGATACTGAGGCAGAAAAATTAGGTACAAAAATTGGTTGAATGTGTCTTCAGTTTGGTGAAATACCCAACATTATGGATTTAAAAGGCTAAGTGCACACAGACCAGTGTAGATAATAAATCACGTTGTGTTTGACAAAATCACAGTAGACTTCCAGAGAACAATAGCAAGGGAGAAGGAGAACCTTGAAAGTATCAAGAGAAAACTGACTATGAACTACTGGGAAAAGGTGACCAAGAAGGTCACTGATTTATTCCCAGAGACAGTAGACATTACAAGATGATAGAATAATGTCTTTAATGTGCTAGAGTATGTAGTAGAATCAGATAAAATTATAAATACAGTGAGGACCTGAGGAATTAAGTAGATATGATAGAATTATAGAAATTAAGTCAAGAATGGAAAAGGGTCCTGGAAAGGAAAAAACTGACCTCAATTATGCCAAATGTTGTTGGTAAGTCAAGATCAGAGTGAGGCGATTGAACTGAAGAATCTGGAAGCAAACTATCTTGACAGGAACAGTTTTGGTGGAATGATGGGCTTACAGCTCATTAGATTGGAACTTGGAGAGAATAAGATGGGAATTGGAAATCACAAAGACAAGTTTCTCAAAAAATTCTACTTTGTTTGGGTAGGAAATAAATAGTCATTTATTGTGAATAATGAGGAAGAGTTAATGTGTTTTTATATTACTATAATACAGTAGAGTACTGTCTAACACCATCAGGTCTGTGGACCAAAGAAAAATAGAAACAACAACTGAAACAACCAGTTGAAATGGAATTAAATAATTATACATATAGATTAGGAACTTAAAATTTCATATATCATGTTGACTTCATTGTTTATGACTTGATCATTTTTCAATGTAATAGTTGAAAAGTTTGCTCACTAAAGTTATGTAACATTTAGTGTTTTTTGTTACATAGAGCTTCAATTTTTTCTTTTCCATTTTTAATATATAGATAATTCTTAAATTAAGATATAGATATATCTTAAATAGAGAGTAAGATATATTTCAAAAACCAATCATAGTTATTTTAAAGGTAGATATGCATTTTTTAAATAATAAGACTGATTTGAAGGTGTTTATCCTAACTTACCTACCAAATACTGTGTCCTGACTGAATTTTGTCACTAATTACCTGAGAAGGTTCAGTTACTTAGGTTTTTATTTCCATGAGAAGACACATTCAAATTTCTCACTCAAGATTCTGGAACACCTCTCCCATTATGAGGTATCCATAGATGTGGTAGTGGGAGCAGCTTCTCACTCATGCTCCACACCCTCTTCTACCATCAGGGAGGGTAGGACAGGAAGACTCCCTTGGCATCAAGTACAAAAGCAATGGGATAATGGGGATCCCAGACACAAGCATAACCATAAGTGAACATTAAAAAAAGATCCTGGGGTCACTCACAGTTAACGGGATGAAAAGAACCATTCAGCAGCTAGAGCGTGGTGGTGAGTTTCCAACAACATGTCTGTTTGTTTTTCAAAAATGTGTCAAACTAACTATGTCTCTGTTGTGAAGCATTGTATTTCTATGTGTGTGTTCACATATGTGTGGGTTTTTTCTTCTTTTTTGGTCCTGAACATACTGAAGGCAGGTTGACTTGCACGCATCTCAATATATAAAAAATAACAGGTAATAATTCTCTGCTTGGTTCTCTGCTTTTGTGGTTAAAAGATAAGTTTTTATTCGGTAAATTGAAAGTGGATTTATTAACATCCAGTAATATTTCTATGATATCAGTGTGTTACCTAAATGTATACCAAGGTATCTGAAAAAAATGCTGGTGTTCTGAATAAACACAGACAAACCCTTTCTTATTTTTATTCCCTGAACAGTACTATACAATTGCTATCAACATAGCATTTGTGTTCTATGAGGAATTATGCATAACCTACAAATGTGTTAATGTAAATGGGAGATTGTCCATGGGTTATATTAAAATTCTGTACTATTTTATATGAGAGGCTCTGGAATTTATAAACTTTGTGTCTATTACAATCCTTGAACCAATTCTCTATAGATATTAAGGGAAGACTTTAAAGTATGTACAAAATGTGTCCATTTCTGATACATTTTGTATAAAGAGTGTACAATGAGAATTGATGAATGTGTAATGATAAAACCCAGGGCAGAGAAGAAGTCCAGGAGGAAATTCTGAATCATCCACACTTAAACTATTTTCAGCATAGATTTAGTACTCTTCGTAAATCTTTGAACAGTGACAAACCATATAATTCTTGGTTAAAAGGAATTTCAACCAGAACAGCTCCCAATTATGGGGGTGAGAACTTATGGTTATTTTCCTAAGTAGAGAAACACTTTATTTAGAATCTATTTAAGCATTTTTTTCCTCTCTCCTTGATTTTTTTTGGACCATAGTTGCAACTGTCTTCAGTCACCATTTTCTGTGTTGAAATATAAAGCAGATGTATTTAGATATACATTGAACCTGAAGAATTAGACGTCCATTCTCCTTTTTGTGAAAGCACTGAATAGATTTCTACTTGCTGGATAGAATGTTTTATCTCAAACATGCCGTGGAAGCACTTGGGTTCATGAGGTTTAGGACTGTAATTACAACTCACTGAGACTCATGAATTACAGCTGAGTAATTTTCTTGTTCCAAAAGAAATGGGTACACAGATGTATGTTCTGAATACTTATACAATCTTAATTGCCTGCAATGACGTGTGAAGCAGTATTTAGGCATGTGGTTAAATGGCCTAAGGTGTGGAGAAAAGACACTTCAGGAGGGAGAACATTAGTTAATATTGCGTCTGAGGTGAGTTGATTTCTTCAGTTTTGTTAAAAATGTGTGTTTTCTTTTTATTTATTTATTTATTTATTTATTTATTTATTTATTTATTTTATTTACATTTCCGATGATTCTCCTTTTCTTTGGAAACCCCGTGTCCCCTCCCCTTCCCCGCCTCTGTGAGGGAATTCCTCCTCCCACCCACCCGCCCACCCATTCCCATATTCCCACCTTGACATTCCCTTTTACTGGGGCCACTAGCACCCTCAGGCCCAGAGTCCTCTCCTTTCTCCCTGGTGGCCATCGAGGTGATTCTTCTGCCTCATATGTAGTCCAAATCATGGAGACTACTAGAAGTCAACTGACTTGTGATTTATGTTGAGTGACTGTCATTCTCAAAGAATAGTAGCTATTAAAAAAACAAAAAACCTTTACTCCCCAGAAGGACACATGAATATGCACCAAGAAGTTGTCCTTGTAATCGTGTTCCTCTATGGTCTCAGTGGTACTGTGATAGGAAACCAGTTGGGATTTGTGGAGTGTTCTTAATCTAGTATAAACCCATGTACCAGTCACAGGCTGGGTATGATTAGGCTTTGGCGATTTCCTTGAGCTTTAAGGATTAAGGGGTAGCCTTAAGAATTTATGTAACTGCTTTAACTTTCTGGCTCTTTTTCATTGAAATTAATTTTGTATCATACAATATATTCTCATTATGGTATTCCTTCCCTGAACTCCTCCCAAATCCTCCCCACATCTCCACCCATTCAACCCCACATCTTTTTTTTTTTTTTTTTAATTTTTTTTTAATTTTTTATTTTTGATACTTTATTTACATTTCCGATGATTCCCCTTTTCTTTGGAAACCCCGTGTCCCCTCCCCCTCCCCGCCTCTGTGAGGGAATTCCTCCTCCCACCTACCTGCCCACCCATTCCCATATTCCCACCTTGACATTCCCTTTTACTGGGGCCACTAGCACCCTCAGGCCCAAAGTCCTCTCCTTTCTCC
>CM052713.1:51931932-52061400 GCA_028551405.1 Uromys caudimaculatus | reverse complement strand
CACATCTTCTTTTGCTTTTTAAAAAACAGGCAAATAAAACATAAACAAACTAGAATAAATTAAAAGAGGAAAAAGCAAGAGAATTGTACACACACACACACACACACACACACACACACACACACACACACACTAAAAACAAACAACCCTAGAACCCATAATAACACAAATTGGAAAACCATAATATAATAAGCCCAAAGACTAGTAAGATTTAAAAAATGCCCAAATAAAATAATATTAAGCAATAGTCAACAATATCAACCAACCAGACCACACAGAGCTCCCAGGGATCAAACCACCAACCAAAGAATACAAATGGAGGGACCCATTGCTCCAGGTGCATATGTAGCAGAGAATGGCCTTGTCTGGCATCTAAGGGAGGGGAGGCCCTTGGTCCTGTGAAGGCTTGATGTCCCTGTGTAGGGGAATGCTAGGGCAGTGGGGTAGGAGTGGGTGGGTGGGTGGGTGAGCACCCTCGTGAGGGCAGGGGAAGTGAGATGGGATGGGAGGTTTTCGGAGAGGAAACCAGGAAGGGGGATACCATTTGAAATGTAAATAAACAAAATAACCAATAATTTTTTTTAAAAAAGTCTACAAAAAGAACAGTGAGTTCATTTTATGTTAACTGTCTGCTGATGGGAGTAGGGCGTGCCTACTGTTAAGTATGGTTATACCAAATGAGACTCCATTAGAGAAAGCAATTTTTTTCTTTACGAGTGGTTACCATTTGCAGGTAGCTTCTTGGTTAGCGATGGGCATTTGTGTCCACTTCTGAGGGTTCCGTCTCATTGAGTCATCAGACGTGATTGGTTACTTCTACAACCATTGTGCCACTACATTTTGTGCTTGAGCAGCTTTACCTTACGTTAATGTCCTTAACTCCCTGCTCAATCATCGTACATATTTATATGATCCTATGTCTTACCTAATTTCTACCCATAGCTGTTAGAAGGCTTTAAAGATCTCATCATTTTTATAATTATAATTATTTTTATAATTAGCACATTGGAACCAAGTTGTGCTAAATAGGAAATTTAGTGTATTGTATCAGGTTTGGTTAGACTTTTATAAATGTCCTAGAACTTAAAAGCATAGAACTTCTCATAGTTGGCAAGTTTATATGGATGCATATTTACTTTTCAATTAACTTTAGAGAATCTCTATGACATTTATGAAATCTATCAAGTGCCTCATATTTAATAAAACAAACCAATTATCTTGAGACTTTTATTTTTTAAAAATTACATTAAAAATAGAGTATATTTAGGAAGACAATTTAGTAATTTTTCTTAAACAGATTGTTTTCTATTAAAAACAAGGTAATAAAATATACATTAAATGCTGATGTGGGCCGTGATCAACATGACACATTATAATGGAAATTGTGAAAGGCTTATAAACAAAAAACTTATCTTAGAATCCTTCAGTGAAAACTAATCCAGTATCTGACAAGAAGAGGTTTCTGAGTCTGGATCTTTGTTTTCAGTGTGCTTCTTGGGGCTCTAGGCAACTTAGGGGACGTCTATAAACACCTATTTTCCCCATTGTCAGATGAAAATGGTAAGACTGAATAATCTTGTCAAATACCCTGTACCTCTCTATGGTCCATAGGCACTTCATTCACACTTCTCACTATTATCACCCCTATGCAAGACATGCTTAATGTTTTAGCTCTACTTTGATCAGCAAAAGAGTAGAAATTAGGCAACCTTGAGTTGTTTCCAAACTTAGAGGAGCATCGAAGTATGAAAACCTAATGTCGTTGACTTTGTTCATAAGAATAAAAAAGTCTGAAGATGGTGTTCATTCTCCGAAAACCATGCATTTGAAACGATCACCATTTATTTAAACATATAAAGCTTGGTATGTTTGAAGACAACGGTATTGCTTTATAATCACTCATACAGTGATGCGTTTTTGCTGTTTTTGGTGTGTGCATGTTCATGCACACAAATGTGCTTGTATATTTATTTGTATGTATTCTTATATATGAGTGTATGGGCACATGGATGCACGCACATATGTGTGAAAAAAAGAAGTTGACATCAGGTGTCTTCTTCAGTAACCCTCCACGTTTCTTTTTGAGAGAGATCACTAGACCTGATGCTCCCTTTCTGATGAGATTGGTTGCCAATGATCTCTGGAGATTCTCCTGTCTCCACCTAAGCAGCTTCTAGGATGATGATGATGATGATGATGATGATGATGATGATGATGATGGTGGTGATGATGATGATGATGATGATGATGATGATGATGATGATGATGATTTTGACGACTTGTGTGTGTATGTGTGAGTGGGTAGCTACTTTCCAGGGAATCCAAATTCAGGTCTTTATCTATTTGTCATAAGTACTTTGAGAACTGAGCTATCTTCCTAACTTTAATTTTTAATTTTTTGTTACCTAGAGCTTTGCATAAAATCATATAAGTACTTTGGTATTGTTAAATCTAAATGATTAAATGAATCAATCTCAGATGGTTAATACTAATATTTGGTTTTTCAGGATGTTTTTATTTAAATGAAGTTTGTGTGTATCCTGTTTTTGTGATGCATTAGTAATGATAGGCTGTTGTTTTTTATATAGTTTTTTTTTTTTTTTTTCTGAGACAGGGTTTCTCTGTGTAGCCCTGGCTGTCCTGGAACTCACTCTGTAGACCAGGCTGGCCTCAAATTCTGTTGTTTTTTATGATAGAACCTAAGCAGCTATGTGGCTTCTTTGTTGCTGCAATATAGACTTTAGAAGAGCTCTCCTAGGTCAATCAATTTTCTGTTATTTACATTTCTTTACAGGATGGCACATAACAAGAAGTTCTGTCTTCTGGTATTTCAATATGGATAATCTCCGCAATGTTTTTGCTGTATTGATTAAACTTTGAAGATTTTATGATTTTTGCTCAGAAATTTTGTGGAAGAATTTTAGTAGATACTGATTTTTATTTTGTATAGGAATTACAACCAAGGTCAAGTTGTACTTGAAGGTATTCTTGAAATTAACAGAGCCTCACTCACAGGGTCACTATCCTTTTAAAGCTTATTCCTTTTAAATCATATTCTATCCACTAGGACATAAGGCATAATTTCCATCACCAAAAAACCTTTTTTATGGAAATAATAAGTGTTTTGAGATTTAAATATTTATATTTTTGAACTTTCAATGATGGCATGTGCTTTTATTTTGTTGAGACATTGTTTTAAAACCTTTGTTTATTCCCTGAGCTTTAGCAATAATTATGGGATCATGTTGAATAGCTCATCAAATATTGGGAAGAAAATATTATCTCAGAGTGTAGAAGGGATGAGCCCAGAATTCAAAGCTAATCCTATTTGTTTTGCTTTATATATAACAAATTGGATATCTACATGGATTCACTATATTAATATTTAACATGCAAATATTTCTAACATAAAATCTATACATGCAGCCTATTAGTATGGAATCAGTACTTATTTAACATGTTGTTCCTCATTCTATTGGAAAGATAGGTGTTTAATTTCATTGGAAATAAGGACAAGTACACACATTTCCCATAATACATTAATAATGGAGAGAGATATCATTACTCACATTGTAAATTATGCAGTAAATCTTAGGTGATTTATTTAGTACCTCAAACCCAGCGAATCTCACTGGTTGGCAGGAATTTGTAATGCATATTAATTCCATGCTCTTACCATATTTGAAATAAAAAAAAATCAGAATAAGACTAATACTGATTTTCTTTCAAATATTATATTTTAATTTCACATATGTTCCTCTAATCTTTTCAGCAGTGCTTAACGATTTAGAAGATGCTGATTAAAGCATTTCCTCTGATTAATTATGTTTTGGCTTTCTACTGTTGTATTGTATTTTAAAATCAAGTGTGCACACATTGTCTGGATTAGAGGAGCATCTGCTCTTCCCAGTCTCTGCAAATATTTATATAAATCTAACTGCCACCCATTCACTCCAAGTTCTCATGGCTTGGCTATCACTGATTGCATCTCCTCATTAAGCCACCTTCAGGATACAGAGATGTAAATAAAACAGAGGAAGAGCCTGCATTATAGGAGTGTTTGTGTTCATGACTTTCCATCCAATGCCTGTTATTGCATTTTTCAGAATTCATTTTGCAATGGGGTTTCCTTTACCTCTGCTTTCTTTAATTACATATCAGATCTTACTATGCAACAAAATATTCTGGATATGATGGGCAGCCTCTTGCAAGAAGATGTATTACTGTTTGGCAAATCCTCTATAAAATATTAGTATGACATAAAGCTTAATACTTATAAGGAAAATCAAGTAACAAATGAAGGTAGAATATATCCTATTTTCTTTTCTTTTCCTTTTAGTATTTGTTCTTTGTTTTACAAAAGATATATCTATGGGCTAAAAGAACATAGAAAGGTAGAGCTTCACCAAGTGATTGAATAGCAATACTTTATGACTGTCTTTTGCCTTCTTTTTCTTAACTAATTGTGACTTTCAGAGGAGGAGACTACTTTAATATGTTTCTTTGGCTGTATTTAATGCTTTGATACAGAGGGAGAGGCATCTATTTGACTTCGTTTTACAAATTGTCCTTTGACCATGTAGACTCTGTGGACAGAATGGATTTTTTTTTCTATTGTAAATTTCTAAGACTGAGAATTTCTTTTCTTGCAGCTTTATGTAATTATGTTCAAAGGGGTTTGAATTAAAATGGAACAGATGTGTCCATCTTTAATTATAGTGTAACAAATTGTGTTACTGTAAGGCTTTATTAAGTGAAACACTCATCTTTATGCAATAACGGGTCAGACAGCTTCAAAATGCTATCAGTGAGCAGAGTATTGCCTACTGCACTTAGACTTCAAAAGAACAATTAAAGCTTAGAGGGTGTGTTCATGGAGCCAGAAGAAACGGTGGAAAATATTCACATTTGCTTTTCTATTTCAAGTAGAGGGTAAACAACCATCAGAAACATACCATGACTTTTGCTAATATATAATAAGACAAAAATATTTGACATCACAGACATATTGAATGAGAAATGAGACTATCTTACTTGGATTTTAAAAATAAACCACTTTAAAGATTTCCCGAAAACCCTTTTGTATTTTTCTTGTGTAAGAACTTTCTTATGAACAGAGGGTGAGGAAAGGCTCCTGCGTGCACAGGTTGCAGTCATGTTAATATCAGCTGTAAACTACTTAGAGGCTAAGACAACAACATTCTCCCACGCCCCACTCAAATTGGGGAACCCGCAACCAACCAATCAACCAACCAACTGGACAGACAACCAACCAACCAAATCTTAATTCATAGTATTTTGTCACAAGACTATAAAGAATCGATTATAGGAAGCTGCAACTTGTTAGATAAATACATAGTTCTTCAGTCAAACTGATTGAAGTAGACTGATAACTTCAAATATGCTATTTTGCATATTTTATTAACATTATTGTTAATTGAAGAAAATTCAGACACAGGTAAAAGTAAACAACAGAATCGTTAACCTGAATCTTATCCCTCACTTGTTGATAGACATGAACACGAATAACTTACCAAGATGTAGTTTTGTATAGCTAGTTACTTTGAAAAATATTATATGATAAAATACACTAGGTAATGAAAACTACGTAATAACAGTCATTTCCCATGACAAATGCCACGTACTAATCATTTATATCCAAGAGAAAGCTGCATTAAATGTTTCCTAATTTTTTCCATCGGAGGGTTAATTCACTGATTATGAAAACACTAATCTGTTATTTTAAGAAGTACTGAGTTCATTTAAAATGCTGACTACTTTTAGAGCTTATTATTCTGTGAGACATTGTTAAGTTTTTATCAGTGGTGACATCCTTTGGAGGGGCTCTTTTTGTCTGAACCCATCATCTCTTTAGAACTGTTTGATACTTTTATTGGAAGTTTTATATCTAGCCCTGAGTACCCATTTACATAACATTAAGCTCTTCTGTGTTTTTGTTAATCTCCAATAAATGACAATTTATTACATTGCATTTAATGTGCCCTTCCTTGTAATGAATCCAACAGTTGGTTTTCTGTGGTTAGGCTCAAGAAGAAGCTCGAGATATATGCCAATTTTCTATAATTTTATACTTTTATTACTTTAGTCACATTAATGCTTTATCTGGCTATCTATGAATATGTACTTTTAAACATAACACAGATGAAGGTAATTCTGGCATAATTTATGTAGTAATGGCTTTACCTAAAATCTGAACTACCATTCAAGACAAAGGGATTGAGAAAGTACCCTTGGGAAGAACTGGCTTTAACTTAACTTTTTTTTCTTTTGAGTGCCTTTCTTGGGGAAAATTGCTTTTATATTTGAGTATGTATGTTACACAGAAGGGATGATATTATGCAAAATAAACTTCTGAGGTTTTAAAGAGACATGAAAGACTTTGAAATTTTTGGGTCATAGACTAATCTTACATTTGTGAATGGGAAAACAGACTGCATGACTTCATTCCCAAGTTCCACACATATTTACAGGAGAGATCCAACCAGGTAGTCTCCTGCTAAACATTTTATTGGGCTTTGTCCAATGTCACACTGAGGTATATAAAAAGAATACATCATAAATTTATTTTAGAAATTCAGAAGAAATTCTACTAGCCCTGTAAACTCTCCTTCAGGGTAATTTCCTCTCAAGTTTCTTCTGATAAATTCTGTACTATTTGTTGTCTGAGACAATGAAGTAAGTGTCTTTATTTCATTTCTTAAGACATATTACCTCTATCGTTTGTATAGAAACTGTCTATTATAATTTTTAATATTGGAGAAATTACTTGAATTAGTTAAGTTCAATATTTTATTCCCTACTGTCTTAGCCCTACACATATCTTTGTTCTGGAAAGGCTGTCTACTAAACAAACATTCATTTGACTGCTACTTCATACTAAAAAGTGCTAGGAAAAAGGAAACAAACACAAAGAGATTTGTTATAGTCACCAAAACTAGTCATAACTTTATAGTTCTAAGCTATAATATGGCTATTAATATTTGTTTGGCATCCGAGATTGCCATTAGATATTACTTTATTTCTTTCTTGTCACAATTTGTTTCCTGTACTTGACTCTGTATTACATTTGTTCCCATGGCAAGGAAGCACATATTAAGGAAGACCTCTTGCCTGGTCCAAGGAGAGACTGGCAGAACCATTCTCTTGGCCAATGTTGGAGAAGTAGGAGGAGAGTGTTGAACTTATGATATTATGAGATGTTGTCACAAGTATTAAGCTTTATAGAAGCATTATAGAATATGTAATATAATAGTACTTTTCTGATTTTAATCTAATAGGAACAACATCATGTACCATGTAGGTGGCTATAATTATGAAAATACTGAAATGTATTGAATATACACAATGCAATTGTATGGAAAAGTTATTTTCTAAATTCACATGTGATGCAGAGTAGATGGTACTAATATAACGGCTTCATTTAAATGATGAAGAGAGTTTTGAAAGTTGAGTCAGAAAGCTGGTGAACTGCAAGACAGGCGGATTAGGTGACTAATTGTTAACTTAGAACTCAGGCAGGTGATTATGTTAGGTGGCTGTCATCTATTAAACTAGAATTCAGATGGCAGAGGCAGGTGACTCTCACCTGTTAACATAGAATGCAGATCAAGCGAAGCTAGAAAAGTCAGCAATAACTGAAGGAAAATTGAGCCCCTTATCCTTTAGGAGGTAATGATTACCCTGATTATTGTAAAGAAATGTGTTTTAAGATCAAATGGACATTTTAGGACGACTAACAAAGTGAGTAACCAACAATATGGCATTGAAACACCACCAAAACAGTAGATGCATGTGACTTCACCACACACACACACACACACACACACACACACACACACACACACCCACCCACACACACACACCCACACACACCCACACACACACACACACACCACATACACACCACATACACAATGTACTGCATGAGTCCATTTTCAAGTTCTCTCTATATATTCTGAAATCAGAGATGGAATGGAGAGGCTGGTTCACTAACATCCTGGCAACTGCAGAAAGGCAACTACAGAAAGTCAACTGCTCTTAGGGAGAATAAACAGGACAGGGAAGAGAACAATGGCTATGACGAATGCCTAAGTAGGGCAAGATGTGAGCAGGGAATGACCATGCTATGGGCATGGAAGTTGGCAAAGCCAAGATGCTTCTTGAGTCTTTATGGCTGAAATAGGGAGGACATCGGTGCCTTATGTGGAATGATTTTGGTAGATAGTGGGTGATCAAGGCGGATGGTCAAACAAGGATAGAGCAAGTGTAGGTTACAGTTTCCAAAAATGCAACAGGAACAAAACTGAGTTCAGAGAATGAAAAGATGGTGGTGGTGGTTTCCTGACAGGAGTGAGTTGAGCATATGTACGCCTGAGCTGTTCTGAAGTCCAGAAAAATAGAGCATTTGCCGAGGGTCAGACTTTACAGTGGCCTCTCTGCTCTGTTTGCCACATCTGTATCTATTTTGGGGAATCTGATTGAGCTGAATGATGATGAGGAACCTCTGAGTTCAGATATCTCTACTCACACTGCCAGCCCACGATTTCTTGATTGGCATCGACCTTCTACCATGTTGGTTCTTAAAACGTTTTTCTAATTTTCCTCATTTCTTTTTTAACTCATGTTTTACTTCAACAAATGTAGTATTTTAAGTAATTGAAGATTTTCCAGATATCTCTATTAATTTCTAATTTATTTCCACTGTGTCAAATAATATCCTTTTTATGAGTTATGGAGACTTGTTTTATGACTAGACAGTGGTTTGTTTTGGCAAACACTCTGCTTTTGAAAAGAATGTGTAGTCTAGTGTTGCTTGAGGTGTTTTACAAATATCTTTTCACACATTTGTGTTCAGGTTGCTAAATGTTTCCCACTGTTGATTTATACTGTATAATTTATATATTAAATTTTCTCTTTAATTTTAACATTTTCTTAACTATGATGCCAATTTGCCAACATTTTCTGAAATGTTTCAGAAATACTGATAATATCATTTATGATAAATGATATCACTGATATGATATTACTGATACATATAGTTTATCCTTATAAATTAGATTTGAGTCTAATTTTTTAATCTTTCTTACCTCCAGTTCACAGTATAATTATAAATATTTTATTGGTCTCTGATAATTCTAATGTAAACTGTTCATTCTAGCTTAGTGCTATTTTATTCACTGTTCTCCTCATGTTGACATGGTTCTTGAGTGTTGATAGGTTTGACCAACATGATTTCATTGGATGGCATTAATGGCAATTTACCTTTCTAGTTCACAAGAAGCTCCCGGTCCCTCTAATTATTCAGGAACTTCCCTTCAGGGTGTATTTAAGTGACCTGGGAGCGGTTGGCCTGGCTTTTCCTGTTACAGATTGTTCCAAGGTTATATAACCCACTCTAGGGTTTCTCCTCAGCATCCCGCTCATCACCAGTGAGTAGAATCCTTAGTCGGCCTCGTGAGGAAAGGCCTCCTTCCTGACTCTGCCTTAGTGGCAGGCATGTTCCCAGGCTTTCTCCACGCTTTGGGTGGTTTCCTCATACATGTACACACTTTTTCTCTGTGAGTGTTTGAGGAAAACCTCTGTAGACATTCAGGGTTTTGATTCTAAGTGTTTCTCTCTCTTATGACATTTTCCCATGAATTTGAGCAGGTACATTCCCCTGCACACTTGAGCTCAGATTCCTCCACTCAGGGAGACTCTGGGTGATTGTTTCTTGAGTTCCACTATGAGAACTCTCTCAGGTTAGGACACTAAAAGATTTGTATGGCTCACCTCATCTTTCCAGGAGCACTGGCATTTATTGGCTAGTATCCATTGTCTCAAACTTCCTTGTTTCATATCTTTTTTTGCCACTTAGGGGGTAGGTGTCCCTCTATACAGGATAATAAATCTAGCTAGTCACTGTTTCTACATCTTGAGTTGACTCAGAAGGTTCTACTAAACTGATTGGCAATTTTTAAACATCTAAAGATACTGTTTGTAGGCTCTCACTTGTGCTCTCTTCCTAATCTTAGCAAGTATATTGAAGGATATGGTAAAATATTAGAAAGGAATGTAAAAATACTGTAGAAGAATATAATCGGTATAGAAAAAAGTCTTGAAGCACTGTAGTTTTAAATTTTTCAAAGAAAGCAGATAATAGAGGATGTTTGAATACCGTGCTGACAGACTTCAATATGCATGGTTATGATTTAAAGGTGTTGTTGGTAATTGGTAAGTGAAAGACTCTTGAGCTATATAGGCCTGGTTCACTTGCTTCAGAAAGTATTAAAGTATTTATGGTTGTGTTAATTGTTATAGCAAAATATTTTCCATCATTTTACAAAAGTCTTGGCATCAGGCAGAGAAAATATTTGGTTAAATTTATCATGTATTATATGGGAAAGTGAAAATAATAAAACACAGATTTTAGGCCAGCTGGGAAAAGAAATAAAGAAAAAATACTAACTCCAAGGATAAATGAATAAGCAATAGGTAATGTTTATTTAGGACCTACTGTGTGTGGCACTCCCCCTGTGTTCTTTCTGTCTTCTGGAGGATCTTATTTCGCCATTGCTAACATATGAGGCACGTTGCGGATATCCACTGGGTTACATGTAATTCCATTTTCTTTAGATGAGGAAATTGAAGCTTTTGCCTAAGTTTACACAGTTCGGAAGTGACTGATTGAAAATGTGGGTCCAAGCAGCCTGATTTAAGAGCCCACACATGTAACCACTGACTCTGTTGCCAATGAGTTTAAAATGGGAATGGATTAAAATATGCAAGAGAGCTGGAAGGTCTGGGGGTTGCGGTCAGAGAGCAGGATATTAATGCTAAAGATGCCAAAGACAGAGCAGTTTTGGGTGATGCTGGACCTGAAGTGGGTGATGAAAGTGGAACTGGAGCAAAGGTAATTGGAGTTGGTCATTTGAGAACGTTTAGGCTGTTTTTGATGATTCATGTTCATAGACATTAAGTACACCCATGACAATGGATGAATTGGAGGTAGAGGGTAGACTAATAAAATTTTATTTTTGTAACTAGCTATTGTTGATGATGTGATAGGGTTTGCTAAGGGAGTGAATGAATCTACTTATTGTAGACCAGAGTAGAAAAATGTTTGTTGAGTACTCCACCAGGCAGAAGTGAGTAAGGGCAGTAATAAAAAATAACCTGGCTGCCAGTTTCCCTCTCCACAATCTTTTTTTTTTTTCTTTCTTTTTAAAATTTTTTTATTTTAATTTTTTTGATACGTTATTTACATTTCCTATGTTTCCCCCTTTCCAGGTCTCCACTTTGGAAACCCCCTCCCCCTCCTCTATGAGGGTATTCCCCCACCCACTCCTGTCTGCCCACCTTGACATTTCCCTTTACTGGGGCCTCTAACACCCTCATGCCCAAGGGCCTCTCCTCTCCCTGATGGCCAACAAGGCCATCCTCTGCCACATATGTGGTCCGAGCCACGGGTCCCTCAATGTGTATTCTTTGGTTGGTGGTTCAGCCTCCAGGAGCACGGGGGGGGGGGGGTCAGGCCAGTTGACACTGTTGCTCCCTCCATGGGGCTGCAAACTCCCTCAGCTCCTTCAGTCCCTTCTCCAACTCCTCCATCTGCGACCTCACTCTCAGTCCAGCGGTTACTGTAAAGTGAAACTTGGGTATTCCGAACTTTTGGGCTAATATCCACTTATCAGTGAGTACATACCATGTTCGTTCTTTTGTGACTGAGTTACCTCGCTCAGGATGATATTTTAGTCTTAGGACACATAATTACACTTACTCTGTAGATGCTTTTATATGGAAGATATCGTCTTTTCATTTAGGATCTTCACCATGCAGCTCCTGCCTTGCAAATAAAATGATGGTGGTCCTGTTTGGTCCCCATTTGATTCTCAGTGTGGTGGCAGTCGACACCAAAGCTCCTCTGTGGCTGTTTGAGTCAAGTCATCCTATCACCAGAGGGTTGGCTAGAGAGGAACCATTGCTTTCTTTTATGCACTTATTGGGGATCAGGCTTGCATAGGCTTTTTCAAAATTTACACTTACAACATTGGACATCCTTTTTATTGGGAAAGAAAAGTTGTCAGGTCACTGACTGCCAGCCAACTGTAAATGGACATATCTGCTTCTCTCCTGTGTATTATTTGAAATCTCTCCAGAAGCAATCCAGGGTCTTCCTCAGGGAAATCTTACTGTCATTGTTTGGGACTTATGTCTTTATGCTGGCCCCCTATGTGTTCCTTGACCTGACACTTCACTGATGGAAACTTCAGCATATTCCATGAATCAACACAGCTGGTTTGATAAGTCACAGAATTCACCAGGACAGCTATACATTGATGCACCAAAACTGCTTAATCAATTTCTGGGTGGCTTATTGGCTGGGAATGATATGAAATGTCAATTTTTGGATGTCATCTTAGTTTTATTCATTAAATCAAAATTATTGGGGGGGGGGGTTGGAGAGACGACTCATTGACTGCTCTTCCAGAGGTTCTGAGTTCAGTTCCCAGCAACCACATGGTGGCTCACAACCACCTGTAATGGGCATCCGATGCTGTCTTTTGGTGTACCTGAAGACAGTGACAGTATACCCACATACATGAAATAAATCTTAAAAAATTATATGTGCATGTGTTCATGTATGTGTGCATGCATGCATGCATGTATATGTGTATACAGCTTGCATACAAATGAGTGCACATGCACACACACACACACACACACACACACACACACACACACACACACACACACATTGTGGAGGTCAGAAGATAACTCATGAGAATTGGTTCTCTCCTTCCACCATGTGGGCCTTATCGATAGAACTCAGGCCAACCCACTGGATCTCACTTGTTTGTCAACTTAAGTAGAAAAGCATATTGCCACTCTAATTTTTAACAACATGATTTTCAAGAGGCTTTCCATTTACATAAATATCTGATGGAGATTTGAGGGGAAGATAGTACAAATATCAGTCTGAGAAGGGAAGAGACCTTCATCAGTTCCATGTTGTACTCCATAGGATTGGAGTACGGCATTCAGTCCAAAGGTTCCTGCATTTTGGCAATATTTTCTCATTCTGACTTTGTTTAATGTGGGTTTTCTGCTCTGAAGCATTTGTTCCTCGCTGGAAAATTAAAATAAATCCTCAAGGGTCTAGTTTAGTCCTTAGTTTAAGGAGGTGTTACAGACCCACTGGCCTGTGCCAGGATGTGGCTTTCTTGTGGGGGCCAGGAGCCTTGGGTCAGATGCTTCAGTAGTTAACAGTGACAGAACTTCACTGGCATTCCAGCTCAGTGTGTGTGACATCCAGCTACTGTCACATGCAGGAATCATGCTGTCACCAAGTTCTGCATCGGGCTGACTGAAAACCAAATTATGCTGGCCTGGTACGAAATCCACCTATAAGATGGCAAATTAGGAGGAAAGCTAAAAAAAAAAAAAATCCGTTTAATGCTTTCATGTCAGCAATACTTAAATCTTGGTTATTGAATGAGTGTTGAAGCTAAAAGCAAAATATTTCCCCAAGTAAGGATTGTGTGTTCCCATGTTTGTTTTAGTTATTTTAATTGAGGTACTAAAGCGATTAACCATTTTCTAGGATTAAGAAAATTACAGAGGTGGTGACTGTACCGAAGTGGGGGAAAGGGAATGGTACGAGTAAAACTAGAAATTTGAGCTAATGCCAAGGAGAAGGATCTTAAATAGAGGCATGATTAATCTTGCAGGGTGTGTGTTCTTTTTGTGATACTTGCTGGCCCCTGAGTCTTTGTTATTATGAAGAGAAATATTTAGTTCACAGGAAGACCACAGGACTTGAATGAGGAGCCAGTCACTTGTACTGGGCAAACTGAGCCTCCATGTTTCCCAGTGAGCCAGAAAGGATGCAGCCACTATGATACTTGGTGGAAGTAGCTCAGTGCCGGGTGAATATTAGTTTTCATGCTTTATTCTTCTGCAATATTTGCAATTAAAATTGAAAGAGTTTTTGAGATAGAAGATGTTCTGAGAAAAGTCCATATTGCTTCCTGACATTCTTTTACTTCTCAGTTTTTAGAACTAGCCTTTAACTTTGTTTCACTCAGTGCTTTGGAAAGCAGATTCCTAAGTCTGATCGGGCTAATGTAAACCATTGTACTAACAAAGCACACGCTAGCCTTTTTCTTGATCGTGAACTCTCCACAGGCTGCTGCTGAATGTTAAGGACATGAAACAGTTCTGCATTATCAAAATGATTTGTTTGGTTTCGCGGGCATATGATCCAGTGCTAATTTGCAAAGACTTGTTCCCAAAAGTTCACTTGGATAGCATTTATTAAAAAATGCAAGTCTTCTCACTAATGAATGGTAAGATGATAATATTTTGTCTTTCTTCCAAGTAAACAGAATGGGTTCCAGGAATTTGAGTGATGGAAACAGTGACCTTTAAATTAGTTTTTGAGTGGTAGAACCCTTTCTGCTGTGAAAATGCATATACAAATATCTTGGAGAGCACACGGCTCTAAGGAATGATGGGAAGGAAAAGAAGCGATGAGCCAAACAATATGGACTTCACATGGTGTTATTAACATCTCTCCCTTAGAAGTAAATGATTTATAGCCTATGCTTGGGGAGGGGCTCTATTTTAAGGTTGAAAGGGTTATTGTTGTAATTCCTTTTAGGCAAGTTGGGATGTCTGTGATGCTGTTTGCAATAATGGCTCCATGGTTGAAGGCCTATTAGCTTCTGGGGCCTGTTTGAGGCACTGTAGACAGAAGGATAACAAGACAGCGTATCTACCTTGAACATGGCACACTTGCTGAGAACGAAATACAATAAAAATAACTAGGAGCTATTGAGCATCAAGTAGAAAAACTAAAGGAGGGAAATCCTTTACGAAGTTAAGGAGAAAATCCAGACACTGAAGTGAAGACCTGTAGTACTAGTTACTGTGGAGCTGGACACAAAAGGATTTATTTATCCAGTGTGTTGATGATGTGGAAACCTGGGCAACTATGAGACACCTTCAGTTGGGTTACTTCAATAGACGGCTAATAGGTTGTTTAGAATTGGGCTGATCTGAATGATAAGACACAAATTGAGATCTAGGGGAAAGGTCTTAGGACATAGAAATTGTTACTGGAAAGATATTAGGTTAGGAACAGTTTGAGATTCTAATTTTTATAATTTGAGCTGGAAAAGAGGCTAGTGTGATTTTGCTCTCACGAAACGAATGTTTTCTGTAGGTTTAAAGAGTTAGGGAGTTCAGGCTACTGTGGAATCACTTTAACTAGAAGTGTGAAGGCCAGCTACTGTCAGGATTGTGTGATCTTGTTTGTATAATTCAGTCTTGTTTTTATTTTTCTCTCCTTGTTAAATTTCCTTTGCCAGAGTGTGTTAGTCTTTGTTTTCTTTCTACTGAAGGTCAGCTTACTTTGTAGCTGGAAGATGTATTCCAGGAACTATGGGAGCTTCGCCAATCATGTTCCAAAGGCCAGGAAGTGACTGCCCATAGTCTCTCATAAAGTCACAGCATCTTTCGCAGAAGCCCCATGAATCTCTTAAATGCTTCCAAATCCATGTTGGTGTAACCCGTGTGCTAGACTGTGGGGAGGAGAATAGAATTTCCTTTGGTAAATCAGCTCTACCTTGATATATTTGGGAAAGTGTTCTACTCTCCACACCCCCAGAGATTCAAAGCCTGAAAAGCAGAAGGAAGGGAATAAAAATACCTTCATAATGTTTTTTCAAAACAAAGGTGAATGGGCAAACTGATTGCCAGGCAACCTAGTGATTATTGGTTATAAGTACTTATAATGGAGCATAGTGAGAAAGACTAGGAATACCACGGGGCCAGATATGAGGCTGAGATTAGCTTATGTAGTGTCTTGTAGGATACTGATTTTGAATTCTACTCTACTTGAAAGAAAATTATATTTTGTAGTTTTAAGTGTTCCCTATGTACACGGATGTACAGATGTGTGTGTGTGTTGATTAGATGCTTGTGTCTGTGGAACACGATTTCAGACCCTGGAAAACAATCAAAACCAGTAATTCTAAAGGCCTGGAAATTAACTAAGAGCAAGTAATGACCTAAGTCCATAGTAAATTGCTTAGAAGCAGGGGTACTAAAAACAAACAAACAAACAAACCTCACCAAAACTCTGAGAATAAAAATCTGCCTGTATCCCTGAATGACTAGTGCCTATGCTATGTGGGTGTAATCCCGAGAGCATCATGAAAAAGCAGGAAGAGAGGAGATGCTTCTGGTAAGGTGTTGGAGTTTACCCTTGCTTGAATGAATTCTATAGTGCGCACACAGCCTGGGTGGCAGAAAACAGAAGCCTATTAGATTGATTCGTCAGAGGGCAGAATTATGGGATAGAAGACCAACTGAAAATTTACTAGGGGGGCCTACAGGCAAGAAACCACCAAAAGGGCGAGCCTCAAAATCTTGAGTATAAACTCAGCTAAATTCTTTGGCAGACGCCTAAACAAAATAGGCATGGAAGAGACCACCAGGGGGCCAGGCTAAAACAGCAGTAACTAGAAGCCAAGAAAACTTGGCAGTGATACCAGTCTCTTTCCACATCATGGGGGAGTTGGATTTTAGTAGTAGTTCACATGAGTTAGTCTCTTACTAGAACCCAAATCCAATGATCCTTAAAAAAAAGGACTTCGGTGTCTCTAATGTGGAATGCTTGTTATTCACAGAATGCTTGTACCTCATCTACCACAGCTGCTTAATTTGAAGTTCTCACTTCCAATCAGGGTTCTTTCTTACAGTCATCAAGAACGTATAGGGCTACTTTTTCCATTCCCTCCAGTTTATTCCCTAATGTGTCCACATTGACCACTGGTCCGTATCTGTTGAAATGAAGTATTTCACTGAGCCTTGGAGGTGGAAGTTATTACTCCTACAGAAAAACAGTTAAGACAGCCATGAGGCAGTGTTGATCCCATAAGATTGTTTGTCTTAGAAGGTGAGACAGAGAAAGCTAACACTTTATTCTTCTCTGCAGACATACAGAGAAAAAGCCGTGTAAGAAAGTGGCCCTCTGCAAGCCACAGAAAGCCTTCCCCAGAAATCAAATTAGCCAACATGTTCCTCTATAAATTATAACCACCAGAACTGAGAGAGTAAATTTCTATCATTTTTATCCATTTACTCTTATGTACTTCATTGTGGTAGCCCAAGCATCCCATCTACCACGATAAGTTTGCAGAGAAAAAAAATACTAGGCACAGAAATAAAACAAAAAGTGGATTCATGGTGCAGGAAGAAATCCTTAATTCAATTTGATTACAGTTATTACAGGAACACAGATATTAAAGGAGCTATAGAGATTATTCAACAAATGAAAATGTGCTCAGTTAGAACAATACATTTTTAATGCTTGAGGAGAAATAAAATTTTATCAGAGAAATTAAAACAAAAAATTTTATGCAAATGAAAGTATCTGGGTATGCATATGTAAATACGTGTATACATATGTAAATGTGTGTCTACTTTGTGGGCATGTATGTGGTAGTCAGAGGCCAACCTCAGGTGTTAGTCCTTAGGCAATGTCTACATTAGTTCTTTAGTTCTTTTCTGTTTTTGAGATCGCGTTGCTCATTGGCATTGACCTCACCAAATAGGCTCCTCTGGCTGACCAGCAAGTCCTGGAGTTCTGTCTGTTTCTGCTTACCCAGCTCTGGGATTGCAAGCGTGGACTACCACACCTGAAATCTTCACATTATCTTTGGGACTTGAACGCTGCTTTTCGTGCTTGATTGGAACTTTGGCAACTTCTTTATCATAGAAAGGCCTAGTGCTAATAAGGAAAAAACTTAAATTGTCTCGTTAATAAGAGCAGTTTATCACAAAGGAAGCCAACATAAAGAAAAAAGGGAACAGCGCACATGTGAGAGCAGTCCAGCTGGGTACCTGTGTTAAGTGTGTGCGGCTGCCAAAGGATCTGTCACAAATGAAACCACAGCATTCATTGGTTCATGCTAAATTTTGGTGAAAGGAAAATGATAGAAATATATTTGATTAAGGCAGTAAACATATGGAATTTGGAATATCTACATTAGCATTGAATGAAATAGACTTTGAAGTTATTACTAAACACAAAGTAGATATTTCATAGTGAAAAATGATCAATACAGGAAGACTGAACAATTAAAAACACAAACTCAAGTAATAAAAATGCTTAAAGACAAATGTAGATAATATAGATAGCTTCTTGGTTAGCAAGGACCACATTTGGGAAGGAAAAATTAGTTTTCTCCAGTGGGATGCCACTGGAAGTATCAACCACGCTCCAGGGCAGGTCCTATACTCAAGAAGGGTTTGCTGACACAAAATGAACTTATTTTTGTGTTCCTGATGTTTTATTTTCCTCAATTTTAGATTTATTTTCTGTTTATTTACTTGAGAGAGAGAGAGAGAGAGAGAGAGAGAGAGAGAGAGGAGAGAAACATATAAAAGTGGTGTATATAGGGAATTAGGGAGGATCTGGAAAGAGTTAGGGGACATGATAAAAATATATTGTGTGAATAAATTTTAATGAAAAACATGAAATACCAAAAAGATATGATAAGATACACGGGATGATGGATAAACAGATATAGTTGGAGTTTATATTAATCCATAGAATAAACTTGTTAATGATACAGAAAATTAATTTATACTATTAAATAATCTGACCCTAGCAGACAAGAGAAGACAACATTTCTTCTCAGAAGCACATAGAAACAGGACATTTTGCTAAATAGACCATACTCTGGGCAATAAAACACTATTAGTTTATTTGAAAGGATTGGAGTTATCAAAAAATATGTCCCCTGACCACAGTAGAACTAAATTAGGAGTCAATGGGATATCTGGGAAACCCTCATATATGGTGATTATACTTTTAAATAACCTTGAGGTAAAGACGAAATAGATGCAACTGAGAAAATATCTTAAGATGAATAAAATTTAAAAGTGCAATGTACTAAAATTTGGGAGAATTTGCTCTAGGAAGGCAGCAGATGCTTCTCTTAGAAAGAGGGATGAGTTTAAATCACCACGAATGCTCCACGATGCTAGAAAAAGGGACAGCAAAGTCAATCTAAGTCACAAGGAAGTTGTTGTAACTGTTACTCAAAGAGAACAGGAAACAACAAATAAGAGAGGATACATTAAGCCATATCAGTCCGTTAAGAGGAAAAACAAATGGGGCTGGAGAGATGACTGAACAATTACGAATACTCCCTGCTCTTGAAGAGGACAGGAGCTCAGTTCCCAATGTCCACGTTCAATGCTGCTTAGATGCTGCCTGTAACTCCAGCTGGAGCGTGTCTGATGCATTCTGCTAGCCTCTGAGGGCACCTACACACTTACGCCTAAACAGTAACCTACGCATACACATAACTAAGCTAAAATAATATCTTTAAAATAGCAACAAAATTGTAAATATCTATATAGACATATTAAGAAAACCAGAAAGAAGCTCAATAATGACAATAAAGATCAGATGCATGCTAATACAGTTTTTTGTAATAGCCATAGTTATGAAATGAATCCTGAATATACATGGAAGGTCTTCATGAGCAGACAGGCTGTTTTTTACATTATTTGTAGCAGATTATAACTGTATCAGAGTTTAGCCTCGGATTTTCCCCTGTAGACAATATCTCCTTTTTTTGTACTTGTATGGTATGACACAAGGTTGAAGAAACACGCTTTGTACAAATACCAAATTTAAAGAAAAAGACATTGTTCCAAAAAACTTTGTGGTAGCAAATTTTACATATTTAATGAAGGCAGACAAAATTATTTTAAAAATCCAGTTTTAAATAATAAAACCTAAGCATCAATGTCAATAAAAACTAGACGGTAGAAATTTCAACTTAAAACCTTTCCTACATAACAGCATCATCCATTGGTAGGTCACATGCCTAGCATGTACAAAGCTCTTGTTTACTCACCAAATCAGGAATAATAGATAAACAAACAAACATAAATAAAAATAAATAAATAAAATTTCCCAAGGAACTTGGGTCATTTATGATTTGGTGGATTGAATTTTTATAAAACATTTAAAGAATGCGTGGTACCAATTCTAAGTAGAGTCATTTTGGAAATATTCATTTACCTGATACTCAGAGGATGACTCACAGGGGGTCAAAGGTTGAGGCATGGAAACTTGTCAAGACCTGATCTGAACCAGGTATGTTAAATTGACAGTGAATTAAATAAATTTTGTAGATGCAATGCTGATAATACTTGTTGAGTATTGATCATTCTGTCGCATGACAGGCCAATCAAGATGCCCACTAGTCTTTGTCTTAAGAAATATTAAATGAGGCAAATTATTACAATGGAGAAAATGAGAGAGAGGTGAATTTAGGGTTGGGATAAAGGAGTCTGGAAGAATTCTAACTTACATGTATTGAATTAAAAATGCTTCTGCAATGACCAAATGAAACTTGGGATAGTTTTGTCTCTTTAAGGAGCTCAGGCTAAAGATAAAGGTCATCTGCATCCAGACACATTTTCCCTCCAAAACTGGATGGGATTCCTTGGAGAATAGTTATAGGTTGTGGTCTGGAGACAGCTATGGGCTGATCACCACAGTCAACTAGTCATTTAGAAACATCTGAGAACAAAAAACAATGTGTCTCTTTATTCTGTATCTTTAGTTCTTTGTAACTCTTCCAAAATGATTCTTACAAACATACAACTGTTCATTCTTGACACTTTATACACTCAAGACATCATTTCTTCCTGGGGGTGATACCATTTTCATTGTCCCTTCAGGTTTCATTCATGAGATATCTCTCTATCTATACATTTGTGTATAGACATATGTAGTGAAAATTAGAAGGCCTTGATATCCATTTATTTCTTCAAAAATCATTTGCTTAACAGTGTGTCAGATATGCTTTGTTCTAAAAGTCGGGTAATACAGAAATAAAAGAGGCCGTTATTCAATGTTGGTGACAGGTACTGTTACCCAGTGAGTGTCTTCTCAGCCCTGCATTCACCTATATAATGTGCATATATATGCAAATATGTATGTATACAAGGGTATACGTATATACACACAAACACATTGTTTTCTCTTTTGAGACCATTCGTTTCCTGCAGTGGTCTCAGTTACATTTGTATTTCAGCTATGTCATCCAAAGCCAATGATACTCCTTGCCTTCTCTGGCTGGCCAAAGAGCTGCCTGCTCATTCATATGCTTTTATTATGGAATTTAATTTTCCCCAAAGCAATTTCATTATTTTAAATGAGTTTGATAATTATTATTTTTTCAACTTTTCTCCATTTCTAGGTAGTGTGTGTTCTCTGTTTGGACCTCAAACCCTGTTTTGTTGGTTTATTTATATTTCTTTCTCCTCATATAAAATATATTCAATAAAGTCAGGTTCCTGCCTTTCTTTTTTATTACATGTATGTATATATGTATGTATGCACATATACATGTATGTGTGTGTGTGCTTGTGTGGATGTGCATTTGTACTATGTATGTATGTGTGTTCTGTACACATGTGGGGCACATGTATCATGGCATCCACGTGGAGGTGTGAGGACAACTTGCTGCGTTCGATTCACTTTTTCAGTCATGAGTGCCATCAAGTAGAACTCAGTCAGTCAGTGTTGGTGGCAGGTACGGGTAGGTACTGTTACCCAGCGAGCTGTCTTGTCGGCCCTGTACCCTGCGTTTGTTATTTCTTAATCACCAGCTTTTAGAACAAGGTGTATATGACACATTCTTCAGCAAATACTTTTGGAAGAAGTGAATGGACACCAAGGCCTTTTGCTATCAGCTACTTTCAACAGCTAACTTTAGTGTTGGACTTTCTGTGGAACCTCAGCAACTGTCATTTTTTTCTCCCACGATAAAATTTTCCTCTTTGCCAAGCTGAGCTCTAATATTTCTTTCAGACATTTTAAAAAATCAAATTTATTTCAGCGAATACATGAAAACATAAGCATTGCACACTTATATTTCTCGATTCAAAAATCGCGCTCTGAAATTTTGTCTCTCTGCTTTCAGTTATTTATGTTAGCTAATTTTTTTTCAGTCTACAAATATGTTCAAAACAAAATCAAGCAAGATCTTCCCTGCCGTCTCCTCCAGTGAACATATTTTCCCTCATTCCTTTTGTGACTAAGCTTACTGAGAAAGCCTCAGTATTTGACCTCCATGTCCAGTTTGGACACTGGTTTTGGCATGTCCAAAGCTTTTCATTCCAAGCTCCCTAGTAATTCCTAGTTATTAAACTCTGTGGTTTTTCTCAGTTCTCATCCTCCCTAACCAGGCTGCAGCCATTAACACTGGTGTCTAGCTGTGCCTTTGGTAACTTTCTGTACTTTGGCTTTTATGTGAGCAGCCTGACTTTTCAGCTGCTTCTCTGACTTCTTGTGTTCAGTTGCAGTGACAGCCTTAGGTGCTTCTCCTGCTGCACAGAGGTGTTCTTGAGGAATTCTTTCTTCCATCTTAACTCCAATGGCAGCCTAATGTGGCATCTTGGTTTTAATCACTAACAATGTGCCCGTGATTTATAAACCTCCACTCTTGACTTTTCCATGTGGCTCCAGGCCCTTTTTCCCATTGATTTTTTGGATGCCTTGATTTGAAAATTTTGCCATAACCTCAAAGTCAATATTTTTGAAATGAAACCCATCATCTCTCTTCCCAAACATCTGCTTCTCACTATATATTGGTGCCCTTCTACCTAGACTTGAGAATTTCACTATTTCTTTTGGGTTCCAACTATCCTCTATCTCCATCTTAACTTATTTAAGTCCTAGCTCTTTGCACGGTTTTGAGGCTACAACACCCATTTGCTCAGCCACACCTATTGCTATCACCATGTTCTGGCACAGAACCATTTTTTCAATCTGGAGTGATTTCATCTGATGCTGCCTCCTTCTTCTCGATCGCAGTGTCCTGTAGTAGTGATGTAGTTCAGTGGCAGAGTGTTTACCGATCAAGTGGGAGGTTATAGCTTTGGTTTGCTACACTACAAAAAGAAACTGAAAAAGGAGGAAAAATACAAAACCGTGTGCCAGATTTGGTCTTTCCCACTCATCTAAGTAGCATTCAGTTGCTATATTAAAACTTTGGGGTGGCAATTTATTAAAATCATACAAACATGAAATGGAATCAGCCACCTAGGTACCCACAAAGGGTCCGTGGACAGTGAGCATAAAGGTGGGACAGGAAACTGAGCAGGGCAGGGAGCACCTACCAAGAGCATATGGCTGAGGAGGCAGCTCTTTGGCCAGCCAGAGAAGGCAAGAGGTATCATTGACTTTGGATAACATAGCTGAAATATAAATGTAACTGAGCCCACTGCAGGAAATGAATGGTCTCAAAAGAGAAAACAATGTGTTTGTGTGTATATACATATATACATGTATATGTACATATATGAATATATATACATACATACATGCATACATACATACATACGAAGGTGAATATAGGTCTGGCAAGACAGCTCACGGTAACAGTACCTGCCACTGGAATTGAATTACTACCTTTTTTGTTAGTTCCTTATGCTCTTAGAACAAAGCATATCTGACACACTGTTAAGCAGATGATTTTTGAAGAAATAAATATATATCCAGGCCTTCTAACTTTAGCTACATATATCTATACATAAATGTATACATATACATTTCTGTATAGATATGTCTGTATACATATGTGCATATGTATGTATGCACGTATAGATATATCTCATGAATGATACATGAAGGGATAGTGGAAACGGTATCATCCCCAGGAAGAAATGGTGGCTTTAGTATACAGAGTGTCAAGAATGAACAGTTGTATATTTGTAAGAAGTTCTATTAATGCAAAAAAAGTCACCATTAATAGCAATGTCAGAAAAATTTAAGTGATTCAGATATGCTATCCACCATTTTGTAGTCCCTTACAATTGGCCTTCCTATAAATCTTATATCATAGACATATATTTTTTAAAAATTTTATGTGTAAAGGACAAAGAACAAGATAAAGCATCCTTTTGTAACTCTGCTTGACCTTACGTTTTTTGAGGCAAGGTCTCTCGTTCATCTTGGAGCTGCCGACTTGGCTTAACTGCCTGGCTGGTCAGCCTCCAGGGTCCTCCTCTCTCCCCTCAACCCAGCACTGGGGTTAGAGAAGCTCACACCAGCACGAGGGGTTTAACTTGGTGCTGGGGAGTCAATGTCAGGTGGTCACGCTCACACAGTTAATACTGCAACTCTGAGTCATTTCCCTAGCCCAGTAGATATCTGAATATGCCTACTTGTAGAAATAGAACTTGAAACATGGCTAAGGATTTAAATCGTGCTTGATGATTTTACCCACAGTTGCTGACTGTCATAGCCATAAAATAGGAAAAGACTCTTCATTGCCCACTCAGTGTATATATGTAAGCTTGATTCAGTTTATGGTACAGCTATTGTAAAGAATTCAGTCTCAGGGGTGTGGAAACCACTGCGCAGGGAGTAGCTCAGTGAGTAAGCCATTTCCCACACAAGTCTGAAGACCAGAGTTTGGATCCATGGGGCTCACATAAAAACCAGTAAGTCTTGGGACCACCTGTAATCTCAGGGGGCAGAGACAGGAGATCCCTTGAACAGTGTCTAGAAGACGAGTCAAAGTGAGAGACCATGCGTCTGTAAACAAAGTAGAGAGTGATCCAAGAAGATACCATCCATGTGCACACACGCGTGTGCATCTTCTCATGCTCCCTTTACCCCACACACCACGTGAACAGGAAGATAAAGGTTCAATTTAAGTTTTTTGTGCTGGTGACATATTCTTTTCAGTGTTTACATGCCTGTAAAGTACACACACACAGCTACTCAAATAACAGTGTCATCTGTATACTACTTCTGTATATCACCACATCTGTATACCACCACATCTGTATACCAAAATCATATAATACACAGTCTTTTAGGACATGCTTCTCTTCACAACAGACTGAAACTTAGTGTGCCATTATGCACATTTCCAGTCATATAGATTTATTAATAAAATCTATAACTCCTTTTACTGCTTGTTGTCACATTTTAAAAAGTAACTGAATTGGGCTGGAGAGGGTCTCCGTAGTTAAGAGCACACATACTGTTATTGCAGAGGACCTGGGTTATGTTCCCAGCACTCAGTGGTTCACAACCAACCATAACTCCAGTTCCAGGGAATCTGATACCCTTTTCTGACCTCTGTGGACACCAATCACACATGTGGCACACATACATAGATACTGGCAAAACACCCATGTACATAAGTCAAAGCAGATTAAAAATAAAAATGGTACTTTTTATACTAAGCTCTGTCATATGAACTGACAGGGTCTCTCAAACACAGAACTCACATAGTCTTGCTAGCCAGCTTACTCTAGAGGATCTCATGTCATTGCCATTTAGGACTGGCAGTAGAGTTGGATTACCATACCCACTGTGCATTTTGGTTGGTTCCTGGAGATCTGAAATCTGGTCTTCATGACAGACTAGCAAGCAATCAAACTCATCGGCCCATACATTTTAATATTTTAAAAAAATCATTTATTTTATATTATTTTAATTTATATTTAATTTAATACATATATTAGTTTTAGATTCTTGTTTGTATTCTAATGTAGAGATGGGGAAAAGTGTGGGCTTGGCTGAGTGGGAAAATGAGGATCTGTGAGGAGTTGGGGGAGGGGAACCATAATCAGAATATATTATATGAAAAAAATCTATTTTCAATAAGAATGTTATTATACCTTATTTATAGAGTGCTCTCTCTCTCTCTCTCTCTCTCTCTCTCTCTCTCTCTCTCTCTCACTCTCTCTCTCTCTCTCTCTCCATTTACATTCATGGCACTGTGTACATGCTGTGGTCAGAGGACAATTTGTAGTAGTCAGTTCTTTTACCTTGCAAGTTCTGAGAACTGTATTCATATCTTCAGGATTTAGGTTATGTCATCTTTACTTGCTGAGTCACATAGCCCACCTAAATCTGCATTTTACAGTGTTATATGTATCTAATGTATTGAGTACATTCTTGTTTAGAATCACAAAATGCATTTTTGTTACATAACTGAATAACTGGATAACCACATGTTAACTTTAATTATGATAACATTAATCCTTTAAAAAGCATCTCCATAATTCAATTTTTTCACAACTGTAAAGGCAAGCTAAATGTTTACAAAATTCCACTGGTATTCATCTTCCTTAAAGAACAGTGCTTCTATTTTATCAATTCATTCACATTTTCTCTAGCATTGCTGGAATTTTTTTTTTAAATATAGAAAATATTTTTTTCTTTTTTTTCTTTATTTTATTTTTTGATACTTTATTTACATTTCCAATGTTTCATCTTTTGTAGCAATTTCAACTCCAAAGTTAACCTGACCCCAAAGTCTTAGTTTTATTCTGGCTGAGTCAAGAAGGCCCTGAGCATGGAAGTGTAAACTTACCAGGGTTCTAATCAGCACCATGCACATGGAAGGCTCCCCGTGTGGCTCAGACCCCTGCGACACTTGTCTCTTTCTAATGCAACTGCCTATTTCTCCCTCTGCTGGTTTCGGAATAAATGCCTTGGCAGAAAAGGAATTAGATCCTGACAGCTTTTTCCTATGGTTAATTGAGGTGATAGATATACTTGACATTTTTTTAAGTGCAGAATAGAAGATTAAGGCACATTTTCTCCATGCATACTCTGTTTTAGAGGAGGTCACATTCTGGGGTCCTTTTAATATGCCTGTGCAATTAATAGTAGTGATAATTTTGCTTCGCATCACAACGTCTTTTAAGTCCTTTCAGGCTGACAGATAAACTTTTTTTTCCCTACAATTTGAATTGTTTGGATCTTCCTCAAGTTCACCATCTAGGTCTTCCCCTTCAGTTCTGCAAATTAATGGTGATTTGAGAATACAAAAGACCCCATCTCCTCCTTCCTCTTCCTTGTTGCTGCTAAGTCTAATTCATACTATACATATGTACATGGCTGTGGGGATATCCACTGATGTTTGAGAAGCCTCGTAGTGAACCCTATCATAAAGAAGACTGACTCTGCTTCTCCCAGCATCTGTCACAGGCTAATAGCTCCCCAGTAAGGACTGAGCCATCAGGAGCCCCTCCCCCACCTATGCTGGAATTTTGGCTTCCGTGATCTTGTGTAGGTCTTGTAAGGGTCAAGTTAGAGCTGCTGTGAGTTCACGAGTACACAGCCTTGTTATATGTAGACGACAGTGTTTTCACAGTGCTTCTCCCATCCACTGGCCTTTACATGATTTCAGCCTCCTCTTCAGAAATTGACTATCATTTCTAAAAAATTTCAGGGGGATACATCATAGTACAACTACCTGGTTACGATGTATTGCGCAGATAAATGTTTGTAATTTAAGAGCCCAAAGAGACAGTTAGGTTATGCTAATGAATACTAGACGCACATAAAAACATTTTTGTTGGAAGAACCCAAAACCTGTATTAACAAGTTCTTAAACATTACAGTTGGCTTTTATATAGTTTATTGATATCATTAAAGACAATAGAATTTGATTATTTATTTATATACTTTAGACATGTTATGAGGAAAAAAACATTTTAGTACCACTACTTAGTACATTTAAAGTATTAGTCATTAGTAATGGAGAAATTGTATCAAGAAAAGAAACTGAGTAGTTTACACCCAGTGTCAAGTGATAATTTTTTAGGAGAAAGAAGCCCAGATTTATTTCTGTTCATTTCACATGTTCAGCTATTAGGAATTAATATCTTAGTGCTTGTGTTTATTTCTGTCAAGGAGCTTAGATGTCATAATATTTTGAGATGAAATATATCTTTTACAGATGTGTAAACAGGATGTCAGTCAAATTAAAGCTTAAATATGTTCCCAGGAAAAGAAGTTGCTTAAAATGCCCCACTCTTCCTTGTCTCAGGTAAAGAGTAAGAGTCCTGAAGCAATTAAGTGATGCCTTTGATTGGCCTGAACTTCTGCCAGGCTAGGGCTATAATCGGGTCACTGTCCTGCATTAGCATGTATTAGTCAAAGTTTCCACTCTCAAGGGTCTCCAACCACAAACTATGTTCCCTAAGAGAAAGGCTTGTCTGTTTATAAAAGATCAGAGGCCTTCAGAATGGAAAAAGTCAGTATTTTCAATATTTCTCCCTGAAATTCTGGTCTGAGAAACCAAGCTGAGTTACTGAATAGCCATGTCCACATTTAGTGGTAGAGTGGAGCAATGAGACCCTGAAATAATATTCAAGATGTGTCTGTTTCTATCTGAAATTTAAGCTTATTTTTCAATTTCTGTGCATAAGTATGTGGGGATTTTGTTGGGGATTGCATTGAGTCTGCAGATGCTTCTGTTAGGATGGTCATTTCCATAATATCACTCCTACCAGTACATGACCAGGAAAGGGCTTTCCATCTTTTTGTACCTCTTCTTCAATTTTGCCAAGGAACGATTGGCAATGTATAGTTTATAGTTACTTGTACGGAGACTGTTATTTTTAAAGCATGTGTTCTCTGATAGATTGACCTTGCTTTAGTGACAGATCCACACCTAACCATATATAGAGATCACAATTTGGAGTCAACTGTTTAAAGAAAAAAAAGCACAAAAGTGGGAGGAGCTGGGAGTAATTGAAAGAGGAAGATGGAATATGATCAAAATATATTGCATGAAATTCTCAAAAATTTAATAAATATTTACTTTAGAAAAGAATGTATGGGCTAGTTAATTAGACTAATTATTCCCTTCACCCAGAGATCCAAGGACCTCCCACAAGGCCCCATCTCTTAAAGGTCACAACATCTTACCAGAATGCCACTCTAGGGAACACTGGAGACCAAAACTATAGCAAGGAGAAACCAGCTGAGAGTGGGGACACACTGACATCCACGATGTGCTCCCTATTATCGCTGTCCTTGCTGGTGCTCTGTGAGGCATTGCTGATTTACATAGAGCATGGTACCAAGGGAGGATGGACCCTGGTCTGGCTTTAGCACTGAGGTTGAAACAATTTCCTGAGGTGTGGGTGTGGTTTCTAACATGTGTGCATCATTAGACTTCCAGCATGAGAGATAAAACAAGGAACTATAAGACTGTGCAGGGTAATATCCACATTATCATAACTTTAGCAGTTAGAGGCCTCACCAGCATAGGAGGATTGGATGTGAAGCACCCATAGGCTTGATTTCAGGAGAGCACAGGAATAGGCCTGCCTGGAGTTGGGTTAGTTTATACCATTGATTACTGGAATGGCTTCATGGACTTATACTTACCTCCAACTTAATAAAGTTGTATATAAGAACTATTTATAAGTTTTTATAAGTGAATCATCACTCAATAAATCTTCAAACAAATAAACTAACAAGAACATATGTATTAGTCCCTCACCCGCAGACCCCAAACATCTAAAAGTGTCTGTTTTACCTGTTCTGAGAAACATGCTGCAGACAAAATCCTTTGGTCAACTGTGTTCACTTAGCATCTGCTTTCCCCCTTCTGTAATGGCCAATTTTGGAGTGGCCAAGCACCCATTGTTCAAACACCTCAGTAGTCTGGATCTAATTTCTTCAGTCTTCAGAGTCAGCATTGCTGTTGGATGTTGCTCTTTGGCTAGCTCATTGCAGGGTTGTCTTTGTACATGAAGGCTGGCTGCTTTGAGGTTAGGCATTGAGATAGGAAGCGGTGTGGCACTCTAAAGTCAGCACAGCAGTGCTGAGAGACTGAGTGGGAGGCTGCTGCTAAGTGCCAGGGATGTGTGATAGAGGCAGAGTGTGATATTGCTACAGGGTTGTCATTGTGGAGAAGACTATGCAGACACAGTCAACATCATGTGAAAACCCAGAGAATGAGAATACATACATACATACATACATACATACATACATACATACATACATACATAAAACACACACACACACACACACACACACACACACACACACACACAAATACACACACCAAACATGTCTGATTTTCCTATCGGATTTTTTTTTTCTGAAAGATTTTTTTGGTGTACTTTCTTTCTAACATATATTTTGCCGATTGCCCAGTTACAGATCTTGTGTGTGGTTGGGAGTGGGGCACTGGGCTTCATTGTAAAGATCTGAAGATGGACAAGACACAAGTTCTTAGTTGTGTCCTCGCTGATGCTCTCTGAAACTTACACTGTGATTGAAGTGACTTTGGCTTTTGTGGGGGAACACTCAAGGAGTGTGACATCAACCTTATTTTTTTAACCAATGGATTTTATTGCTGATTTGATTGGCTTATTGTATTATATGAACCCTTTTGTGCATTATTACTTAGCTATGTGCTTCTAGTTTGTATTAGACTGACCTGTTTGAATGCAAGTACTGGAGTAAATCTGGACCTGTTTTCTAAGATCCATTTCCCATTACTGACCCTAGCATGACTCACTGTGATAGCTTATCTTGAGGTCTCTCTTTTCTTTCCTATCCTCTGTAATCTTTGCAGGTCCTGTTGAACATGACAAATAGGGCTCTTGTAGGCTTCTTTAGATATTACCTTACTCTTGTGTTTTTCTGAAGCCAAGGCACCCAAAGCATATGTTTATAGATCAGACATGAATTTGAGCAAATATAAATTTCAAAGTGACACCATTTAGCATGTATGCAGTCATTAATCAAACCCTGCACTAAATAAAAATGGCAATAAAACACAAGCGCATAGAACCAAAGTGCTGAGCAAAACAAAATGTAAAAGGAAGAGCCATGCTTGAAGATGCAGACTCCATAGAAACAAACGATGTACTTATTAGAGATGGAATAAAGATCTAAGATAAGTATTCTCAAATGGTGCAGAGACCTCTCCAGTTCAGTTATTTGCTAGAATCTTGAGTCAAAACTTCTATAAAGTCTTCCCATTATTGAGCTATATTTCTACCTTTTCCTTTTCTCATTTTTGTTTCCTTACAATAGTGACCAAAAAACCAGATAACACAGAGGAGGTGTCAGAAAGACTTTGCCTGTAGAAGTTAAAACTAGAAACACATTTCTGTCTCCTAACATGCTCTGTGTCATAAAGTAGTGCCCTTACCAAGTTCAAGAAGCAGTAGCAGTACCATTAATTTCTTTTTAAAAAGAAGAACACACACAAGATTATATAGTATCATAGAAAGAGTATGTACTTGGAGTTGGTCAGTCTCTAATCTGAAACACATCTTTTACGGTTCATGAAAGTTTAGGAAATCTTTTCTTTCTGAGGTTAAAATTGTTACCTGCAAAATCGTGATGACAACCCATACTCTGGAGTGTCTGTTACCGTGAAGGATTGCTCCTAGCATGAGCTTTACTCTGCATTCAATAATTCCCAGATTGACAAAGAATTTGTTTTCTGTTCACTCGCCATCATTTAGCTGAACTGACATGGCTTTAGTTTGACTTTAATAAGTTAGAAATTGTTCTACTTTAAACAGTCAATAGAATCTTTCTATTCTTCATGACTGCAGATACTGGCATCCAAGAAACAAAGGCTTTCTTTAGTTAGCCATTGTTTCATATATTTTGCATGGCAATATTCACCACATAAGTAATGACTATATTCAATGCGTAATGGTAGCTATATTTTGTCAGGCTCTTTTCAGTACTGGGACTACCATGGTGAATAAGAAATATGAGCTCCCAACTTTAGTAAAACTTATTAAAGATTAAAATGGGAGTTGAAAGAGGATGTGGTATCAATATTTTTTTTCATTACAGCACATGCTACAAGACATACTTGTAGCATGACTGGTGTGGTTGTTTGAGTAAGAATGGCCCTACAGGCTCATATATTTGATATGCTTCATCATCAGGGAGTTGCACTACTTAGGAAGGATCAGGAGGTAGGGTCTTGCTGGAGTAGATGCAGCCTTGTTGGAGGAAGTGTGTCACCTGGGGTGGGCTTTGAGGTTTCAAAAACCCAAACCAGGCCCAGTGTATCTCTCTTCCTGCTGCCTGTGGATCCAAATGTAGAATTCTCAGCTACTTCTGCACCATGTCTGCCTGTGTGAATTCATGCAATCTCCTACCATGAAACTATAAACAAGCCCCAGTTAAATTCTTTTATAAGAGTTGCTGTGGTGTATCTTCACAGCAGTAGACTGGAACACTGATTAAGACAACTGGCAATGTTTCTTTAGGACAAAAAGGTAAGGCAGGTAAGTAGAACACAGCTCATGAAATACAGTCCTCTGGATCATATCAATTGAAGGCTGTAGCTCAACCTGATATACCCTTAGGGGGTCATATGTTTCAGTCTCCTAGGAAAGATACAAGGTAAAGAAATAGTTTCTAATGTGCTCTATGCATAGTTGGAGGTCAGAGAGTGAAAAAATAGGTTATTGTGTGTGTTTGTTCAATTAGTACTAGATAAAAATATTTGTTTAAGTGACAAGATACATTCTTTGTTGGTAGACATTGAGAATTATGTGAAATATAAGGTAGTGGGCAAAAGGATTCTGATCACATTTGGAAATGTGAGGGTAATGTTAAGAATTCAATCTGGGTTAAAAATTGTAAGTGTAAAATGAATTGCAGCTATCCATCAATAAATACTTTTGCATCAGTAATTCATTTGTTATACTGAAATTACAAGAAAACAAGCAATATGGTTGAATTGGGCATGAGGCCATTGGGCCAGGCAGGTGGGACATAGAGAAAAGGAAAGAATTGAGTGCACTTGTGAGCAATGAATGTAATGATGGAAACTTGTGTTCTAGGTCGTGTATAAGAGGGTAGTGGGGAAGGATGCAGCCAAGACACAGTGGTGGATTAATCACACAGAGGGTGATTGAGAGTGCAGTCCTAAGGGCAATGGGAGAAAGTCACATGGTGGTCAGTGACTGGAAGGCAAAAATGGAGATTTCTTAACGTACTGTGGTTAAGAAACAAAGCACCTGTTTTCACTTTGGGGGAGGAAGAGAGGTAATCAAAGCTGACAAGGGCAAGGGCCTGTGAAATCAGTTGTCAAGAGGGTGATCACATGCGATCTCACTAGAAACATGGCTAGACAATGAGATAAAAGGGAGACCTGGACTAGAAACACAGTGGGAAAGAAGGAAAATTCTTCAAATAACGAACAGGGAGTTAGAAGTGATGTGGAGGCAAAAGGGACTAAAACACATGCAGACTCTATTCTCAGTTCTCGTCAGACTGTATTTCTATGTGTTCACATGGTGACTTCCCTTTAAGTACAACTGGCAGAAAACACATGTGTTTTTCTAAAATGTATCTCTTACTAGCATGTCCTTACATACCTGTACCCTGCTTTGGAGACTAGATTTGGGCACATGACAATTCTTACCTTTTAAACCAAACTTTCATGGAAAGTTTAATACAGAGATTATCTTCACACTGTACCCTATAGGGTTGTACTGGTGTGCTAATTTTATTTGCCTTCTATTTTATTACTCAGAGATTCCTTGAGATAATTTATAAATACTGTGATGTACTTAAAATGTTCTACCAAGTTTGCTTGCTTCTTTCCTTCCTTTTTTCTTCCTTCCTTGTTTTCTTCCTTTCTCCTCTTGTTTATTAAGTATTGAGTACACTGCATTGGGTCAGGGGCTGAGCAATAATTAGAGATCAACCTGAAGCTCAAGTCTGGCCTTTTCTTTCTTTTATCAATTTTTTTGAAGTCAAATATAGATTTTTTTTCATAAAATACATTTTTATCATGGTTTCCCTTTGCCCATCTCCTCCCAGACCCTCCCAAGCTCCCCATCCATCTTGGTTCACATTTTTTCTCTTTATAAAACAAATAGGCAAATTTAAAAGAACACCCAACCAAACTAGAATACAACAAAATCACCAAACCAACAGAGTGGGAAAACAAACAAATGAACAACAGCAGCAACATAAACACACAAAAAAGAAAGACACAAAGAGATATATACAAACACGTGCACACACAGAAAAATACTCAGAATGCATATGCAGAAAACTCATAACAACAGAAAATCGGAAACTATAATACATAAGCAGAAAACTAGTACGGTAAAAAATAAATGCCCAGACAAAAATTTTGGTCAATTGTCTGACAAATAACTTCTCCAAAAATATTGATGAGTTTGATTTGAACTTGTTATCTACTGCTGGGTATGGGGCTCACCCCTAAGCATGATTGACATACCTAGTGATACTTTATTGGAGAAAACTAATCATTCCTTTGTGAGAAGTAGTCAATTGAAGACAGCTTGGTTAGGAATGGGAGATCATGGGTTGGGTCTGTGTAGGCACTGTGCATGTTGCCACAGTCTCTGTGAGCTTCTATATGCATCAGTTCTGTTGTGTCTGGAGGTCATTTTTTCCTTGGTGTCTCTGATCTCCACTGATCCTACAATCTTTCTGGTTCCTGCTCTTCAAACTTTTCTGAGTCCTATGATGGAAAAGTTGCATGGAGATATCCTATGGTAGAGAAGTTGCATGGAGATATCCCATTTAGGACTTAGTGTTCCACAGTCTCTCACTCTAAGCACATTCCCACTTGTGAATTCTGTATTTTTTCTGTTTTATTGCAGGCAAAAGTTTCTATGATGAGGACTGCCCAAGACATTTATACATGTGTCTAGTGGAATACTGTTATGAGTTAGGATGTGTTGCTGCATTTCTGTAATAGAACAATAAGGTTTTGTTTTCCCCTAGGTACATGACCTATCTAGTCCCGATTCTTGGCCATAAACGCGTGCCAGGCCTGGAATCATCTCCTGCAGTAAGGCCCTAATTCAATCAGATAATGATCAGTTACTCTCACATCTTTTGCACCATTACTGCGTCAGTGTATTATGTGGGCACGTTACCCTTGTAGATGGAAGGGTCTGCAGCTGTGCTGGTATTACCTTCCCCCTCTGGTAGTCTTCAGTGTGACTTCTAGTACCATAAACACTTGTCAGTAGAGGTGAAGGCTCTACATAAGCACCAACTCGACTCTTCCATGTTCAATCAGTTATGTAGATTTTGTCTTCAGCAACAGGGCCTTACTATCACTCTATGTAGAACAACCAACAGTCTTGGCAATAAGCTAGTTTGTTTGGAGATTTATATGGGGTTCATTTGACCAACAACTCAGTTAGATGTAGCCCACTCCTGGCACTGGAGATTTCATTTACTGGTGAGAGACATCTAGCTAGGGGTTTGCCCCCCTGTTATTTGCTGATTCTATTACACCTCTCTCTCTCTCTCTCTCTCTCTCTCTCTCTCTCTCTCTCTCTCTCTCTCTCTCATATATATATAAAATATATATATAAAATCTTCTACTATAGTGGGACTTCTTAGTTGGCTGTTTTCTATCACTTTGTATACATTATTTGCTTGTTTTTGTCCTAATAGCAATATTATTTTTATATATTTCCTTATCATTCATATTTTGGGTTCCAGCAATTCCTCTTATTTCTTGACTTTGTTCATATAATTCCTGATGGAATCATAAAAATATGCATATATGTTGTTTATATCTTATGTGAAAGAGTGGTCTTTTTACTATTGGTATATTTTAAAAGATGTAACTCTTTCAGTCATTTTTTGGTTCTAGGCCAATTATGTTAATTTGAGTATATTAAGCAAAGTACATATTTCCAGTCCCTGCACATATATTATTCAATTTGATCAAGCTTCAATATATAAAAGCTTTTTGCAAAATGTAGTGTCAAAATGTTACAGTCTTTGGTCAGAATCTTGGCAGATTAAGTCAATTAAAAAGGTCAAAATGATGGTTTTTTATTTTACAGGAAGTGCAAATGTACAGAATCTATTATCTAATTAAATGCAAGTCTGTAATTCAGCGTTAGGATAGATACGGCAAATACATAGATGTCAGGAAGTGGAGAAAGTTATTTTATTATCTGTGATTAGAGACAAAATTGGATGTCCTTATCATTGCTGTCTTATTTATTTCCCTTTGCTGTGCTCCAAAGCCTTAATGTCCCACATAGACACAACACTCAGTACTTCATCAAGCTGTCTCAATCATCGGTTACTTAAGTAACTCCTGTTTAACTACAATGAAGGCTTTTAAAGAGGGTGTATTTGTTGTGCCTTTAACATGACTTCCTCCCTTTGCTTATTTTGGTATGATAGTACTGTTAGGTGATAATATTTTTTTCTACAGAAGCGGAGGAAACACTAAATGGGAAAAATAGGAGTAGCAGGGCAAGGGCACATTTTAAAATGAGGTGGGGAAAGTCCTATCTCTGAAGGTAGCACTGAGCAAACATACGGATGAAGCTTATGGAGGGGAAGACTAATGAGGGAGGAGAAACAACCAGCAAAGAGGTCTCTAAGATGGGAATCCATCTGGGTGAGGAACAAGTGGAAGGTCCGTGCGTCTAGAGAGAGTGAAGATACAGGCTAAACATCAAAGGGACTTCAGATGTCGGAGGGTGGATGGGATTATAAGGCGTCATAGTGACTTTAACTCTTCTTGTGACCTGTATTAAGGATGGAACATAGAGAAAGCTGTTGAGGGTGAGGAAGGCTTAAGTATATTGGAATGTCCACGTAAGAGGTTATAGTTTTTTGATGGTACATGTACACACACACACATACACACACACACACACACACACATGCACACACTAAACAAATAAACAAGTATAGGAATGAAAAAGAAGGTAAGAGGGGGGACTTATTGTAGTCACTTTGAACCTTGTCATATTTATCATATTACCTTCAATGTGAAGACGTCTCTTGCCAAGAGTAGCATTAACTTTTTGTGTGAAGGAGTTGTTGATCCAGAAAAAAAAAATAGCAAAGACAGGTAGTTACTGATTAATCAAAGACAGCCAACAAGAGCAATCTATTATAAAAGTATACTTGGATATGTGGTGGTAGAAAGAGATAAAAATGCCAACATTTATTTATGCACCTATATATTTAATTTAATCTAAGAAAGCATAGTTTCTGCAAACCAGAGAAGTGCTATGTTCTCTGAATAGACATCATGCTTCTATATTTTCTTTCTTGTTAAAAAAAAAATCATCAAATGAGGACATAGCTAAGTTTCTACAGGGCTTTCCTAGTACACACAAGGATCTAGGATTGGTGACTAGCACCACATGAAACCAGAATGAAGGATGAAATCTTGCATTCATCTCCATGATGAGCTTGAAGCCACCTTGAACGATAGTGAGAGCTTGACTAAAAAGAAAAAGAAAGAAAGAAGAAAAATCCTTGTAAAGAGTTGGGTAAAACCATCCTACACAATACTCTGGGGGAAACAACCCCTTGTCAGATTTAGAAAATGAACTCAGCTTTGAAGGTGAATAGGACTTAAACCTCTTCCTCTATATATAGCAGATATAAAATGTACAAAAGGTTAATGCTATTTTGGGCCAGAAAATCTGTCTGCACATTGAGGGTAAAGGGAGAAATACAACAAGGTTCCAGATGACTACAATATGTCCCTTCCACCTCCCTTCTTCTTCCTTCCTATATCTATCTGTTTATTTGTTTATTATTATTTATTTAGTATGTGTGTACACATATGTATGCACACATGTGCATATATGTGTGTACATTTGAACATATATAGGTTTGGGGACCACTTGAGAGAATAAGGTCTTTTTTTTCCATCAGGTGGGTTCTAGGGCTCCAACTTAGCTTGGTAGGCTTTGTTCCAACACCTACTACCCTTAGTCTTGCTCTATAGTCAAGGCTGGCCTAAATTTGTAATATGTTTGTGTCAGTATCCAGAGTACTTGGATTACAGGTATATGGGCAACACATATGGCTTCCTGATTTCACTGGAGCTAAATTGGACTCACATGTAATGATGGAGAACAAAAGGTCACATTATCTAGGACATACTTTAACTTGGTAAAATTGACACTGTTGAAAACCATTATGGTATATATAGGAAACAAGAGCTGGCTCTGATATATATATATATATATATATATATAATATTATATATATATATATATATATATATATATATATATTAAAGCTGCTACCAAAGTCACATCTAGCAAAAGTTCCCAGGGAGACAAATTAGTTCTGAATATCTGATAAAAGAAAAATATGACAAAACATTGAGTAATGAAATGAAACAGAGATATTCTTAGTATTAATTTAATTATCTCCTCAAAAGTTGTAGGACGATTGCAAGGGGCGTGCTTTGGCAGGACATTGACTCTATTAGGAATCACAGATCTTATTTATTTTACTCTTAACTAATGAGCCTGGAGCAGTTGGAAAAAAATTAGTGCAGCAAAATAAATGTCTGACTTTTTCCATGAGTATTTTAAAGTTTAGGAACTTCAAGGTTTCTATATCACGCATTTTGATAGCTATAAATGTGATAGTATACTGAGGGAATTTGTAATAGTAACTTTTATTCATCTGATGTAATTGTCGTCTGGAGGCTTACTGCCTCCATCTGCTAAGTCTGTCTAGTCCTGGAAGCTTCTATCCGCTGTATAATCTATCTAAGCATAAAATGTTTTCAGCCCCTGAGACTTGCTGCTAAATAAGCTCACCCTTTCTTGCTCTTTCTGAATTCTTGTTGGCTGGTTCAACTTAGCTGTTCTGGCTTAACTCTTCTCTCTACACTATCTGGTCTAATCTGGCTTCTCTAGGCATCTCCTGAATCGCTCTGCTTGGCCTCATACTGACTTTGGCAGTGTGTTCTAATCTTCTGGATCCTTCTCATTCTCTGGCTGGCTAGTTCTATCTTTATCTGTCTAGCTTGGTCTCTGCAACCTGACTTTGTAAAATTCCCCAGTAAAACTGCTTCCTTTCTCTTTCTCTCTCTCTCTACACTGCAGTCACTTCTTTTTCCTCTCCATGAGAGTTGGGCATATTGTATTCTGTCAAATCTTTCGCTGATTTGTCGCTTTGTCTGCCACCCAATTAGACTTCACTTTAAAAATGGATGCTTCCTTCGGCAAAGTAACTGTACCTTCATGTTTTCCCTAGTGTTTTCTCTTCCTCTTGGATTCTCATTCATTTGAGTCGCAGAACTTCCTCTGACACATGCTCCCACCTCCATCATGGTCTGTCTAAGTACACAGGGCAAACTGACTTAATCTTAATCTCGTGAAAATCCGAGCACAAATCTATTTCCCTTAAATTGTCCTTTTGGGTATTCTGGTGACAGTTATGCAAAAAGTACCTGTTGTGGGCTGAGGAGAACAGAGTGGCTAAAACAAGCCTCATGTTGCTAGATGAAATCACTTGGGAAGAATATCATTTGTAAAAATAATGTATGCAGTAAAGAAGCAGGTGAACATTAAACCAATAAAACTTGCTTCAAACTCAAATTTGTGATGTAAAGGCAGTTGGGTATTTGACTCAGCATACTGGAAACAATTTTGGACTAAGGATGCTGAATTCTAGCTAAGTGCCAGACTGCAACATTCCAATTGTCTTATCTTCCTTTAAGATCAAGACCAGACTAAGCAGCCAGGGGAAATCTGACTAAACTGTCAATTGCACCAGACTATAGCAGAGAAAGAAAAGACCTGAATAGAGACTGTATTTCCAAATAGCAGACAAACAGAAGAAATCAAGATCCTAACCCTGCTCTGAATTAACTGTATCTAGAAAATTGTAAGCATTTCTACTAAAGGAAGACAGGTGACTTGAATGTACAGGAGACAAAAACACAACCAACAAACTAATCCCAGATGTGTAAATCCCAACTCTGAGATAACAAACAATGCATAAAACCCAAAACAACATGCCAGTTTAATAAAAATACACATTCCATGGTAGTGATCCCTTGTGAAAATGGTGTGGAAGAGCTTACCAAGATTTCACAAGTAATGATTATAATTATGGTCAACAACTCAAAGAAGACAAAGACAAAAAGATGTGTGAAGTGAATAGTCTGTCCAAGATAGAGTTTGAACTCGAGAAAGAAAATGCAAGCTGAAACAATAGTGGGTATAAAAAAAATCAATAGACCAATTAGAACCCAGAGCAGAAAGCCTCAGAGACAGAATGGATGAGTAAAATAGTCAGTAATGGAAGATGAGGAAAGGGAACTGGTTTACTCAGTTAGGATCAATGAGAAGATAGGAAAATATCAATGGAAAATGGGAAAGTTTTCAGAATAGCCTCTTAGTTATGGGCGTAGAAGGAGGAAGAGAAAACTATGATGAAGTCAGAAAGTATCTTCAGTGAAATCAGAGAGTATTATTTCCTCAACCAAGAGCAAGAGCTGCCTATGTTTGTACAAGAGGCCAAAAGAACACCAATCGGAGAGGACCAGAAAAATTCTCCATAGCATATTATAATTAAAGTTTTAGTAACACACTGAAAAGGCAGTAGTCCAATGGACTGAACTATACTTAATTTAAATAATTATTAAAATAATTAAATTGTATAGAGAATAGTTTATTTGATATATATGCAACACACAATAACTGAATCAGTAGCAAATAAAAGTATTTTTATAATAAGTATAATTTGCCAGGTTTGGTAGCACCAGTTATTCCAGTTCTTAGAAAGCAGAAGGAGAAAAATCAGGAGTTCAAATCCAGCTCTGATACATGGTAAGGGTGAAGCCAGCCTGACTATGTAAGATCCTGTCTCAAAAAATTGAAGAAAAAAACAATTGACATAGAATGATGTGTCGACAGTGACATTTCTGAAGGAGTTTAATGTGACTTATTGTTTAGTTTTGAGGTCATAAAATATGTGCCTGAAATGAAATGGAGGAAAGATAAAAGCAATCATTATTAACAAAACAAAATCAGTAGGTGACTGAGGTACAAGTGAGTGGCCAGTGTCTTGTAACTTCCCCAGGACTAAAACTCTGTTGCCTTCCAATCTCTGTGTCATTTTTCTTTACAAAATAATAACATTGGCACTGAGATTGTATTATTCCCATCTCTGTAAATTCTATATGGTTTAGTTTTACACTTCAAATTTTGTATCGCACATAATGATTTCCTCCACTTCATTAGTTTGTGAGAGATCTCTAGAAAGACCTAAAAATTGAAAGAATTTACCTTAATGTGATACACCGTTGACATGAAAGGTAAGAGACATTGTATTTTAATAATATATTAAAATTATTTAGTATATATAAAATTATTGCACAAACTAAACTTAAATTATTTATTAATAGGATATTTAGTTATTTATTTTCTTCATCCATTTTGCAAAATTAAATAATGGTTTGAGGGATTTCAATTCTAAATAGCATTTCATTACTAAAAGTGAAAAGTAAGAAGTGCCCTGATAATATATAAATTGTCCATTCTCCTTTCAGATGCCATGTATTATTTTATTTATTCATAAAGCAATCCCTGACTGGGAGCTGAGCCAGTAAATTGATCTCATTTTCATTACTTATAACAGCTATTTGGATAAGAACCATTGTTATAACTTAGTAAAATTGGGTAACTGTTTCCTGACAACCTACAGGAAAAAATATGATTTCCTATAATAAAACTCTGAACTACATCCAACTCAGAGAAATATGCTGAATTTATAAACAGAAAATTAAATGCTCTAATGTTCAGAAGAATGTGGACATTATGGCTTCTGGAATTGTTCTTCATCTTGAGCTGCTATTACTTATGCAAAATGTCAAAGGAAGATGAATGGCTCATTGTTAAACCCACTGGATAAAAAGCTCTGATTTCTAACAGCGATTTTAATCAGGAATCATTAGATGATTTAGAGCAAAATACTCAAAAATCCCATGTTCCTGTTTTGTCATCAGTAAAACAAGAAGAAAAATGTACTTTCTCTCTGTCTTTCAACTTTTCATGTTTTAAAAAGTAACAACACCAGCATGCTCTGGAAGTCTAAATGCCAACCATATAATTTAAAACTGTTTAAATCTGGGCACCAGTTAGTTAAATTAATCTCACCACAAATTTGTTACACATAGACTTAAATAGTATTAAATTATATCTATCTATTCACTAAAATATGTGCTTCATTTTACCAGTGTAACTCTTTCTACTCTGATCTGCTCATCTTTACAGGCATATAATGACAATACTTTGAACATAAAAAGAAGTCACACAATTTAGATCAACATCCAAGAGACTTTGTTTACTAATAAAAGTGAAAATGTGATCTAGCAGTGAAGTCTTGAGATAGAAGAATTCTTGAGATATCATCAATGTGAATCTGTATAGAGAGCTATTACATTGGAGGCTCTCTCTCTCTCTCTCTCTCTCTCTCTCTCTCTCTCTCTCTCTCTCTCTCTCATCTGTCTCTCCCTCTCTCTTTCTTCCTATCCAATGGCATATAGACCTTTATCTTGATCATTGTTAAAATCTGTTCAGCCCCTACTGCTCCTTCTATACACATTAGTGCTCAAAATGTGTCTGAAAAAGGAATATTAAGCATGAAGTCTACTGCACTCATTACAGGTCTTGTGGCTTATCCTACTTTATTTTAAGTTACTGTGATTAAAGACCATGACCTAAAGCTTCTTGGGGAGGAAAGGATTGGCTTGGCTTACATGTCCTGCTCACAGTCCATGACTGAGTCAAGGCAGGCCTTCAAGGTAAGACAGAGCCTGGAGGCAGGTACTAAAGCTGTAGGCTTAGATTTTTTTAAACCCTACTTTAATAAGGGTTCTCAAATGCTTTGACTCACCTTCTAGTCCACCATCCAGTGGTAGTGGAGAAAAGATGGTAAATGGGACAATAAGGATGTAGAACTGTTTAGAAGTAGTATTTTGGGGCAATACCAATCTGTTTTCAGGATACCAGCAGTCCTGTTCAGTAGTGTTAGGATATCCACAGTCCAGTTTAAAAAGTGTCACTAAACACAAATCAGCAGCATTGGCATGATCCAGCAGAAACATCCAGGCCTCCACCAAAACAGAGAGTTCGCAGGATCGATCAGAACCAGCCAGAATACCAGGAGAAGTTCTCTGTTGTGCCTCTCTCAATGTAGTGAAGATTAGCAAAGATGTTAGACCAATGAAGTATTACATGGCTAACTATGTAAGCGCACCATCACTGTCTCTTGGGTCCTACTTATACTCTCCAAACATTGTGTGTCTTCTCATGGGTCTGCTTCAGCAAATCATCACATAAGTCTGCTTTAGCAAGACATTACAGGAGTCTGTCTCACATGACACAACCAGAAATTTCTACTTCATAAAGCAGCGACCATGGAGTAGCACTGTGGTGTCTGGCTCAGATGGCTTACTCAGTTTGAAGTTTAGGTAACAGTTTTATTTTAAGATTAAAAATAATAAGTTATTAATAATAGCTAGAGAATATACATATTGTATTAAAGGATCTAAAACAAAGCATTTAATTTTGCTATTTGTATTTGATAAAACATGAAGATCACAGGATAGACCTTTTAAGATGAATAGTAATACACTATCTTTAACAGTGACTTTTCTTACTGCCATAACAAAATAACTGACAAAAGCAAATCTTAAGGAAGGAAGGTTTTATTTACCCTCATGCTTGAGGTTATAGCTTGTCATAGTGCAGATCATGATGGCAGGACCTTGAGGAGAGTTGTCACATTGAAGAGGGAGGTGAAGGGAGGTGATTGATTGTTGGTGCTCATCTGACTTTCTATTGTTCTTGTGGGACTCCAGCAAATGTTATAATGCCATGCACGTTCAGGACAGATTTTTCCCTCAGTTAAATCGTTTTTTAGAATCACCTTTATAGACATACCCAAGTCTGTGTTTCTATGGTGATCCTAAATCCAGTTCTGTTGACAATGAAGATTAAGAATCTTGGTATCCACACTTAATGAGCAAATTCTTATTGTTTCACAAGAATTTAAACCTCATATATAAAATTTCAAATAATCTTAACTCTATGAAATAATTTCTGTAAAATAATGAACATATACATATAAAATTATGTACCATCAACAATAACAATGAAAGAAATACATCAGTGATATTCATGTAGTTATTGCTGGTGCTGGTAAAAAAAATCTTAATGGAAAAATTCATTTTAGTAAAACCATTTCCTATGAATGAACCATAAGAACAAAAATACTTTGGTAGAAAATTTGGAGCAAATAGTGCTGGGACTATATTGGAAATATGAATCACAATAAAAATGTCACAAGTTAGGTTCTTTGTTTTTCTTTCATTTGTGTGGTTCTGGAGATTGAAACTTGGGCTTCCCAACAGCCAATTACCTCATTACTCTGCTGTCTCCTCAGTCCATTTTACTTTGAGACATATGTTAGATTTTCTAGGGTGGCTTTGAGTTCATTGTGTAGCTCAGGTGTCCTGGCTAGGTTTGTGTGTCAACTTGACACAAGCTGAAGTTATCACAGAGAAAGGAGTGTCAGTTGAGAAAATGCCTCCATGAGATCCAGAGGTAAGGCATTTTCTCAATTAGTGATCAACAGGGGAGGACCCCTTGTGAGTGGTACCATCTGTGGGCTGGTAGACTTGGGTCCTGTAAGAAAGCAGGCCGAGCAAGACAGGAGAAGCAAGCAAGTCAGTAAGGAACATCCCTCCATGGCCTCTGCATCATCTCCTGCTCTTTGACCTGCCTGAGTTCCAGTCCTGACTTCCTTTCATGATGAACAACAGCATGGAAATGTAAGCTCAATAAACCCTTTCCTTCCCAACTTGCATCTTGGTCATGATGTTTGTGCAGGAATAGAAACCCTGGCTAAGACAAATTGGTACCAGTGTAGTGGGGTATTCCTGTGACAACCTGACCTTGTTTTGTGGAAGGACTTTGGAACTTTGGGCTAGAAGATCCATTCAGTGATAAGAGCTTTGTGGGATGTTGTGTAGGAGCTTGGAAGATAATGTTGAGAACAGTGCAGAAGATGGAGGCCTGGCTTGTGAAATTTCAGAGGGAAGATTAAAGACTCTTATCAGGGCCATTGCTAGTTTGATTTAAGATTCTGTAGTTTTAGTTAGCTGGGGCTGAAGAAATCAGCTGTGATTAACAAGATACCAGAACTACTAAAGCAAAACTATTGCATTACTGGGACTATTGATGCTGGTTAGCTGGAGCTGAGAAATTAGTGGTGATTAAGAAGAGACCAGCATCATTGAGGTGACATCTTCTGGGAAGTGTTTTCTGAGAGCACAAAGAGGCTGTGTTCCAGAGATAGCCAAGGTTGTACCTTGTGCTGTGGCAGGACTTGGTAATGTGGAAGAGTCACCCAGGTGGTACTGGTTTTGAAGTCATGAAGGAGTCAGAAGAACAGCTGAGGCCTGGGCACTGTGAGAGGCCGTGGAAGGCCATTGGTGAAGGTGCAGCCTCAGTTGCAATTCCAGGACTGAAGGGGTCATGCAAAGGAGTTGAGGCTCGGGCACTGTGAGAAGCCTCGGAAGGCCATTGGTGAAGGTGCAGCCTCAGTTGCATTGACAGCCCAGGATTGAAGGGGTCATGCAAAGGAGATGAGGCTTGGCACCATGAAGAGAGCCTATGAGAAGCTGTTTGTAAAGCCTAGTTGCAGCGGAAGACAGCAGTGTTTTGGAGATGCCAGTACCATGAGATGACCACCAAGAACAATAGCGCAGTGAAGTACAGGCATCTGGAGCCATGCGTGCTACAAAGGGCAGATCTGGAGAAGTGACTCAAGCCCTTGGATGAATTCAGAACATCATGAGTAGATCCCAGACATTGGACAGTTGGAATTTGATTGTGACTGTGCCCTGATATATATTCCCTCCTGAAGAAAGAAGGTATTTTAGTGGAGCCCACAGTTAAGAGACTTTGGATTTTTAAAGACTTTGAATTTTAAGAGATTGGTTCTTTAAAAGGGACCGAAATGTTAATATGTAAGAATTTGTAAAGACTGTGGGACTTGTAAAGTTATTTAGATCTTGGGGATGAATAAAGAAGTAAGGGTCGAGGCTTATTGGTGATGTGTTTGTGTGTCAAGTTGACAAGGGGTCAATTGTACTGGCTAGGTTTGTGTGTCAACTTGACACAAGCTGGAGTTATCACAGAGAAAGGAATTTCAGTTGAGAAAATGCCTCCATGAGATACAGAGGTAGGGCATTTTCTCAATTAGTGATCAAGGGGGGAGGGCCCCTTGTGGGTGATACCATCTGTGGGCTGGTAGACTTGGGTTCTGTAAGAAAGCAGGCTGAGCAAGCCAGGAGAAGCAAACAAGCCAGTAAGGAACATGCCTCCATGGCCTCTGCTTCAGCTCCTGCTCCTTGACCTGCCTGAGTTCCAGTCCTGACTTCCTTTCGTGATGAACAGCACCATGAAGTGTAAGCTCAATAAACCCTTTCCTCCCCAACTTGCATCTTGGTCATGATGTTTGTACAGGAATAGAAACCCTGACTAAGACATCAGGCAAACTTTGAAATGTTGATCACCTTGCTTCAAACTCCAGAGTAGTTGGGATTCAGTTAATTAGGACAAAGAAGTTCATTAGCACTGTTAAATCTTTGAAAGAAATACCATGAAGTTCTCTTTTCTTGCAAAGATAGGAAGACTGAGTCTTTGTCCTTTTAGGTGATGTGGCTAAGCCATCGGCTTTAAACAACTAAATATATCTATCTAAATGGGCTCTTCTTAAGAAAAAAGAGAACCCTCAAAACAGGAGAAAAAGGGAAGCAGAGAAGGAAAAAAGAAAGAAGAGAAGAACGTGTAAGGAAACTAGCAGTAACAGAAGTGTAAGTTAACTTTAAAACATCTGTGCTAGTAGTATGTCTGCTGTGAGGTAATGTCTTCTAGTCATGATAGGGAATCCTAACCCAAGAAACCACAGTAAGTTGCATGAGCAGGACTTGCCTAATAAGCACACCATTCAACATGCCATGTAGATAGAAGAAATCTCAAAGTACCATGCCTCATTCACAGATGAAGAGCTACAGGCCAATAGCTGTTGAAGGATAAAGAATTAGTTTTCTGCAGGGACAAGCCAACTGATTGGCTATGCAATCTCAAATGATTAGACCCAAATACACATACTTAACATGTAACACTGAACAGACTCAACAGATTGTGGGTATATGCATATGTGACAATAATAATTGTAGAAGAAGAGATCATGAATGGGAGTGGGATGGGAACACAGGATGAGTTAGAATAGAGAGAGCTCTGGAGAGCTAGAAATGATGTAAACACAGTGGACTCATCTATGACATTCTCGAATAAAAAATCTGGACCATTTAAGTGAGCTGTTATGTTTGGTTACTTTAGGGTGTAGAGAAAATGGGATAAGACAATGATTTCCCTCTGTTTGGAAGAGAAGAACAATCTGCTATGCTTCATTTGTCTGCCTTTAGACAATTTAGAATATTGTATATTATAACATTCCAGATTGGTGCACTATGGGTTAAATAGAAATGTAGCAGGCTACCTCAAACCCACAGCCGAGTAATTGATTGCTTAGAAGACATTCATTTGAAAATTTGTTTTAACGTTGGCTTTCAAATAAAATCTAAACAGTGTGATTTGATTTCACATTCACCAAAACAATAAACAGTCAAAAATTCTGACAGTACAGTGTACCAGTAAGACTGTGGAACAAAGGGAACCCTGGTAAGACATTAGTGATTGTATAAATTGATGGAAGGGTTGAGGACAATTTAGTAATGCTTAGTCCAGTTGACAAGGATCCAGCATTCATAAGTGCAGTATTTATGTTAGAAAAACTCTCGCATATGTGCACAAGAAAATATATAAAGATAATGAATTGCAACATTGTTTACAGTAAGGAGCCAGGAACAACCTAAATGTCTTTTATTAGAAATGGATAACTTTATATACAGCAATCACAGTGGATAAGGGAAATAAAATCCCCTAGAAAACTGATACAATGTGCCGTGAATATAATATATCTTGTGTGGAGAGATACAGGGATATATACCAAATATCCATATGTAAATGAAATGTATAGAAGTATAAAAATGTCAGCAAGAGGAATATACCTCAATTTTAGCATGATTGTTATATGGTAGGCTCAAGGGGAATAGCATGCAGGGAACAGAAATGGTTCAACCAAACTTTACTAGGTTAGGCCTTTCTAAAACTTTCCAAAGGAAGTGAAATATGTTTATTAAGTCTGTGAGGTAGGTGAGTGGCATTTGTTAGGTTAATTTTGTGTATTTTCAAATGTATTTAACCAATTAAACATTGAGCTATTTCTTATCATGTGCACTAATATCTGTAGCATTGTGCGACTTCCTCTGGGTTATTTTGTGTGGTTCTGCTGATCTTATTTCAAGCTAACAACTTTTTTTTTTTTCACATAAGTCAGACTGGGTTTCTAGTTTGATTTCATTTGTATAGGTCATAATTCCATTGGTAATCTTTTCCCAAAATATTTCTCAAAGATTTTCAGACATTCACTGAACTCTAACCTAGTTCTTTTGGTTTATAAAGAAAAAAACCATGAAACTGATTTCCCCAAATATGATTCATTAAGTACAAGTTCTGAAAAGTTAAAGTCACTATTAAAATTTATAACTTTATTCTGGATTATGCAATTTGACTTATGGAGATAATCATTCATCACTCCTGAGAAAAATATCAGCTTGTCACTAGAGAACACTTTAGCTTAATGACACAGAGGACCCTCAGGTGCCACCATTCTTTCTTCTTCATTTTTCTTATCGCGGCCTTGGCCCCTCATAGCTTGCTTCCTTTACCTTTTTATACAATAAATTATCAGCTTGCAATGGTTACTTAGAAAGCAATAATAATAATAATAATAATAATAACAACAACAACAACAACAACAACAACAACAATAAACCTTTAAGGAGTTCCTATTACATGTAGCATGTTTATGACTTTATATGGATTGTCTCCTGCAGGATTTTTAACATGAGGTTGAAGCTGTCACCTTTAGCTTTACTGGGTATAGATATTGAAGTTTTGTGGAACCAACATATTCTCAACAAATTTAAACACACTTGGTGGCAGGTACCCTTCCTTACCCGCTGAGACGTCTTACTGCCCACCCTCCGTTTTCTCTTTTGCTTGTTTATTTGATCTCCACAAGTCCACCGTGGCTCATGTATGCTCTAAACTCTCACACAAATAAATGTAAGAAAATTCTAAGAAGAATGTGGTGTGAACTTGAAAATGACTTGGGTGGTGAAAAACGAGAGAACTAAAGGCATATAGCGGGAGCAGAAAAACACACAAGGATCCCAGAAGTCAGGCAGATTCTATCCTTTCTTGGGAGACAAATTTCACGTACTTGGCCTGCCATGCCTGTGAATTCCTGTGGAAGAAATCAAATACTAAGTAACCAGAAGAAAGAGATGGAATAACAGAATAAAAACAGTGGGCCCGAGATCTGTGGAGATAAATTTATGGAGCATGGCACATCAGAATGTGTCAGAGTGGTTTTGGGGATGATACCTTGATGAGTATATAGAAGGAATGTGGGGTGCTTCCGGATGGAGGCCTACTGTCAGCATGGATCTTGTTGATTTACCCCAAAATTCATCTTGCCTTTGATGTTTGCTTTTAGCAATTTTTCTTCCATTGACCCATTCCATTCACCCATAATGCACTGGGGATTCAGCTCAAGCTTCTCCTGAAGTGTAAAAATTCCATTTGGAAGGCTGAGTTAAGTTCAGTGATAGATTATTTGCTTAGTGTATATTAGTGTATATTCAGGCTACAGTAGTGTCCCCAAAATATTATCCCAGTGGTACCTCCATGCCTGCGTCCTATGCTTGCCTTCTGAAGTTAGCCCATCTGAGCCTCAGCAGGAAGTACCATGAGTCATCTGGTTCTTTAATTAGCTCCATACTTCGCCCACCCCCTGCTTGCTACTTCATCAGGGAGACTGGTTTTTATTCTAAGAGAAATAAATATCAACTTGTTTCAGCAGGTACAGCAAGGACTCTAATGATTTGGGTTTTTGTAATATCTTCATATTTTGCCTATATTTTGGCAAGCAGTTCATTCATTAAACTCTCTTTCAATTATCTCAGCTTGAGTGTATCATCTAGTTGCTTTCAGGAACCTGAGCAAGCCAACTGCTTTAAATCAATTCTTTTCTTTACTTTACACATTCCGGACTCAGGTCTTGTTAGGCACTCAGTTCTTTACAAAGGCGATTATAATGTGTATTAATCTTTATTTCATTAGGAAGCTTATAGAATAAAAATATTTCAAGATGGAAAGTGTGGATAGCCAGTTTAAATGATTCATTTCCCTCAAACCTCATTATTTTCCCTTATAAAAATTAGAGGATTTGCATTAGATCATTGCTAAAAGGATCTTCCTACTTTAAGATTCTATTATTTCCTTAGATAAGGAATATAAGATCTTTTAATGTCATGTAGTGCTAAATTTTAGTCTATGTTTTGGGAAAGGATCTGAGAAATCTATCAGAAAGATAATAGATCTAAATTATTCCAAACTGCAAAAGTGCCATTTAGACATAAAAATGTCAGATAAATAACTCTAATGATTATGTAGCTTTAAATGTTAACCTTAAACATTGAAGTTTTATTTGAAACTAGAAAACAACAATGCAGTTAATTTTGGGTAATTATTCGCTGTCCATTGAGTGAACGTACTTTAAGGTTTAGTAATTACTGCACACACTGGACTCACCTTCTCATGCACAGTGTACAGAAACAGTGGCTGCTTCAAACATTTTCACAAGTATAAAAAGTTTTGGATGAGTGGGGTCTATGCTGTACTCTATGCCATTGTGTTCTTATGACTTTGGACATGAAGAGATAATTTTTGAAATGTATAACATTTCAAGAAGAGACAAAGCCGCACTCCTTAGGAGTCAGGCCTTAGGGAATGTTCATGTTTTTAAGAAAGGGAATCCCTAGGGAATTTGGCACCATTATTTTCTTTGGTTGTATATTAAAGCACCAAACAATGCTGTGGCAACAGTATTTCCAAAGATCATGCATTTCTCTTTACTTAGAAGGTTTTTGTTGTTGTTGTTCAGTGAGGTCAAGTGTGTATACCCATGTTACTAAAAATTACTCACTTTGCTAATCTCTGGAAAGAAAAAAAGCTTCTGTAGTGTTTACTATTTAAGTTTCATACTTAAGGCACCCATCACTAGCCTGTTGGCCACAGAGTCAGTTTCTGTCATGGAATTTGCCCTGTGGAGAAGATGTGGGAGTTCTGCTGTCATGTGCTGATGGAGAGGTGAGGGGGGAGGATTCTATTTGCTTTGCTTTGGCTCGGCCTTAGGAAACTTGCTCAGGCAGTTGACTCTCTGTAGCATGTAATGCTGTTAGCTCCCATTCCAAAGCTTACAGCCTCAAACTCCCACACAGACCGCAAAGTGGAGAAAACAAAGAGAAACTTCTTTTGCTAACCATATTAATTCAAAGATCCAGAGGGAATGGTAGCCTTGCATCCCACCACAGCTTGGGATGAAGTGGGAGTCTGAGAGGAATCATTGGTTGACTCTTGTTCCCGTTAGCAGTCACCCAGGAGTGTGTGTTTGTTTCCAAATCCCAACACATTCTAAATTTGAAAGTGAAGTAAAGGAACAAATATAGATAAAGACTAAGGATTCTAAATGAATGTTCACATTTTTGTTTGCTTGTTTGCTTGTCATATTTCTGTATGAATGGTCTAGGGGAAGTACTAAGGTCCTTCCTCTTTTAATTTACTTCATATACCTCTCCTGGGTGGAATATGTAAACAAGGGTATTTTATGTTTTACTGTGAGTTAACATAGTTTTGTTATTAAATCCAAGAGAGCAAGGGAATGGTCTTTAAAATGTGAGTAGCTTCCGGGGGAACTATGCCACATTGAACATTATCTCTTTCCATTTTAGAATGAGTGCCATTTCATCCGACAGAGGTCTGTGCCCTGTCTCAACTGCGCAGGCAGTAACACTGTTGCTCTATTTTCTTTAATAGCTGAGAGAATTTCTTTGAAAAGCAAAGCTTTATGGCCAGTACAGCTGCTATCTTTACAAGCGATTCCAGAACATCCTATGTAATGGGTTTATTTTTTAATACATAACGGGTTAATATTAAAATATGCGTTAAGGCAGAAGAATGCAAAAAGAAAGAAACTAATTCACCATTACCAGACTTGCTTCGTGAAGGGCAAAGTGCTAAGAGCTTCACGTGCTCTTTAGGTGGTTTATACAGGCGGTGACATAAACAAAGTGTACCGTTTTTCTTTCCTCAAGAAAATTGAGGCAACCAGGGGGAAGTTTCCTTCCTTTCTTGTTCACCAGGAGTGTGACAACACTTATTTAATTTCTGATGGTTTCTTTCCCTGACTTTATAATGGCTGTTAAGTTTCCTTGTCTATTAGACCAACTTGCTATTTTTCCTTACATTACAGTGTGAAAGTAGCATTACTTTTCCAAGAGGAGGCAGTAATGGATGAATTGAGAGTTTTCTACTGAATCAGCTGATTACTCTTAGGTAGTATAGTAAAAATAACAACTCTTGAATTTGAGGGCTGGGAAGATGGCTCAAGCACTCTAGAGAACTTACTACTCTTTCATAGGACCCGAGTTCTGGCCGCAACACTTCTACTTTGAGCAACTTACAAGCACTGTAACTCCTGCTCCGGAGATATTGATGTGCCTTTCTGTCCACTGGGGGTGCTTTCACTTATGGCAAACAACTACATACACATGAATCAAAATAAATCTTAAATAACTCTCAAAATGGGTTTAATAATTCAGAAACAAACCAGTGCCTAAGAAAATCTTACAATTATGATTAATATAAGTTAAAATAATTTATGAATTTGATTTTTTCATTTTTTAAAAAATTCTTTCACTGTTTTTATTTTATTTTAATTGGATATTTTCTTTGTTTACATTTCAAATGTTATCCCCTTTCCAGGTCTCCCCCCAGAAACCCTCTATCCCATCCCCCCTCCTGCTTCTATGAGGGTTTTCCCCCACTCACCTACACACTCCTGCCTCCTGACCCTCGAATTCTCCTACACTGGGGCATCGAGCATTCACAAGACCATGGACCTCTCCTCCCATGAATGCTGGACAAGGCCATCCTCTGCTACATATGCAGCTGGAGCCATGGTTTCCTCCATGTGTACTCCTTGGTTGGTGGCTTAGTCCCTGGGAGCTCTGGGAGGTCTGGTTGGTACATATTGTTGTTCTTCCTATGGGGTTGCAAACCCCTTCAGCTCCTCCAGTCCTTTCTCTAACTCCTCCATTGGGGACCCTGTGCTCAGTCCAACGGTTTTCTATGAGCATCTGCCTCTGTATTTGTCAGGCTCTGGCAGAGCCTCTCAGGTGACAGCTATATCAGACTCCTGTCAGCAAGCACTTCTTGGCATCCACAATAGTGTCTGGGTTTGGTGACTGTATACAGGATGGATCTACAGGGGGAGCAGTCTCTGGATGGCCTTTCCTTCAGTCTCTGTTCTACTCTTTGTCTCCATGTTTGCTCCATGAGTATTTTGTTTCCCCTTCCAAGAAGGACCGAAGCACCCACACTTTGGTCTTCCTTCTTCTTCAGCTTAATGTGCTCTGTGAATTGTATCTTGGGTATTCAGAGCTTTTGGGTTAATATCCACTCATCAATGAGTGCATATCATGTGTGTTCTTTTGTAACTGAGTTACCTCACTCAGGATGACATTTTCTAGTTCCATGCAGTTGCCTAAGAATTTCATAAATTCATTGTTTTTCATAGTAAAGTAGTACTCCACTGTTTACATATACCATATTTTCTGTATCCATTCCTCTGTTGAAGGACATCTGGGTTCTTTCCAGCTTCTGGCTATTATAAATAAGGCTGCTATGAACATAGTGGAGCACGTGTCCTTGTTATATGTTGGAGTATCATTTGGGTATATGCCCAGGAGTGTTATAGCTGAGTCCTCAGGTAATACTATGTCCAATTTTCTGAGGAACTGACAGAATGATTTCCAGAGTGGTTGTACCAGCTTGCAATCCCACGAACAATGGAGGAATGTTCCTCTTTCTCCACTTCCTTGCCAGCATCTGTTGTCACCTGAGTTTTTGATCTTAGCCATTCTGACTGGTGTGAGGTGGAATCTCAGGGTTGTTTTGATTTGCATTTCCCTGATGACTAGGATGTTGAACATTTCTTTAGCTGCTTCTTGGCCATTCAATATTCCTCAGTTGAAAATTCTTTGTTTAGCTCTGTACCCCATTTTTAAATAGGGTTATTGGATTCTCTGGATTCTAACTTCTTAAGTTCTTTGTATATATTGGATATTAGCCCTCTAGCAGACTTAGAATTGGTAAAGATCTTTTCCCAATCTGTTGGTTGCTGTTTTGTCCTATTGATATTGTCCTTTGCCTTACAGAAGCTTTGCAATTTTATGAGGTACCATTGTCGATTCGTGGTCTCAGAGCATAAGCCATTAGTGTTCTGTTCAGGAACTTTTCCCCTGTGCCTATGTGTTTGAGACTCTTCCCCACTTTCCCTCTATTAGTTTCAGTGTATCTGGTTTTATGTGGAGGTCCTTGATCCACTTGGACTTGAGCTTTGTACAAGGAGATGGGAATGCATGTATGGGCATTCTTCTACATGCTGACCTCCAGTTGAACCAGCACTGTTTGATTAAAATGCTGTCTTTTTTTCCACTGGATGGTTTTAGCTCCTTTGTCAAATATCAAGTGACTATATGTGTGTGGGTTCATTTCTGGGTCTTCAATTCTATTCCATTGATCTTCCTGCCTGTCTTGGTATCAATAACATACAGTTTTTATCACTGCTGTTCTGTAATACAGCTTGAGGTCAGGGATGGTGATTCCCCCAGAAGTTCTTTTATTGTTGAGAATAATTTTTGCTATCTTGTGTTTTTTGTTATTCCAAATGAATTTGCAAATCTACTCTATGAAGAATTGAGTTGGAATTTTGTTGGGGATTGCATTGAATTTGTAGATTGCTTTCGGCAAGATGGCCACTTTTACTATATTAATCCTGCCAATCCATGAGCATGGGAGATCTTTCCATCTTCAGATATCTTTGATTTCTTTCTTCAAAGACTATAAGTTCTTGTCATACAGATCTTTCACTTGCTTGGTTAGAGTCACACCAAGTTATTTTATATTATTTGTGACTATTTTGAAGGGTGTCATTTCACTAATTTCTTTCGAATCCTTTTTATCCTTTGAGTAGAGGAAGGGTATTGATTTGTTTGAGTTAATTTTATATCCAGCCACTTTGTTGAAATTGTTTATCAGATTTAGGAGTTCTCTGGTGGAATTTTGGGATCAGTTAACTATACAATCATATCATCAGCAAATAGTGATATTTTGACTTCTTCCTTTCCAATTTGTATCTCCTTGATCTCCTTTTGTTGTTTAAATGCACTAGCTAGAACTTCAAGTACTATATTGATAGATAGGGAGAGAGAAGGCAGCCTTGTCTAGCCTCTGATTTTAGTGGGATTGCTTCAAGTTTCTCTCCATTTAGTTTGATGTTGGCTACTGGTTTGTTGTATATTGCTTTTACTATGTCTATGTATGGGTCTTTAATTACTGATCTTTCCAAGACTTTTAACAAGAAGGGATTTTGAATTTTGTCAAATGCTTTTTCAGCATCTAATGAAATGACCATGCATTTTTTTCCTTTGAGTTTGTTTATATAGTGGATTATGTTGATGGATTTCCAAATATTGAACCATCCCTGCATCTCTGGGACCAAGCCTACTTGATTATGGTGAATGATCATTTTGATGTGTTCTTAGCTTTGGTTTGTGAGAATTTTGTTGACTAATTTTGAATCGATGTTCATAACGGAAATAGGTCTGAAGTTCTCTTTCTTTTTGGTTGGGTCTTTGTGTGGTTTAAGTATTAGCATAATTGTGGCTTCATAGAACAAATTCGGTAATGTTCTTTCTGTTTCTATTTTGTGAAATAGTTTGAAGAATATTGGTATTAGGTCTTCTTTGAAGGTCTGATAGAATTTTCCACTAAACCCATCTGGTTCTGTGGTTATCATTGAGTAGAGCGTTGTTCAGCTTCCATGTGTATGTGGGCTTTCAGTTGTTTTTGTTGCCATTGAAGACTAGCTTTATTCTGTGATGATCTGATAGGATGCATTGGACTATTTCAATCTTCTTGTATCTGTTGAGGCCTGTTTTGTGACAATTATATGGTCAATTTTGGAAAACGTACCTTGAGGTGCAAAGAAGAAGGTATATTCTTTTGTTTGAGGATGAAATGTTCTATAGATATCTGTTAAATCTATTTGCTTCATAACTTCTGTTAGTTTCACTGTGTCTTTGTTTAGTTTCTGTTTCCATGATCTGTCCATTGCTGAGAGTGATGTGTTGAAGTCTCCCAGTCTTATTGTGTGAGTTGCAACATGTTCTTTGAGCTTTAGTAAAGTTTCTTTTATGAATGTGGGTGCCCTTGCATTTGGAGCACATATGTTCAGAATTGAGGGTCTATCTTGGTAGATTTTTCCTTTGATGAGTGTGAAGTGTCCTTCCTTATCTGTTTTGATGACTTTTGGGTGAAAGTGGATTTTATCCGATATTAGAATGACTATTCCAGCTTCTTTCTTGGGACCATTTGCTTGGAGAATTTTTTCCAGCCTTTTACTCTGAGGTAGTATTTCTCTTTGTCACTGCAGTGTGTTTCCTGTATGCAGCAAAATGCTGGGTCTTGTTTATGTATCCAGTCTGTTAGTTTATGTCTTTTTATTGGGGAATTGAGTCCATTGATGTTAAGAGATAGTAAGGAAAAGTTATTTTTGCTTCCTGTTATATTTGTTGTTAGAGGTGGAATTATGTTTGTGTGGCTATCTTCTTTAGAGTTTTTTTTTGAAAGATTACTTTCTTGCTTTTTCTATGGTGTAGTTTCCCTCCTTGTGTTGGTTGTTTTCCATCTATTTTCCTTTGTAGGGCTGGATTTGTGGAAAGACATTGTGTAAATTTTGTTGTTTCATGGAATATCTTGGTTTCTGTATCTATGGTGATTGAGAGTTTTGCTGGGTATAGTAGCCTGGGCTGGCATTTGTGTTCTTTTAGAGTCTGTATGACATCTGCCCAGTATCTTCTAGCTTTTATACTCTCTGGTGAGAAGTCTCGTGTAATTCTGATATGTTTACCTTTATATGTTACTTGACCTTTTTCCTTTATTGCTTTTAACATTCTTTCTTTGTTTAGTGCATTTGGTGTTTTGATTATTATGTGATGGGAGGAATTTCTTTTCTGGTCCAGTCTATTGGAGTCCTGTAGGCTTCTTGTATGTTCATGGGCATCTCTTTCTTTAGGTTAGGGAAGTTTTCTATAATTTTGTTGAAGATATTTACTGGCCCTTAAGTTGGGAATCATCGCTCTCTTCTATTCCTATTATCTTCTCATTGTGTTTTGGATTTCTTGGATGTTTTGTGTTAGGAGCTTTTTGCTTTTTACATTTTCTTTGTTGTGTCAATGTTTTCTATGGTATCTTCTGCACCTGAGATTCTCTCTTCTATCTCTTGTATTCTGTTGGTGATGCTTGCATCTATGACTCCTGATCTCTTTCCTAAGTTTTCTATCTCCAGGCTTATCTCCCTTTGTGATTTCTTTATTGTTTCTGTTTCCATTTTTAGATCCTGGATGGTTTTGCTCAATTACTTCACTTGTTTGATTGTGTTTTCTGGTATTTCTTTAAGGAATTTTTGTGTTTCCTCTTTAAGTGCTTCTACGTGTTTACCTGTGTTCTCCTGTATTTATTTAAGGGAGTTATTTATGTCCTTCTTAAAGTCCTCTATCATCATCATGAGAAGTGAATTTTAGATCCGAATCTTGCTTTTCCGGTGTGATGGTATATCCAAGACTTGCTATAGTGGGAGACATGGGTTCTGTTGATGCCAAGTAACCTTGGTTTCTGTTGCTTGTATTTTTATGCTTGCCTCTCACCGTCTGGTTATCTCTAGTGCTTCCTGTCCTCACTGTATCTGACTGGAGCCTGTTCCTCCTGTGATCCTGGTTGTGTCGGAACTCCTCAGTGTCCTGTTGTATCTGAGATCCTGTGATTCTGGGATCCTGTGAACCTAAGAGCCTGGGTGTGTCAGAGCTCCTGGGAGTCAGGTTGCCCCTGAGATCCTGAGATCCTGGTGTGACCAAGCTCCTAAGATCCTTTGATCCTATAATCCTGGATGTTTTAGAGCACCTGGGAATCAAGCTTCCTCTGAGTGTTATGGGACTGGGTGTGCAGCTAGGACCCAAGATCTGCTCAGGGCACTGGCTCAGATTGGAAGGAACCTGTGCCACTGGCCGCTGGACAGGGTTCCTGCTGGACCCTCTTACTCCAAGTGATGGAGGAGATGTTGTGGCCTGTTCACCTATGATCCTCTGATCTTGGGCATGTTCGAGCCCCTGGGAGTCAAGCTTCCTTTGAGTGTCGTAGGACTGGGTACAGAGATAGCACCCAAGGTCTATGCATTTTCTTTGTATGAAATAAAGTCCTCTGCTAGCTATCCCATGTTGTTCTCATCTGCCTGCATGTATTCAAGATGGAGGTTTTCTCTATCACATGCCAGATGCCTCTGTTCCATGTTCCATTTCATAATAGTGCTGCCACTTCTAAATAATGCCAAAGTTGAGGAGCACGTCTTTTTCTCACAACCATGTAAGAATCAAACTATAAACTTAGGAAAGTTTTTTTGTTTTTGTTTTTTGTTTTTCAATACAGGGTTTCTCTGCGTAGCCCTGGCTGTCTTGGAACTCACTCTGTAGACCAGGCTGACCTTGAACTCAAAAATCCACCTGCTTCTGCCTCCCAAGTGCTGGGATTAAAGGCGTGCACCACCACTGCCCGGCGTGAGGAAAGGTTTTACATTAAAGGTAATATGGTATTTCTGACCTCACTAAAGAGTATCTCCCCCATTGCTTTGTGGAACATCATTAAATAAATATTAACCTTCCATATATAAAAAAATGTAATGCAGTGCCAAGCTATTTTTTCCCCAAGGATTTGGATTCCTAACAAGTTAACTGGAGGAATCCCTTTTGTTTTCTATATTTTGGTAGTTTCGCGATCCAAACCAGCAAATACATAAATTTATTATAACTCCAGCCCCCTGAAAATGAATCCAAATAAATCAACCATGGCCATTACTGCCAACTGAGCCCACTGGAGAGGGTCCATGGAGCAGTGTAATTAGCTGCCATTATGTGGCTACAAGCCTGCAATTTCCTTACTGCCTCTGACCCACTGCATGGCTTAAGTAAGTATTTGCACGAAAACTCATGATAATTGATCCCCTTCTGTGTCAAGTGTCTTCATAACTTTAAAAATTAAAGATGCAGGATGCCTCGAGTGGCTTGGATAGGCAATTTGATTCCAATTTTATTATCACAAAGGGTCCATAATATGCATGAAGTGTCCTGTCTGATTAGCCATGCTTCAGCAGTTCCCTGCTCCATTTCAGTCTCTGTTTGTACCCATCCCCCTCTGTCTCCATCTCCCATTCAACTTCTTTCCCTTCCGAAAAACCTGGAAGCATCCTCTTGCAGAAATTTGCTAGGTGTTCAAATAAGTTGCCTAATTTTTGGATGGGCTTAGACAGTGTACTGTTCCCTGCTACACCGGCTGACCATCAGAGATGAAAATGATTCAGATCTCTTCCAGTGAGAAAAAAGTCGAGGATTAGGTGATGTGGGAAATTTTTCTCTAAATTGAATTTTTTCCTGTCTGCATTCTCAGGACCTAATTATACAAAATGAAGCAAGCAGAAAAGCCATTTCATTCCACAGCTTGTGAAGTGAAGTTCTGGGCTCACCTTGCAGCAGCTGTGTACAATATTGCCAGCAAGTTACATATAATTTAAGAACCAAGAAATTTAGTCCCAGAGTCGACTTCTTGGGTTTCTATTTGTGCACATTTCCCAGTAAAGTCGGTGCTCTTGTCTTTATTATTTGTGAGAACATCTGATATTCATTTTACTGTTCATTTGTAAAATGAAACAATACAGTATTAAATTATTCTTTACTGCAGAAGGCTACAAAAGCAGGGATAGTCACTAACTTCAGTGGCAAAGGCATCAGTGACATATTAATTTGCTCCCATAGGGCCAGTGACTCTGTCTGAATCAGGGCCCTGCATCCAGGAGGCCTTTTACTTGACCATTGCTGAGAAAACCTATCCAAAATAAGTCAAAACAAACAAAACAAACAAATAAACAAACACCTCCAAAGTATTTAATAGAAAAAAAATCAAATACTATTAGAAAATAACCATTACCATACAGGGCTTTATTTTATGGAGCAAGTTGGCTTCCTGAATGGGTGAACAAAAATCCACAGGGGAGCAGTAATTAAGTTCCCAAGCTTAGACTATCCTGAGGGTGTGTCCCGCTACAGAATTTGGGGTTTTCTTTAATACTGTGAGCCATTCTTGTAGCTATAAACAAGCTTTATAGCTTTGTCCCTTTATAGACTTGTCCCTTTAAGTCTGTGGCAATCTACACTCGTACTGCAGATGGTTGAGTATATTCAGATGGTTGGGTATCCAGTATTCATCAGAATCTCTAGTTACAGTGGCTTCTGGAGAGAGAAAGAGAGAGAGAGAGAGAGAGAGAGAGAGAGAGAGACTCTGTAAGTGTGTGTGTGTGTATGTGAGAGAGAGACAGAGAGTATATGTGTGTGCACGTGTGTGTGTGAGAATTTGTGTGTGTGAGTTTGTATGTGCATATATGTGTATAGTGTGTGTATCTGTTGCTATGTAAACCATAATTGTCTTTTCTTTTTAAAAGCAATTTTTCTTCTGTAGCTCTTGATCAAATCTTCCAAATGACTGCTTATGAGATGACTTTAACATCTTTAAAATCTGTGCTTTGGTGTTAAATATTAATCACTTCTTACAAATTTAGTATTTTCATCCTTAACTTTAGTTTTTATTGCTATTAGTGCTATTTATGACGTTCAAACTTGAATCAAATGGCCCCATTAAATTCATTCCTGACTCTAAGACATCAATGTCACAATGCGTTCTTGTCTTATGACTGATTCACAATATGAATTCTCTGACAAACACACAGTATTGAGTCTCCAAAATTAATTTGTGAGATACAGACTTTTCTCATGTTTAGAGAAACAGTAAAACAAATAGCAAGTCTAAGAACTATTAACGCTGAATCCAAAAATACGGTTTCTTAATTTAACTGCTGGTTGGATTAGACATAGTTTATGATTCAAACACTAAGGCTTATGATGTTGTATGGAGAAATTAGTTATGTTACATTAACAATGAACTAGTTTCATGCCATTTGAAAGTAACTGTATAAACTGATTTTTAAAATATAATTATTTATTTATTTTATGTATACGAGTACACTGTTGTCCTCTTCAGACACACCAGAAGAGGGCATTGGATCCCATTACAGATGGTTGTGAGTTACCATGTGGTTGCTGGGAATTGAACTCAGGGCCTCTAGAAGAGCAGCCAGTGTTCTTAACCACAGAGCCATCTCTCTAGCACCTGTAAACTGATATTTTATAATTTTTATAGAAATTTTCTCACTAATAGTAATGAGGAAAATATCCAAAAGTACAGTCAGATTAAAACTGCATTTCTCATCATTATAAACTAGAACTACCACTATGGAAATCAGTATGAGAATCCTCAAAATATTAAAAATAAAACTACTATATGAGCACGCCATTGCACTCCTGGATATATATCAATAGGTCTCTATACCCGAGTCCAGGGATACTTACACATACACATTTATTTCTTCACTATAGCAAGAAAAAGGAGTGAGCTTAGATATACATTCACAGAAGAATAAATAGATAATAAAAATGTGGCATACATAATAGAATTTTACTCAGCTGTGGTGGAAAATGAAAATATGAAATTTGAAGGAAAATGAATGGAACTGGAAAAGATTATGGCGAATGAAGTGACTGTCTCAGAACACCAAAGATCTGTCCTCACTCATATGTGGATACTGTGAGTGGATCTATGTTCATAAATCAGAGGTTATCAGAGTGATACAAACTATGAAGCTAGGCAGGTGACCGTAACAGATGTTGACAAAAGGGATGAAGGAAAAGCCCACATGTGTGTGACATGGAACTGGAAGAGATGTCAGTGGGAGCACACAAGGGAGATGGAAGACGCTATGGACAAAGGGCACAACACAAATAATTCCTTTTAAAAATGTCGTAATGAAATGCAGTTCCTTGTCAAGTTATAAAAGTAAAATTAAGACGTGCATTTTAAAGATATAGTAGTTTGTATGGTTCAGAACAAATCACAGATTTCTACTTTTGGTTTTAGGCTATTTTCTTCCAAGTTAGATATTGGTGTCTATGCAACATTGAATATTTCATACATGTTTAACATGTCCATTCATCCTGTCATATGTATCAGTGATTTATCAGTCTATTCATCTGTCATGTATGCTTGTATGTATGTAGATATGTATTTATAATATCTATCTATCTATCATCTATAAAATTAGTCAGGGTTCTCTGGAGTCACATAACTTATGGAATGTCTCTCTCTATTAAGGGAAATTATTGGAATGACTTACAGTCTACAGTCTCAACAATGGGCAACTGTGAATGGGAAGTCCAAGAATCTAGTAGCTGCTCAGTCACACAAGGCTAGGTGTTTCAGCTGTCTTCTGTATAAGCTGGAAGCCTGAAGAAGTAGGTTCCAACAGATGTGCTGGCAAGCAAGTGCAAGCAAGTGAAAAAGAACCTTCCTTCTCCCATTGTCTTTATGTAGGCCTCCAGCAGACAGTATGGCCCACATTAAAGATGTGCTCCACCACACCTGGACCTAAGCTGTTCTTTACTTGGAATTAGCTCTGTCCCAGACTGGCCTTGAACTCACAGATCTGCTTGCCTCTGCCCTGGGATTAAAGGCATGGACCACCTTGCCTGGGCTTAAGCTTTTTGGGGTCACTGTGCTTCAGGATCCTGACCTGTGTCTTCCAGCATCAAGATCTGGATCACAGGTATGCCCTCCATTCTGGCTCGTGGTTCATTCTAGATATAGTGTAGTTGCCAACTGGGAATGGCAATCACAATCCATCCCTTGTCGACTTGACATAAGTCATATCTCAGGCCTAAATGAATACAATGACCAAGACATAAATAAGCCTAACATGATGTAACTATCCCTTGTATAATCACAAATGCATTGTAAATTTATAATAGGTCAATGTCCCTTAGGAAACATTCTTTTAGGAACAAAATAAAACAGAAGTACCCATGTCACTTATAATCTTAATTTCTGAAACTAGTTATGTGATCTTAGATGATATTTATAATTACCTTCCTCTACTACCCATTCTGTATTTCCTCCAACCTGTGCAAGCACCTCAGCACATCATGGCTCTCTTCCTGAATTACCCATGCTTTCATTCCTGGCGTGTCTGTACAATTTGTCATCCTGCTCGGATCAGGTTGTTGTAGTTTCTCATTCACTTTAATAATTTTCCAATAATTTCCCCATGGTAATCTGGATCCATCATCCCTCCTCACACTGTTATATTATTGTCTTATCCCATTGGTTTAAGGGCATTAGAAGCCCAAAATGACCAGGTGGAAGTCTGAGCTTCCAGTTCAATGGAATGTTTGTTGTGGCTCCTGGCAAGAACACCCCCTTCTCTGGAACCAAACCTTCTAAGCCGGTGGAACTTAGAGTTTCAGGAACAGGAAGCAAAACTTTCCTGATGGGTCACTAGGAGTGATAATAAGTGGAACTGTTCCCTTTTGCACTCCTTGATTCCTGCATCCATGGATCTTGGCTATGGGAGAAAGCTTATATGATGCAAAGCATCTTCTGCTTTCTGTAGAACTCTGCCCCAGCCCTCCATGCTGCTGCCACCTAATTGGTGCTGTAACTGCATCTTCAGAAGGCCATTCCATCTTTCTATCAGGCCAGCTGCTTCAGGATGGTGGGCAATATAGTAAGACCAGTGAATTCCATGATCCTGGGCCCACTGTCACACTTCTCTGGCTGTAAAATGAGTTCCTTGGTCAGAAGCAATACTGTGTGGAATACTATGAAGGCATTCTGTAAGACCATGGATGGTGGTTTTGGTAGAAGCATTATGTGCAGGAAAGGCAAATCCATAACCAGAATAAGCATCTACTCCACTACAAACAAAACATTGTCCTTTCCATGGAGGAGGTAGTCCAGTGTAGTCAACCTGCCAACAGGTTGCTGGCTGGTTACCTGAGGAATGGTGCCATGTCTGGGGCTCAGCATTGATCTCTGCTGTTGGCAGATCTGGCATTCAGTGGTAGCTTTAGACAGGCCAGCCTTTGTGAGTGGAAGTCCATGTTGCTGAGCCCAAGCATAACCTCTATCTCTGCCACCATGGCCACTTTGTTCATGTGCCTATTGGGCAATGACAGGGACAGCTGGCCTTGCCAACTGAAAGCAAATTGCTTCTGGTAGTCCTTATGGATAGGTATTGAGAAAAAGGCATTTGTTAGGTCAATAGATGCCTACCAGGTACCAGGAGATGTGTTAATTTGCTCAAGTAAGTAAACAACATCTGGTAGAGCAGCTGTAATGAGAGTTATTACTTGATTTAGTTTTTAATAGTCAACTGTCGTTCTCCATGGACAACCTGTCTTCTGTACTGCCCAGATAGGAGAGGTAAAGAGAGACGTGATGGGAACCACCACCCCTACATCTTTGAAGACCTTGATAGTGGCCCTAATTGTGGCAATACATCCAGGAATCCGATACTGTTTTTGATTCACTATTTTCTTTGGCAGTGGAAACTCTAAAGACTTCCATTTAGTTTTTCCAACCATAATAGCCATCATGCCATTGGTCAGGGAACCAATGTGAGAATTCTGCCAACATATATATATATATATATATGTGTGTGTGTGTGTGTGTGTGTGTGTGTGTGTGTGTGTGTGTGTGTGTGTGTATGTATGTATGTATGTATGTATCTCCCAATTTTATATTCTGGAACTGGAGAAATAACCATAGGATGAGTTTGGGGACTGATTGTGAGTTGGACATCAGGAAAAACTCCATTAATAATTTGGTTTATATAAGTCCTGATTTTAACTCGAGGGCCACAATATTTCTTGGGAATCTCCTGGAGTCAGCGTCAATTCAGAACCAGTATCCAGTTAGACCCAAGAAAGTATAATTATTTTCTTATCCCTAGTGTACAGTTACCCTTGTAAAAGGCCATAGGTCCCTCTGGGGAAGAACTGGAGAAAGGCTAACAGCAAAACTTTTAGATGTCTTACTAAGATCCTTCCTCGGGGGAACTTGGTCACTACTTCATTCAATGGATTCTGGGTCTGCAAACTGGCACAAGTCTGGAAATTGATTCACTGGCCCAGATTGCCTTTTTCTATAATCCAATGTAGTCTTTCATTTCATTTGTTTGAGAATTTTCCTGCATATGTAGTGCAAACAGAAATGCAGTTGAGTTCTTATCTATTTCATGACTGGAAACACCAGGACTGATTAGACAGTACCAAAGGTCCATACGAGTCATCCCATTATAAATTTCACCTCTCTGTGCTGACCATTACAGGATAGGTCATGATGAATGTTGTTTTGTCTATGCTGTAGATTATAATAACTACAATCACCTTGCCTCTGGCAATTCAGTGCTGCTACCTGGCCCTTGCTACCTCAGGGCCCAATTAAACCCATTGCATTTAATTCATCCAACTGAGCTGCAGCTCTCTACTCCTAAAGTCTGGCACAAAGAAAAAGGCAACAAAAAAGTCTTCAAATGTGCTGTTGCCCCCTCTCACAATTTTGCATCTTATAAGATTTGTGAAGGACATGTCCTCTGAGTCTTCCCATTGTGGAGACTACATTGTACACAACGTATCCACTCTAGCATTGCAATTTCCCTGAGCCTTAAAATCCCTTTATCAACACTAAGCCAAAGGATACCAGGCATCTCCACCTCCTTTTCTGGAGGCCATCTTTTGATAAATGCTTCAGCCGAGCATTCAAACAAACTTCTGATACCTTTTTAAATCGTGCAAGCTTCCATATTAAACCTAGAATCTCCACTCAGAGGGCCCATAACAATAAACTCAGCCTAATATAATTTTATGTTCCTTTCACTATTATCCCACAGCCTTAAAATCTATTCCCACATGTATTCCCCAGAATTTTGTTTGAATGAATTAGCAAACTCATCAAGCCCCTTAGTAGTGTAGCGCACTTCCTCGTTGGCTATACTTTCTACCTTCCCTCTAGGGGCCTGTTTTGCCTTGAGTTTGATTATAGGTCTCAAGGCAAATATTGGTGAGTCTTGAGGAAATCGGTCTGGCATTTTCTTCAGAGAAAGTCACTGCTGGTTTATCAGACAATGAAGGATTAATTTCCTCATGTGAAAAGGGCAATATTTCAAGGGGTGGGGCTGAGGGTACTATTTTCTAAGGTGAGGTAAACCCTTGAGAATCAGAGAATTCAGAGTTCTTAGCTTCAGTAGGGTCCTCCCACACATCCCCATTTCAAGTAATAGGATCTCATTCTTTGCCAACAAATGCCCTTCCTTTAACTGCTGTCACCCTCTGAACCTTGTGGAGGTTATGGATTATTTAGAAGGTGGAGACGTGCTGGGGTGTGTCACCTGGTGTACTGGCTAGTTTTGTGTGTCAACTTGACACAAGTTGAAGTTATCACAGAGAAAGGAGTTTCAGTTGAGAAAATGCCTCCATGAGATCCAGTTGTAAGGCATTTTCTCAATTAGTGATCAACGGGGAGGGCCCCTTGTGAGTGGTACCATCTGTGGGCTTGTAGTCTTGGGTTCTATAAGAAAGCAGGCTGAGCAAGCCAGGAGAAGCAAGCAAACCAGTAAGTTGCATCCCTCCATGGCCTCTGCATCAGCGCCTGCTCCTTGACCTGCTTGAGTTCCAGTCCTGACTTCCTTTCATGATGAACAGCAGCATGGAAGTGTAAGCTTAATAAATCCTTTCCTCCCCAACTTGCATCTTGGTTATGATGTTTGTGTAGGAATAGAAACTCTGATGAAGACACCTGGGTTAGGAGTAAGATTTGAGAATGTATAGCCTCACCCCACCAGTTCAGTCTCATCATATTTGGGGCTGAAGAGGTGATTTCCCAACTTTCTGCTCTAGCATTCTGTTGCTGTGACTCCCTAACATTGTGGATTCTCCCTCTGAGACTGCAAGCCAAATAAACTTCTGCCACAAGTAACTTTCCTTCATGATATTTGATCACAACTGAAAGTAACTAAGATGGAAACAAATAGCAAATCTGTGAATTGTTCTTTTGCAGCCACATTTGTTACAATGGATTGGTTAAATTGGTACATAAAAGTGTATGTCTAAGTTAAGATTTCATTACTGTGAAGTGACACCATGATCATGGCAACTCCTATAAAGGAAAACGTTTAATTGCGGCTGGCTTACTGTTTAAGAGGGTCAATCCATTATCATCTTGGCAAGCAGCATGGTGGCATGCAGGCAGACATGGTCCTGGAGAAGGACCAGGGAGTTCCACATCTTGATGGGAAGGCAGTAGACAGAGACTGTCACTCACCTTAGCTTGAGCTTAAGAGAACCCAAAGCCTGCCCCCAAAGGTGACACACTAACTCCATCAAGACCACACCTACTCCAACAAGGCCACACCTCCTAATAGTGCCATTCCCTATGAGTCAAGCTTTCAAACACATGAGTTTATGGGGGCACACCTATTCAAACCACCACAATAAGCCAGTCTGTTTTGACTTTTGGTACAAGCTAGCTCTGATAGGTCATACTTTGGGCCATAAAGTTGATAGAATATCAAACTTATCTACTTTCTGTTTAGAAGACATAGACTCATGATAAAATGAATTGAGGAGTATGTCTCAGTGTTACCTTCTTGTGAGATATGTCTAATAATAATAAAAACAATCAGACAGATCTGGAATATATGATCATCTATCAGTTGACTCTCCTGGGTTCCTGAAGGATCAATTTCATAAAGTACCAAGGAGAGGATATGACTCAGACCAAGGCACCAATGAGAAAAAAACATGTAACCACAAGATCCTGAGAAGATATTTAATTTTTTTAAATAAAGAGTCTATTTTGGATAATAATAGAATTTATTTTCTTAGATGTAGAATTGATAGTGTGATGTCATAGAAATATTGTATCTTATGAAGAAGACTTATGCTGAATGAAGTACTTAGGGGTGACATGTAGATAGCTTTTGGAAAGTCTGACAGAAGGTACTGTTAGGTACATGCACATTTGATATATGTACATACATAGATAGCAGGTATTGATAATGTGTTAGTTTAAGGAAAAGAATTTCTTTTTTCTCTGGCACGTATGTGTTCATGTTCCTGCATATGTATGAATAAATACCGAATGGACATGCAAGGGTATGAGTGTGGGTTCTTGCTATCTTCCTTTTTGAGGCAGGGTTTCTTGTTGATTGCGTCTGCATATTACAAGCCGGCTGGCCTGCAAGCTTTTGGGGAGTGCTGTCTTCCATCTCCCCGTAGAAACACTGGCCCTGCAGACATGCACCACATCTGGCTTTTTCACATATTCTGGGGATCCAAATTATGGGCCTCACACTTGCACTTCAAGTTCTTCACCCACTGAGTCATCTCTCCAGCTCTCTTAAACTGTTGATAAAAAGATAGTATCTGGAGTAGATTGTCCAACAATTTGTATTAGCAGTTCTTGGAAAATCTGAAATACAAGCAAGTTATCAGAGTTTTAAAGAACATTTTCTTTAAGAGCAGAATGCTATACAACTGATATTTCTTGTATTTGGAGCAGGGGTTGTTTGAATGCCCATGTCTTGGTGCTGCTATAGTTATGCAGCAGTTCAATGGAATGACTGTACAATTCATCTTGCCTAATGAGTTGATGAGAGAATACTAGGCCCTCAGTACGGTATTCCAATAGAAATGACTAACATAGGCCTCCAGGGGACTTCGTGAATAAATTATGCTTTAAATATCCTAGGAAACTGGTTTCATTAAAATTTAAGCATGCAAAGATTTTGTAATCAATATTTGTGTAAACACTTGCAAAACAGCTCTCAGTATATTAACTTTGTAAAGAACTACAGAAATAGTTTAATTATAGTCCTGTAAAAGGAGACAAAGCCAAAGAGCCTAGCAGCATTAATCATTTTTTAAGATGCAGGATTATGGACAGTGGTTTTTGTTTTTGTTGTTTATCCTTTCTTTTTCTTTTTGTTTTATTCCTAAATTATCACTATTATTTCATTTGGTGCTGAGGAAATAAACAAACAAAAAATAAGCAAGCAAAAGCAAAAACAGCAGCCAACACTCTCCAATGAAAGGTGGAAAAAATGCAGATTACAGAAAGAAATCCACCAGGGAAGATGCATCCAGGGCTCAGAGGCCACAGGGGATCAGGCTTAGTGGGGTCTGTTGCTTAGTAAGAATGTTCAGTAGGCATTCTGCACATGAAAATGTGTGTGGGGGGGGCACATGTTATGAGAGAGAGATTTATGTGGTACGATCAGCCTGGCTTTCCTAAATGCTGCTTTTAACATTCATCACAGTGCCATTTAAATAAAAGGTACTTATCCTCTCAATTTTCATTTTCTCTCCCATTTGTAAACTGATAATAAGTCTAAATAAGGCCATTGTGGTCGTCAGATGAAGGAAAGTGGAGAGAAGAGGGGAAAGAGAGCAAGAGAAACCCTTCGATATTTATACTATGACAATCTTGGACACACATAATCTCATTTAATCCTTGTAGAACAGTGAGGCACTCTGGGTATAATTCTTTGCCAAGGTCATTTGATCTCCAGGGCCGTGTTAATGCACTGAGCCTGCTTTATGAGTCCTAAAGCCAGATTGTGGAGGTATAGTGTTTCCTCTGCTTTAGCAACCTGGGGGGAATGGCTTTGACAGGTGTGACCTCTTGAGAGGGTACCATTTCCCTCATTACAGCTTCAGGTCCACTGGGACACCTTCGAGTGAGGGTTTTTTTTTTTTTTTCCAGAATTCAGAAACCCAGGCATCAAATTCTTACCTTGGTTCCTAGTAGATCTGAACTAAATGCTAAAAATGGCTTCAAGCAGCCAGACATTTGGCTAAGGGGATACTAGCTTATTTTATTTTATTTTTGTTTGTAACCTTTGCTCTATGAATTAGGATACTGCTTGTATGCTCATGGGTATACAATTCAAGCCACAGATCAATAGATCTAAGTGCCATAGTGGTAGTGAGATATCAGTATTATGTCCTTCTAACCGTGAAGCTGGGGAGAAATTGTTAGATGCTTACAATGGTATGTCCCTCGGTGCTTGTATAACTCCCTCACTGACTGCTCAAGATTTGCCTTGCTGAGTATGATTCTCCATGAGGAGCTGCTTCTGAGCACGGAAGGGATGAAATAGAGCCTAGTCCATCCATCTAAATTTTGTTAAAATATTCGGTCAATAAACTCAGTTTTTAAAATTCCAGATAAAAGGGTATTTTGATTGTTATTTCCAAATTAAAAGAGTATTTTTCATTTGAATGTCCCACAATAACAGTTTATATTATGTGGACCCATGATCTAGTGAGGCATGAAAACAATTTAGCACACCACAGTGTGTGTGTGTGTGTGTGTGTGTGTGTGTGTGTGTGTGTGTAAATTTTTCCTAATACACTGCATTTTAAATGTTACATAAATCACTCAATATTCTTTACCTCAAAGAAATTATTTCTTTTTCTTGAAAACAAGATTAAAGCTACCTAGCATTGTTTCTGAGTACAAGACTCATGGTGTAGATCCCTAAATTAATACACATTTAATTTATATTCTGTTCTGATTTACACAGGGCAATGCAATGACCGAAAAGCGTGGAGGCAATTTAGTTTATTTACACAGAAAAAAGCCACATTTGTTAGTAGTTAATGGTTATTATTTATTTATCCTTCTGAAATCTGCCTCTGCCCTCTGAGATAAAGATTTGGGTTTATACCATCTTCTTAGTTATCTGGTCCAACAGAAGCTTTCCTGGGAGCTGGAAGAGGTGATATTCAAAAACGCAAATATTTAATTCTCCTGCCTGGCTTAGGAAGGCAGCCTGAACATGGCAGAGGCAGGGACACCAGTGATCAGGCTGGGGCTTCCCTGGGTCTGGGTGAGTGCAGAGCACTCCCCTGGCATATGGAGCTGGCTGAGAATTTCTATCATTTTCAAAGATGGCGAGTTCTCACTCTGTTCCTATTGAGTCAGGACAACTACAACTATTGCAAGACTAGGATTCATATAAAATCATTAATTTTTAAAACTGGCTTTCATATAACACAGGCTGGCCTCAAACTCAGTGTGGATGGAAGGTTAACCTTGGATGCCTCCATCACTAGAGCTGCCGAGGGCTATAGGCATGCACCATCTCACCCTGTTTTATAAAGTGCTGGGCATCAAACCAAGGCTTCTCATAAGCTGTCCAAGTACACACTATTCACTGAGCCACGTGTGAAGGTCCAGTGTCAGTATCATTTAAAAAACAAAACTAACTAGTTAGACCAGCTTGTTTCCTTCAGTGTTTCACTGTATACTGGTCCCAAGCTTGCTTCCAGGTGACTGCCAACTTATTGGTTCTTCTAATAATTTAAACTATACTTTTCTCTTTTTGATGCTAAATCTTCCATTTGACAGTTTCTGCTACCTAGAGATGCCCGTGTTAGACAGTGAGATACTTAAGTTAGAATTGTGTAGAATAATTATGTATTTAGACAGGTACATTGAAATATAAATACAACATCACTTAAAGTAAGTATTTTAAGGTTTAGCTCATTTTGGGAGTAAAGGAATATATTTTTGAAACATTTTTATGTTTATAGTGTTTTAATCACAGCATGTATATGATGTCATAAATTATTTGAGAATTTCTAAAAATATAGTTATATAAAACATAAGAAACCAGAGCACAAAACATTTTGTAGTTGGAATTAAATGGAATTTCCTGAATGATCATGATAATAAAATACATCTTGGTGGCATGGGATTTCTTATGAAATAAGAATTTATTGGTAATTCTATGGGAATGTGTGAGAAGGTGAATGTGACTGGGGAGCTGAGGGCGTTTTGATGAAAGCCAGTGGAATATTCCTCAGAATTTCATTTATTTTTGAGAGAAAAGATCGTCGCACAGTTAACATATTGCATGCCTGTCGGCATCTTATTCTAAAGTACTCTCCACACAAGAGTAATTTTAATAATTAGTACTGTCATTATGCTACTCCTGACAACTTCCAAATGTCTACAGGGAAACGAAGGTCAGTGTGTGTGTGTGTGTGTGTGTGTGTGTGTGTGTGTGTGTGTTCATGACTGAGACCTTCTCTATCCTTAAGTAGCATTTAGTATCATAAAATTACATAGCTTCATTCAGTGAGGCCAGATAAGGAGAAAACAAATATAATTCTAATTGTAATCTGAGACTAAAAATTTTGTACATTATTATCAGAAAGGCTGCTTTTTAAAAAAATTGGTTCTTTTACTCATTTACATTTCAAATGTTATCACCCTTCCCAGTTTCCCCTTCACAAGCCCCTATCCCCTCCTCCCTCACCCCTGCCTCTATGAGGATGCTCCTTCACCTGCCCTCCCACTCCTGCCTCAGCTGCCTAGCGTTCATCAAGCCTCCATAGGACCAAGGGGCTCCCCTTCCAGTGATGACAGATAAGGCCATCCTCTGCTACATATCTAGCTGGAGCCATGGGTCCTTCCATGTGTACTCTTAGGTTGGTGGTTTAGTCCCTGGAAGCTCTGGGGAGGTCTGGTTGGTTGATGATGTTGTTCTTGGAAAGACTTTTTGCTTTAAAATATTTTCTTTTAAATATGGAGAAAAATGATGGATTTTATAAAAATTGTTATCAATTCCAGTAATAAAAGAAATAGCAACAAAATCACCTTTTGCATAAAGGCTCAAGTCAGTCTTTTTAACTGTTGGTTGACATTCTTTTCAAGACAAGTAAAAGCATGTTCTGACCTCTGGGAAGCTCAAAATGTCCAGAGGAGTGATGAAGAGCCACGCATGAGGTTAAAGCCAGTAGATCCCAATCTGTTCACTCAACATCACCAGAGAGTGTATCTAAAAAAATACTGATCATTCCCAACTTTCTACCATGACATTCTAATTATTTTAATCAGAGACACAGTGTTTTTCAATATCTCCTAGATGATTCCAATATTTAGCCAAGAACTGCAACAACTTATATATCAAAGTACAACATAAATATAACATAAATACTTTGGTGGGCACTGCAGGTATATACCGCATATCATTATTCTGAAGCTATGTCTTGCTATTTCTAATTGTAGTAACACTATCCGGTTTCCAAATCAAACGTGTTAGGTAATAACAGCTTAGCTTAATAAATAGGCACTTACCTTGCATCCGACTATCATTGGTTAATAAAGACACAAACACAATTTTTTCTTGCTAGTGCTAACACTTAAGTTTATCCTATATCAGGTATTTCTAATGGTCCTCTATTCTCAGTTAGCTTAAATAATTCTTAGTTTTTTTCAGTGTAAAATTTATGGCTAATGAGATATAATATTCATGTTACTATTGCATAAAAATTAAGGCACCAAGAATTTCCTAAGAGCCTTTTGTATTGAGATTTTTAACATCTTATAAGTTTTCTGATTGCAGAATATGTAGTAAGCTATACTTTTCATTTTTATCCTATAGCATACGCACACTTGGTCTGCACCAGACTTGGTTATGAGGAGGATAGAAGATATGACTGGGGTGGGGGGTGTGCAGACAAATTCTGGAGAAACCAGATCAATATTTAAATTATAGCTATGGCTCAGAGTAGCCACCATAACTTTATGAATGATTTTCCTAAGTTATGATGCATGGGCTTGTGACAGAAAGAGAACAAAGCAATACAATTTGCATGCCCAGTATCAGATGATTTTTAAATTTATGTTGGATCCAACTTGCATAGTAGCAGTTGGGAAAGTAGAAAAAATACCCTAAAAATGATATATAGAGTAAGAAAAGATTTTTCAATACTTTTATTTTTTACAGTCCAATCGTTACCCCCCTCCAAGTCTGCCCTCCCACAGTTCCTCATCCCATGCCTTCTCCCATGTCTCCAAGACCATGTCCTCAACTCCCCGCACCCTGCCAGGCCTTCCCACTCCCTGGGGCCTCAAGTCTCTCCAGGGCTAGGCATGTTTTCTCTTACCGAGGCCAGACCAGGCAGTCCTCTGCTGTATATATGTGCCGGTGTCCTCAGACCAGCTAGTGGATGTTGGCTGGTTGGTGGTTCAGTGTCTGAGAGATCTCAGAAGTCTAGTTAGTTGAGATGACTGGTTTTCCTATGAGGTTGTCCTCTTCAGCTTTTCCCAGCCTTTCTCTAATTCAAACACTGGGGCCCCTGACTTCAGTCCATTGTTTAGGAGCAAGTATCTGCATCTGTCTCAGTCAGCTGTTTGTTGGGCCTCTTGGAGGACAGCCATGCTAGGCTCCTGTCTGTAGTAAACACAGCATAGCATCAGTAATAGTGTGAGGCGTTGGAGCCTCCCCTTGAGATGGATCCCAATTTGGCCAGGTTACTGGACCTCCTCTCCCTCAGTCTCTTCTACATTTTTGTCCCTGCAGTTCTTTTAGACAAGAACAATTCTGGGTCACATTTTTTGACTGTGGGATGGCAACCCCATCCCTCCACTTGATGTCCTGTCTTTCTACTGGAGGTGGACTCTACAAGTGCCCTCTCCCCACTGTAGGGTATTTCATCTAAGGTCCCTCCCTTTGAGTCCTGAGAGTCTCGAACATCCCAGGTCTCTGGCACATTCTAGAGGGTCCCGCCACCTCTCATCCTCTGAGGTTGCCTGTTTCCATTCATTCTGCTGGCCCTCAGTGCTTTTCTCCTGTTCTCCCCACCCCAATACCTGATCATATTCTCCTTTCCCCCTCCCTCTCCCCTCTCTCACCCAGACCACTCCATCCCTATGCCTCATGTGATTGCTTTCTTCTCCCCCTCAAGTGGGTTTGAAACATCCTTACTTGAGCCCTTCTGTTTGTAAACCTTCTTGAGTTCTGTGGATTGTATCCTAAGTATTCTGTACTTTGTTGGCTAATATCCACTTATTAGTGAGTATATACCACACATGTCCTTTTGGGTCTGAGTTACCTCACTCAGGATGATATTTTCTAATTCCCATTCATTTGCCTGCAAAACTCAAGATGTCCTCATTTTTTATAGCTGAATAATAGTCCATTGTATAGATGAACCACATTTTCTGAATCCATTCTTCTGTTGTGGGACATCTGAGTTGTTTCCAGCTTCTGGCTATCACCAATTAGATCGCAATTAAAGTAGTGGAGCATGTGCTCCTGTGGTATGGTGGGCATCTTTTGGGTATATGCCCAAGAGTGGTATAGCTGGGTCTTTAGGTAGATCTATTTCTAATTTTCTGAGAAATCTCCAGATTGATTTCTAGAGCATTTGTACCAGTTTGCAATCCCACCAGCAATGGAGGAGTGTTCCTTTTTCTCCACATCCTTGCCAACATGTGCTGTCACCTGAGTTTTTGATCTTAGCCATTCTGATTGGTGTAAGGTGAATTTCAGGGTCATTTAGAATTGCATTTCCCTCAAGACTAAGGACCTTGAACATTTCTTTAAGTGTTTCTCGACCATTCGAAATTCCTCTGTTGTGAATATTGTGTTTAGCTTTATACCCCATTTTTAATTGGGCTGTTTGTTTTTTTGGTGGTTAGCTTCTTGAGTTCTTTATGTTCTGGATATTAGCCCTTTATCGAATGTGGTGTTAGTGAAGATTTTTTCCCAATCTGTAGGTTACTGATTTGTCCTAATGATTATGTCCTTTGCCTTATAGAAGCTTTTCAGTTTCATGAGGTCCCATTTATCAATTCTTGATCTTAGAGCCTGAGCCATTAGAGTTCTGTTTAGGAAATAATCCCCACCCCCATGTCAATGAGTTCAAGGCTCTTTCCCACTTTCTCTTCTGTTAGATTCAGTGTTTATGGTTTTATGTTGTGGTCCTTGATCCACTTGGACTTGAGCTTTGTGCAAGGTAACATATCAATCTATTTTCATTTTTCTACATACCAACTTCCAGTTAAACCAGTACCATTTATTGAAAATAAATAATCATTTTTTGATTATATATTTTTGGCTTCTTTGTCAAAGATCAAGTTTCCATAAGTGTGTGGTTTTATTTCTGGGTCTTCAATTCTATTATATTGATCAACCTGTCTGTTTCTGTACCAATACCATGCAGTTTTTATCACTACTGCTCTGTAGTATAGCCTGAGGTCAGGGATGATGATTCCTCCAGAAGTTCTTTTATTGTTCAGAATTGTTTTCACTATCCTGGGTTTTTTGTTGTTTTTTTTTTTTATATGAAATTGAGAATTGCTCTTTGCATGTCTTTGAAGAATTTTGTTGGAATTTTGATGGATATTGCGTTGAATCTAAATGAACTATATTAAATCCCAAATTTAAGCATTGAGATGGATGTTTGCAGAGAGCACATGATAGACATTTCTATGAGATACATTTAGGGTCTATTCTGTTTCCTTCATTTTCTCATGTTTCAAAAAAACAATCTTCTAGCTCATTTTACTCTTGTGTATAACATTGGATCTTCCTGGTTTGCTCTACATCCTTTGTATAAACCTATCAAAACTAAACATTTCTCTAACTTGTAACTTTTTATCAGTGAGAAATAATCTCTTGTGATATAGCAGAAAAGTATTCAAAATTAAAGTAGAAAAATATTCAAAATATCTGATATAGACTAAGAAATATTTTTGTCATTTATTTATTTATTTATTTATTTATTTATTTATTTATTTATTTATTAATTTTACGCTCCAGATTTTATGCCCCCGTCCACCCTCTGACTGTTCCACATCCCATGCCTCCTCCCCATCTCTTGCTTCCACAAGGATGGCTGCACCCCCAATCCCCCACCCAACCAGACCTCTAAACTAGAGGGACCTCTAGTCTCTTGAGGTTTAGGAGGATCTTCTCTGACTGAACCAAGACTGGGCAGTCCTCTGCTGTATATGTGTTGGTGGTGCACTCCAGAAGACCCAACAAGCAGCTGAAAGGGTCAGATGCAGCTATTTGCACCCAACCAATGGACAGAAGCTGCTGACCCCGACAGTTGAATTAGGGAAAGGCTGAAAGAAGCTGAGGAAGAGGGCGATCTGGCAGGAGGACCAGCAGTCTCAATTAACCTGGACCCCGAGATCTCTCAGACACTGGACCACCAACTAGACTAAGACATTTTAAAGAAACTATAGTAAATCCCAAATTTAAGCATTGAGATGGGGATGCTTATGCAGAAGTGTTCTTTTATCTTAAGTTCTGTAACCCTACAGGATAGCTCTGCCTTCCATCTGCGGCAATGGCAGCCGTGTGTAAAACCTCCCTCCAGTTGGCATGACTTCATTTCATATTTTCAATATTAAAAATAATTTTTATTTTTCAGAAACACAGAACTTGCCTCCTACCATCAAGAAATCAAACTTCAGCAACAAAGCACGACAACCAGCGGCCATCTGGAATCACTCCTCCCTGTGTTGTGAGCTTATTTGTAAGGACAACTTTTGGCAGAAACTGTCCAAGGAATCATTTCTTCAGAGGGTCTGCATATTTTCTTGTACATTTGCATAGCAAAAATTACTAAGCACAATTTGATCCCTTAACTTTTCATTTTCCACAACTGGTAATGCGTGTTTGCAGATTACTCTGCAACTGACAGCTGATGTAGGTTCCTTTCAACAGGCAAACTTTGACCAACAAATTTAATGGAATTCAACTTTTAAACATAAAATAGACTTTTAAAATAATTAATTTTATGATGGAATATATCTACTTATAAGTAAATCTGGAGGAGGTTAGGTTAAATATTAGTTTTCATTTAGGAGTTAGGCAAAAATAACCCCATGTGTAGGAAGAATCCCAGGTGTCAGATTGTCGGCCCTATTATCGAGTGGCAATCACTGAGTCTGTTATGTAATGGGTACAGATTGAATATTTGTTTGATGCGTACCAACATGTAAAAAGCATTGTTCTTTACTATCAAGAATTTTAGTGAGTACACCAAGTTAACTATTTATGATCCAGAACACTTTTGAGGGAATTACAGGCTTCTGCTCAGTTTTCTGCCATGAGACCTTACTACAATTAATTCCAAAATGATACTATATAACTGTGCCTCAGTTGTTTTCTGACAACACAGTTTCATCAATAATATATGAAATTTTCAAGTATAATTTTGAATAAGAAATCAAATGTTTGAATGAGTTTACAAGGAGCCCTCCTGCTTAGTAATTTTATCGTGCATGTGTGTGCCTGTGCACATGTGCTCATGTGTGTGTATGTGTGTTTCCTTTTAAAAAAATAATAAAAGAAGTAATGTAAGCCACCCTTGAATCTAATAAAAAGAAATCTGAGATTCATAACAAAACAGTAAGCTTGTATGGAGCTGTTCCATCCTTAGACATTAGAGATTCAGAGTAGAGTTAGAAACCACCACCCAATTACATGAAGGAGACAGAAATTCTTCATGCCTTATAGGAAGAGTTTATGCCAAGAACAGAAAAGAAAATTAACTTAAAATTCTTGGAATGATAAAGCTATAAAGATATTCTGAAATGAAGCAAGCAATCAAGGGACATGCTTTACGAAAAACATAGCAGGTGGGCACGGTGGCACACACTTTTAAGGGCTTCCCCTGGAAGGCTGAGCCAGGTGGATCTCTACATTTGAGGCCACTCTGGTCTATATAGCAAATTCAAAGACAGCCAGGAGTACAGAGAGAGATCCTGTCTCCAACAAAACAAAAAATGAACCAACCAATCAAACCAAAACAAACCAAAACAAACCAAAACAAACTAAACTAAAAAAAAAAAAAAAAAGAAAGAAAGAAAAAGAAAAAGGAAAAGAAAAAAAGAAAAAGGTAGCAACAGTGTAATTACTACATAAATATGTGAAGTCTTTAAATACATAACCAGAAAAATAATTGACTAAACTTTTCCAAAATACTTGCTAGCTATGGAAGTGAAAAAAATAAAGCAGCAGTAAGACAAAATGAGTAAAATAATTAGAGTTATGATCTGATTTTTCAAATATTTATTTTTATCATATTGTATTAATATACCAAATATAAATTTTAATTTATATATCTCAGTTAATATTTAAAATTATGCAAAATATAATGGATAATTTTCCCATTGATAACTTATATTCTTTTTACAAAGTTTTGTCATTTCTGGAGAGTGTTTAAGTTATCAGATATTTATCATTCAATTTCTCTAAAATTTATGTATATTAATAGGTAGCTTACTTTTTACTGTTTTGTACATTCACAATGCCTCTGACTTTTAAATGATTCATTATTATGTTATTTCTGCAGAGAAAGATAGCTATTCTAAGTCATAACACTCATACCTTCAAAATCGGACAAGTAGCCCTAGCCACTAAATATTTTCACAATTGTTTTAATTTAGGAGAATGTTTTAGGAAAGAGTCTCTATTACCAAGAAAAATATTTATCTAAAGTTTGGAAATTAATTCCTTATTTCAGTTCATTATTGTATAATTCAAAATTAATGAAAGTTCATATATAATACATGTAAGCAGAAATAAAAACATGAAACATTCATTATATATCTGAAGTTTATTGCTTAAAAAGATGTATGTTGAATATAATAGTAGCGTATCATATAATAATAGTTTGCATGAGAGTAGAGTTTATGCACTCTTATGCACATGTAACTGGAAGATAGAACTGGGTTAAATGGGCTAAACTGCACAAGTCACTATGAACATGTATGATGGTTCAGGGAAGGGATATCAAAGGGTCATGATATAGAGAATAAATGGGCACACACACACAATAAAACAGTTCTATGGATAAAAAAAATGAACAAAATTTCCCAAACACGAACAAACTAGTTTGAAAACAAGCACAAGACAGAAAACTGATTGCAACCTTCTCAGTCAACCTGCAATGCAGTTAGCCTTCAAATCTAAGCCTGCAGGGTTTTATTTCACGTACTATTGACTGAGTGATATCCTTCATTCATGATTAGCCTTTGAAAACTGTACTTTGAGAGGACGGTAGAGCATTTTATTTCATAAATTAACTCCAAGTAAGTGATGAAGTCACGAGTTTAGGTTGTTTCCTTTTCTTAGTTTTGATTTTTGTGGTGCTGGGATGAAATCCTGAACTTTGCCAATGCTAGGCCAGCACTCTACGCCTAACTGCCTCTTCCCACATTTTGTAATGTTTTGCTTAGTTTTGTTTGAGGTGGGCTCTGGTTGTGGAGCTCTGACTGGCTGGAGATTTACAAGCCTTTGAACTTGCGATGATCCTTATGGGTCTGACTCCTGAGTGCTGGGGTTATAGGTATGAGCCACTAGGTCCAGTCAAAATTTCAATACCTTTAACAAGAAATATCTTTGCTAAGAGTTCTTTTCTCTTTCCCCTCAAATCTTTGGTTAAAGTTAAATGAGGTAGCAGAAGTAGGCTTGAGATCAAGTTTTAAAGTTTGTATATTTATTTTAAAAAGTTCAAAAAGTTTGTGCTGAATTACATCAATATCAGACATTACAAGGATTTAATCTGTGCAGGCCATCATGAGACCCTAATGTTAATTTTTAAACTTTAAAGTATGTACTGGCTACTTTCAAATAATTTATTAATTACTAATGTATGAACATTTTGTTTTTTCCTTCCCTAATAGTCAATAATGTTAAAATAGCATCTTCTCCTTTTTTGAAAATTTTATACATTTATAAAATGTATTATGATCATTTTATCCATCAGTACTCACTTGTCTGGTAAGATGTGCCCTCTGTGCCCTCACGAGGGAGAATAGCATGGCAGTTGTAGAGTAAGTGTGCTGGCCAGACATCGTCAACTTGATACATACCATAGTCACTGTGGGAAATGGAACCTCAGGTGAGGAATAGCCTCTATTAGATTGGCTTTTTGGCCTGCTTCTGGCTGAATATTCTTGATTTCTAGTCGATATTAGAAGGCTCAGCCCAGTATGGTCGATACTATCATTAAGCAGGTGGGCTTGCTTGTTAGTAAGACAGCTGAGCAAATCAGAGGAAGCAAGCTTATAAACAGCATTTCTCCATGGTGTTTGGTTCAGGCTCTTGCCTTGGTTTCCTACTTTAGTTTGTCTTGATGATGGACTATATAGCCTGGAAGCTGAATAAAACCATCCTTTTCTAAGTTACTTCTGTTCAGTGTTTTATCACAATAGCAGAGAAGCAAATTTGGACAGTAACCAACTACTTTCTGTTTGGGTTCTGGTTCACAGGAGGGATTTCATGGCTTGCACTTATAAACCTGTTCATAAACCATTTTTTTTTTTAAAAAAAATTTGAATTCTCGTAATTACTGGTCAGGACAGAAATGTGTTCTACTTTGTAATATAATATAACATATGATTTTCTCTTTGACTTGTAATTCCTTTACATAGCAAACATACTTTTGTGGACATTTGACTTAAATTGCTTGGCTATTATGTTTTCATTTGACACACACATTATATATATAACACTTTTTTGTCATAAAACCTTTAGTATCATTTCTTTTGGGGGTTTTGAGATACTGGTTATTTTATACAGTGTATCACCTCGTGGATCAGTGCCGGGATAGAGCTTGCTACATTATTTTAAATCTTAGTTGCAACCAACTTGAGATAGTGTTGATTTCTAAATAACCAATTTTTCCACCCTTTGTATGGATAAGTTTGCCTCATGTAAATGTTTGATTGATACTGACTTTAATTAAAAAATATTTTAACTCATAATTGGAACTTCATATTGGAATAACTATTATTAAGTATAATAATATTTAATTAGAACAATTAACTCTAGTGTCCTGGCTCTTGATTGCAAGTATGCAAAAAACCCGTTGGTTTGATTGCTGAGAAGAGGGTATAACCAGAATTTAAAGCGAGGAATCATGAAGCCTCTGTGGCAGCCACATCACAATGATGATATCACGTCAGCCTTCTCTTGAGGGGCTTGGTGTATGAGGAGTGTGAGGATTTGCTGAGCGCTATGAGTCACTATGCACACCTATGTTATCAAAGTGTCATGCTGTGCACACATGCAGTGACTACAGTGCAGGTAGCATGTGCCCTTACTGCTGCTCTTAGTCCTCACTGTGGTGATTACTATACAGCGGTCACTACTGTCCTTGGATGTCCTGCTCTGGTGGAGTTCTTAGGGATATCTGTAAGTCAAGATCTTAGTTTGTGCCTTCTTATTTGGAAACACATAGGACTTAAACATCTTTTCATGATCCGCAGTATATATTTCATTTTGAGCTCAGATTTTCTGTTGGTTCAAGCCAAAAAATAACTTGGTCAGAACAAAATTGTATAAATAGTAGATATGCTAAATAACAGCTATGAGAATTCTAAAACGCAAGATTGGAGGTGTGTCTTCATTTTTATTTTTAAGAATTTCACATATGAATATTTTATTTATATCATTTCTATCCCTCCATATCCCCTCCAGATTCCCCTACCACTCCCTCTCAATGTCATGATATTTCTTATTATTACACACACACCATATATATATATATGTATGTATGAGGGTTGGCTCCCTCAGAAGACTAGTTCTTGTTTTCATGGCCATTAATTTCCTGTAGCTCTTCATCTAAGCACAGGGCTCTATGACGTTTCTCCTATCCATGTTGAGATGTCAACTGGTGTTGTCATTGTGCAGGTCTTGTTTAGGCATCCATGCTGTTGAGATCTCATGGATGTAACTTTCCTGCAATATATAGAGTATACTATTTTATAGGAGAATTTCTGGTACCCTGGCTTTTACAATGCTTCTGTACCTTCTTCTTCAATGTTCCCAGAGCCTTAGGTACAGGGATTGTATTGTAGATAGATCAATTCAGGATAAGTACTCCACGGACATTTGTTCTCTGAATTTTAAGCAGTTGTAGATTTCTGTGATTGTCTCTATCAAAGAAACTTCTTTGATGAGGGATGAGAACTACACTTCTCTGTAGGTATAAGAATAAACACTTAGAATGCAGGAAGGGATTGGATTATACTGGTTTAGGAAAGTGGCATTAGTAGATTCTCCTCCAAAAACTGTCACCTAACCAGCCACATGTAGTTGGCTAAACTTGTACTACAGGCACAAATGCCCTTTCATGAAGTAGCCATTAAGTCCAATTAGATTACCCATTAGATTACTGTTACTTACCCATAAGATATAAGTGCCACTATTGAAACATTGGGGATATCTTATTATGCTGGCCATTGCTGTGGTTCACAAGTATTACAGCTGGGTAGAAATATTGACTGTCTTTCTCTCTCATAAGCTTATATAGCACCTGCAGATACTATGAGAGCTAATCCATATGTAGGCTTCAAAGTTAGTTTCAGTTCAATATTTTTTTCAATTATTGTGTCAGAGGAGTGTGATGTCTTCAGCAATAGGACTTTACCTTTAAGTTCTGGAGAGCAACCAAGGCTAATGGCAGTACGCTATATCATTTTGAAAGTTTATTTCTTTCTCCTGTCAAACAACTCAATGCGAGGTTCACCATGCTTGGCACAGGAGATTTTGAGATTTGTCTATGCCTCCTTGTCACACGGGGAAAGGGGCATTGTCACATCAAGTGACATAACTTTATTTTATAAACACACACACACACACACACACACACACACACACACACACACATATTGTAGTATAAATATTTCCTGTTTTTTTTTTTTTTTCCTGTGGCCGTTTCAAGCATCCTTTGTCCCTGGCTCTTCCTCTCCGCAGGCAAATTCCCATTTTCCTCTTCATAGAATGCATTTTGACCAGATTTATCCTTCACTACTTTCTCAGTTACATCTGTCCTGTTGAATTCCTTCTTCAAGAACGATTTTTTTGAAATAAAATTTAGAATATACTATTTGTGGGAAGACAGAAGAAGAGAGAGCGGTGGGGGGGAGAGGGAGAGGGAGGGACGGAGGGAGGGGGAGGGAGAGAGAAAGAGGAAAATCATATTTACTAAAAATCTTCATAGCCCAAACAACCTTACTCAAATTAGCAAGATGGAACACATTTAAGCCTCATAAACACTTTTTGTAATATGCAGTACTAAATGCCAAAATATTTTGTGAATTTTAAGTGGTAACACATTTGGAGGAATGAAAAGTCACTCTGGATTGACAAAAATGCTGGATTAAATAAAATTATAAGAAGGAGATCATTAAGAGAGACTTCCAACTACAGGAGTCATGTGGCACACTACCAAGATAACTCCAGAAGTTTGACAAGAGGATAAAATTGAATCGGAATATAAGTGAAATTTCTTCCCCTTTAAAAACATCTTTTTGATCCTGAAAGTCACTTCTGGCCAGATTTCACAGTCTAACTGATGGTTGAGTTCAATCAGGCTAACAGGATGCTTTTCCATTAAGTATAATCCTTTCCTGAAATTTAAACAAATTCTAAATTTCATTATAAAAATGTGAAAGTGTATAAATTTGAGAAAAATAAACATGACATAAGTTCATAATTAAAATAATCAAAACAACCTTGACCCGCTGGAAGCTCTATCTTTGGGGATGCATTTCTTTCCAGTGCTCGCTGATTAACGGGGAAGGAGGAGACTCTTCATCTGGTCTTGATAGCCATATTGCTTAGGAGGGGGCTTAGCTTGCCGAATAGTTACCTACTGCGGTGTATCAGCAGCAGGCCCCAAAGAAAGCTGAATCCATGCTATTTACACTATTGTTCAACTGGAAATTTCATTCAACTCCATATTTAAAATTTAAAATTTGATAGTCAAAATTCACAGCAAAGCTGTTTTCCATTGTGAACATGTGGGCAACTAGAAAAGACTAGAAAAAAAGTACTTTGTCTTATAATTAAATGTGGTGGGCTTTATTTATTTGAAATCTGCCTGATTCGATAACTGTATGAATAATCTGAACAAAAGACACTCGATGTTCTCTTATTATCTGGCCAGAATGACAGTTTTTTCAAGTGTTTAAGTCCATGCCACGATTAAGTTTTTCACACTCAGTTGCTTTGGTGTCCAACTAACATAATTTGGATAGATGAGAGTTAGGGACCAGTTTTTATACTTCAATAGTCTCAATCTGCTTTGAGGTGCCCAGAGTTTGTTTTACTAGAGGACCATTAACAGAGAACAAATTTATATTCCATGAATGACTCTACCCAAGCAATGACTTGTGTCTCATAATTCATAGAATACTCTCCTCAGTTAAATACAAATTACCATATTGTCAGTTTACCTGAAGCTAAGCAGGCATTAGAAAATGGCCAATACCCACATGATCATAGACAAAGAGAGGAATTTTCAATAATAATAATATTATAAATCTATAAGCATCTTGTAGATCATTTCATCTTTTACATGTGTTATTATCAGAAGTGACAAACTGCAATATTTTCTGAGTCAAAGTCATTTCTTAATGCCAGAAATACTAATTTAAAATAATCATAGTATAAAAACAGAGTGACATTTAATCACTGCTATCAAACACTGATTTATCACTGGATGAGCATATCCTAATGTTAAAAATGTCTGTTTTAATTAAGATTCTGAGTTGTGTACTATCCTGAGATACTGTTTCAATATTTAATATGTTTTGCCATTCCTTCTGTAATGGTTATTTTATTCTCCTGCTTCTCACCATCTCCCACCTATTTCTTACTGCCCCCCTCACCTATTTTTGAACACTCAATTCTCTTGCCTCTGCCTCCCAAATACTAAGATTACAGGCATGTTCCCTCATAGCAGACCCACTTCATCAATTTCAAGAACATCTAATGTTTATTAAGTACTTTAAAATTTTACTTATCTTCATGGATAAGTTTTCTTATCCAATTCTACATCATTTATTCCATGATCTATATCAATCTGGATAGAAATCTGATTGGCTGAAAAAAATTGTACAAGCCATTTAAACCACTTTGAAACTCAGTTTCTCCATTCAGCTATCACAAACTTGAACTGAACATTTGAGACATTTCATGTCTCTGGAGGTTGTGCTAGCTATAAAACCGAATTGTACAAAATATATAACTCTTCTGTGAATTCCTTTTACTTTCTTATTAATCTTGACCATCTCTTTTGCATTTGGCATTTTAAACTGAGGAGTAATGTGAATGAAGGATAAACCTTTCTACAAAATGATATTTGGAAAAGTAGAACTTGCAATTAAAAGTAAGTTCCTTTTTAGATTAGCTGGGAATGAGCTAACAACAAAAATCGAGGCGTTAGGATCGCAGCGTATGCAAGAATAAATTAATATACGTACTATGCACAATCTTCAGGTGTTACAGAAGAGAAGTATTGTATAGGCTTTGGAATCGTCAGATAGTGAACATTCTGCTCTAAACAAAGGTAAACACACTGCAAACAAAGGATGTCTGACTCTGGGAAGGGGAAACTACATGAGATGTAAGCCTTCTGGAACAATCTCTCTTATAGGTAGTATGTTTTACCTTAAGTACCATTAATGTTGACTATATTTTAATTTTGTATGAAGAAGATAATGCTATCTTTTGTTTTTTCTCTTAAGAGCACTCCAGAGTGTGTCTGTTTACACAAGTCCATACTCATCCCAAAATCTAGAAGCTGCTTACCTTTCTTCATTCACCTAGAAATGATCTCAGCATCTCTCTGAACCATTTTTGCACATTCATTTCATGACTTCATCACACATGCCAGGAAATAGCCTGACCAGATGCAGATAGAGAACATTACTCTATTTTAACACCATTATTTGAATTTCAAAGAAGAGGAAATGATCTTTAATTGTAGATTGAACTCTCCTTTGCAGGTGCAAAGAGAAACTTTGGCTGCCTCGCTTAATAACCTGTGCCAAGAGGTCAAAGGTGAATCAAAAGGAGAGTGTAATTTAATAAATGACGGATTTATCTTAGTGTCGCCTAGAGAAGTTCATGAGTTTTTCAAAGGAAGGAACATTACATTAGGATAACAAAAGGAGCTTATATTAGCTAACCGCCGGACACTAGAAAGGTGTAAAGGTGGTTTTCTTTTTAAAGATATATCTGATTAATCTTTAGCTCTTGCCAAAAAAACAATTAAATTTTGTTGTTCTTCAACGTCTGGGTTTAGAAGCCACGTGTGTCTGAAACGTGCCTGTCCCACATTTCTCTTAGACAATGTAACTTCTGAGAGAGAGAGAGAGAGAGAGAGAGAGAGAGAGAGAGAGAGAGAGACGAAAGAGAATGTTTTATTGCTGTAGGAAGAAAAATAAAGAAACATGGGATTTAAATAAAACTTGCTTCTTAGTTTCCGATGTTAGCTGATGTCGAGGTTATTTCTTCTTTCAGCTGTTATACTATACTAGTCCAAAAAAAAGCAATAAAATTCATATAGTGCATTTCTATGATTGACTGTATGCTGGTTAAGATTCTTGAATGTAGAGATTTTTTTTTTATCAGATTCTTCAATGTCAATGGTCTCATAATTGCTTTAATATTTCTACACATTTTTGAAAAATCATATGAATTAGAAGATAGGCTGTTTTTCTGTAAAGTATTTCTTTTTCTTCACTAGCATGAAGTTTCTAGAGTAAAAAGCTGTCCATGTGTTAAGAATTCTAAAGGCAGATTGATTGGAACTTCCTGTACAGAGTTGACATATTTAAAACCAGGGTCAGAAGTATCTTGGGTCAATTTTAGCCCTTTTAATATTCATTCATCTCCTTCCTCTGTGTCTCACCTTACACAAGTCTAACCTTCAGATAAGCACTTTGGAATCTATTAACTTTCCAGATCAGTAGGTAAGAATATAACAAGATGACACCCCAAGCCACATCCCAAGTTGCTTAGCTGTGCTCTGTCTGCCTGATGTCCACCAAAGTCTTCGAAAATGTCTTGATTTCCTTTGTGACTATGAAGCTCATGTAGCCATGTTATTATGCAGAGCAGTTTATATTCACATCTTAGGCTACTATCGTTTATATTGGGCTCCATACAAACCATTTTATTATTCTTTTTGAGGTGAGAGCTGTTCTGTGTCCACAGCAAAACAGATTGTCTTAGACGTACTGTGAAAACAGAAAGGGATCATTTTAAAAGCAGATGCCAAGATTATTAATACATTTTTCTATATTTTTTTGTCTGGGTTTTACTACATAGCCCAGGCAAGCCTTAAGCTTGCCATGTAGTCCAGGCAGACCCTGACGTAATATTACTCCTGTCTACGGAGTGTTAATGTAGTCCAGGCAGACCTTGATTTCATAATACTCCAGCTTCTGCCTGCCGAGTGCCAGAAATACAGGCATGGGCTACAATGGTAACTTCTTTTTTTTTTTTTTTTTTCAATGGTAACTTCTTTAAAATGATTTTGGGAGAGGCCAAAATAATGTAATTTTTAAGAAAATTAAAAGTTAGTTTTACGTTAAGATCAATATTTGGAAAAACAAAGTTTGTATGTCTTGTGTTAATTTTTCATACTATATTTTATACTATATTAGCATGTGAGGCTATAATATATTATTTTTGTAACAAGTACATATATATATACATCATGTATAAACACACATTATACACACACATACACACATAAACCATCATAAAGTCTTTTTACTTTTGATTTAATTTTTTAATTACTTAGAGTATTCACAATTCTTTAACTCTTTTTTCCCTTTCCTTCTTCCTTCCTTCCTTCCTTCCTTCCTTCCTTCCTTCCTTCCTTCCTTCCTTCCTCCTTCCTTCCTCCTTCCTTCCTTCCTTCCTTCCTTCCTTCCTTCCTTCCTTCCTTCCTTTCTTTCTTTCTTTCTTTCTTTCTTTCTTTCTTTCTTTCTGATAATATTTGAGCCTGAGACTTGACACATGTGAAACAAGAACTCTTGCAGTGAACATCCCCAACTCAAATCTTCGCAAGTCTCAATATCTCCTTATAAACACATAGCTAAGAAAACCATCCTAGCTTCCCCAGAACGAATGCTCAAACTATCAATTTATGAAGCATTATGAAGAAGATATTTTAATAATTTAGCTTTCTTCTGTATAAGGCAAAATGGGTGGCTTTTATGGTAATTTGTTAAAATGGGGCTGGTAAAAAGGCTCTGCAGAAAGAACAAATACTGCTCTTACAAAGGACCTGGGTCTGATTCTCACCTCCTACATATGGCCGCTTGCAACTATGTATGACTCTGGCTCACGGGGATCCAATGACCACTTCTAGCTTCCAAGGACACCTGCACTCACTTCGATTCACGCGTGCGCACACACACACACACACACACACACACACACACGAGCATGTATGCACACACAATTAAAGCTAAATGAATCTTAAAAAATAAGTTACTGATCATTCATGCATTATTAAATGTTTTTCCCAGCACTCTGTATGTTTACATTTTCTTTGTAAAATACTTCTATTGTATGCATGATTGGATTTATTTTACTGGTGAAGAGGCAGTCTTAAATAATTTGCATAAGGTATAACGTTAGAAAATACCAGAGCTGAACTCAGTTTTCACTCTCTGACCTAGATTTTCTAACACCACATCAGAAACATGACCGACTCAGGTCTGTTGGTTAGTTTCCTGCCTGAACTTAGCTACCTATGGGTTTGTTATGCTTCCTAACATAAAGAAACCTGGACACAGTCAATTGTTATATAGTATAATGAGTTAAAACGTGTTTTCATGAGATTTCCATACAATATAACTTAGCTTCCTATTTTACTCTAATTTCTTTGATAATTGACCTTTCAGTTGGGTTTAAAAACAAAAATGCTGAGGTACAAATCCCATACTTCAAATACTTCTGGCCTAAGGAATATGAGAAAATAATACACATTTTTTTTCAAGTCCAACCATGATTTTTCAAATCTTGTGAGTGGTTTCTAAGTCCAACAATTTTAATGTTCTTTTCCCTTTCTTACACACATTCAATACTCTGGATAGACATAAGTTTGAAGCACCCCTGCACCAGGGGCTTCGTAAACATGCTATTTATATTAACTGTTTTGTGTTTGACTCTTCTATATGAGCATCTGTGTTTTACCTCAAATACTTAAAATTGCTGACATAACAATTTTGATAGACCCAGAAGTGTGGGAATGTGTGTGTGTGTGTGTGTGTGTGTGTGTGTGTGTGTGTGTGTGTGTAAAATCAAAATCAATGAACTTGACTGTTAAATAGAAGAAAGTTTTAGAATAGAGTTAGGAAAATGGAGTGCAAATTGAGAAAAGAGGTACAGAGATCTGGGTGAAAGAGAAAGGTCAGGAAGATGAGGGGAAGGCTTTGGAAGGTATGTTGGACATGACTAAAAACAGATGCTGGCAGCAGGCAGAGAGAGAACAGAGAGGATGGCGGTTCTGAAGGTTATTTATCACTCACAATAGAGAAGCAGAATTCAGACAGCCTTAAGTCCAAGGGGGAAGAGCAAAGGCAGGAAAACAATCCTCCTTATCCTGCATGGGAAATAACACACCTGAAGTCAAATCTGGTGGAGCGTGGACCAAAGGACCAGGCTTCCTCATGAAATGGAGCTGATGTTCGTGGAAGGGGCTACGGGAGAGCAACAAAAAGAACAGATTCACGAGCTGAAGGCTGAAGGAGTGCCGGCTGATGGATGAATGGGTTTTCATATTGCTTCCCAGTTCATTACCTGGTTTTCTGTGAGGAAAAATGTGGGTGTGGGACAGAAAAACATAAAAGGCATGATTGGATGATCAAAATTGACATTTGTGATATCAGCGATCTAAACAGACTTCTGTATCCCTCTCCCTTTTTTATTTTCTTCTTCTTCTTCTTCTTCTTCTTCTTCTTCTTCTTCTTCTTATTATTATTATTATTATTATTATTATTATTATTATTATTATTATTTACTTTTAGTATTGTGCTAAGGGAGAATACTTAGCAAAATCAGTTTTGAAGCATCATGGGTAGACTTCCAGTTGGAAATATTGTAAAGCAGTCCCATAGATCTTTCAATTTTTATATTTCACTGTAGCAGCTATCAGCTGGGCACTGGGGTATATGGTGGGAAGGAATCTGAGCTGACTAGGCAGCTGAAGCAAGATGATCCCCAGAACCCAGTAGTTTGTCTCTAACACTAATACATACTATTATTAATATTAATAAATAATAATAATCAGTAAGGAAGATAACAAAAATTAGATTTAGTTATGCCCATAATTTGATTTTTTTCTGGAATAGTTTCTATAAATATTAAACAAAAAACAACACTAAACTTGAAGAGAAATATTTTAAATCATGAATCAAGGATTCAAAATAATTATTTTAAATGACAAACCTTGTAAAATGATTTAAACTAGAGAAAATTTAGTCAAAGGCACTAATCTTAGCTCATTGTAAGAAGTAATCCAAGCCTTTCTGATCAGCAAAGGTTATACGGTGTTTAAACTACATCAATTGCGGTAAATGAAGACGTTACCTGTCGTTATGTTAATGTTCATGTTTGTTGTCATAGCAAAATGTAGGGCATTTGACACTTGAAAAAGCATACTAATATTGTTAGCTATTTATAAAATTTGATATTTTAAATTGTACTTTTTCATTCTTATCTGTAAAAGAATAAAATTTGGCCATTGTCACGTGCATTGATCTGAAAATGTTACGTATATGCATTAGTTAGTTCAATACATGTAGAATAAACCAGGCATTACTGAAGTCTAATCCTTTTAGATTCAGACAGCTGGGGGTATTCTGTGATGTGGAAACATGGATCAAATAAAATGAAGGCAATGTGTAACCTACCAAATTATCCTTTCCAGGCTTGCTTCATGATTTTGTATAAGCAAACTATCTTGAATTAGGCATGCAGTGTAATCAACAAGTCTGTAAATGTGCCATGATTTTCTAAGGCTCTTCTCTTTGTTTGCACAGCTGCTTTCTAGAGAACTGTGTTTCACATGACGTTGAAAGTATTGTCTCTGTTCACTTACACCTACAGACCACATCTAGGAAGGCGGTGCTTGGCAGCAATCTTTCATCTACAGAAACTTGATGCGTCATTTCATTATCACTGATAAAGTCAGTGTCTGTGAGTCACTCATCCAGCATCCTACTACACTGTGACTTTATATACAAGGAAAGGACCATTTTCAAGTTTTTGTTGTTATTTCTGTCAACTTGACACAAGCTAGAGCTATCTGAGAGGAGGGGCCAATTCAGAAGATGCCTCTATAAGATTTGTCAGCAGCAAGCCTGTGGGTCACTTTTTTAAATTAGTGATTGATCTCGTAGGACCGAGCCCATTGTGCATTGTGTGCCTGGGAAGGTGGTCCTGTGGTGTATAAAATGGCAGGCCCAGCAAGCCAGGAGAAGAAAGTTGGTAAATATTCCTTTATGGCTTCTGCTCCAGGTCCTGACCCAAGACTCCTCCTCGACTTAAGTTCTTGCCCTTTTGTCCTACGATGATGGTCTATGATGTGGTTTTATAAACTGAAATAAAACCTTTCTTTTCCATGTTTCTTTTGCCTATGGTATTTTATCACAGCAATAGAAACCTAATTAATGGCAAACTATTTCCTCAAAATTTTGCCCAGAAACTGTAGCGTATAATACTCTAGACAAAATGAGCCTCAATCATTCGTTCGAAGCACATTATAAAGCAATCAAATCACTATATCTCAAATCTTCAGCCCACGGGATTACTGGAACCCATACTGAGAAACCAAAATGTTGTAAAGGTGGTGAACAGCTGACTACATGATTGACTGTAAGCAAATGCAATTTGAGTAAAATGCACCGACGTCAATTATTATACATCTCTATCGTGTAGGGATTAGTAAGACCCTGTCATTGGGTCCCACCTAGGGAGTTTGGTGGGAGTTTCATGTTCTATCTTTGCCTTAACATTTGAAACAATTATTTGCTAATATATGGATTAATAAAAATGATTAAGAATTAAGAGCGAAAAAATGTAGCTAACTATAATTTGCCCTATTTCAATGTATGAATATTAAGACAGGATAAAATTAATAGACGGCAGAGGAGACCCTATTTACAAACTCGTAAACAGAGGCGTAATTTCATAGTCTTATAACTGAACATGAATGTCCTAAGAGTTTAACATAGTAAAATTTATTTTAAATAATGTGTATGCATGTTTTGTGTGTGTTTCTTTCTGTGTGTACATGTTTGTTGGGGTGTGTGTGTGTGTGTGTGTCTGTTCATGAGGGCTGGTGCCTGCGGACTCAGAGGCAACTGATACTCCTGAGGACAAAGTTATAGGCAGCTGTGAGCAGTTTAATGTGGGTGCTGTGAACAGAACGCCTGCGCTTTCCAAGAGTAGTGCATGTACTTAGTTGCTGAGCAGTCTCTGCAGCTCAATAAATTATTCTCCAAAGTGCAAAATCAAATGTGTGGTGAATCCGAGGTATTTCTGGCAATATACTCATTACATCATTTGATATCGTGGAAGCCATGGCTATGTGTGCATGACATCATCCCACACAGCACCAAGAATTGTTGTATAAAACACCTAGGCTCAGATTTGAAACAATGTAAGTTATGAATTGCTGTGTTAATTATTGTGCAAAGGTTTATGCTCTTAGTGAAACAATATAGTGTAATTACAGGAAACAAAAACTTAATATTTTCTAGTGTCTGTCATTACTCAGTACATAGATATTAAATTAGTAGCAGTTTTAAAAATCAAACCTTCTAACACAATATTACTCTAAAATATTAATTTTTCCTTATATTTCCTTATTTTTTACTCCCACCCTATATTTAGTAGTGCATTTAAATACTCTCATGTTTTATTTTGTGCCCTTTTCAATTAATTTAATTTGTTTTTTGATGGCCCATTATGAGGATATTTGTTTTCTCAGATCCTGACTTTGTTCTTCCAAGGATATTTTTCTGCTTGCCCCTTCTGCCTTCTTTATCATAACCATGTTCTTACTCTGTCTCCTCATTCCTTGACTCCTTCTTCATCTCATTTGTTTCCATACTTACTCTAGGTAACTTTTAATTTCAATGTGCATTTTATATAGTATTGCCATTTTAGGTTCATTATTGGTTAGCGATTAGTAGTTTACAACGAATTTAAAGTATACATTGTATTTCATGTGGTTTAATGTTGCTTCTTGCAGAGCAATTTCTTCTTTGACTAATGGTGCTAGAGGTTGGAAAGATAAGAGTAGGATACTGAATGATAATATTTCCCTCCTCTGTCATATTCAGAACAAATATTGAAATCAACAGAGGCACAAATAATTGCACAAAACCCAAGAAATGTGAAAAAAATCAAGGCAATAAGACTCCTTCAAAAACTCACAGTGTTCAAATACTGAACTCAAAGATATAAAATGCTAGGACAGTTCACAATGTTTTTCTATATAATGATCAGTAGTGATCTGAAAGATGATTAATAATGTATGTTCAATATAGGCCCAGGGAAGTCAGCAACACACAGAAAAAAAATGCCAGTAAAGTAAAAAAAAAAAAAAAAAAAAAAAAAAAAAAAAAAAAAAAATGCCAGTAAAATGAGAAAAAGACAGCAAGATTGAAGAAAAATTCACCAAAGACTTGAGAATCTTAAATAAAGCCAACTAGAAATGTAGGAGATGAAAAACTTAATCACATGAAAAACACAGTGAAAGGCACCAAAATGGACTTGATCAAGCTGAAGAAAGACTATGCAGACTAGAGAACAAGGTTGAGGAAATACTACTCAAACATCAACTAGAACAAACAAGAGTATGTGTACCAGGCTAAGAACTAAGGATTACAATCGAGTTGAAGATCTGAAAGAAAACCCAAAGCTGTGGAGAATCTTCAATGAAACGATAGCAGAAAATTCCCCAAATTTAGAGAAAGAGATAAACACTCAGACACACGAGGCATGTTTAGAAATCAGAACAAGCGTGAACAGAGAAGAACCTCTTTGAATCATATTATTGTCAATGTGGCAAGTGTACAAAGCAAAGGAAAGGAATAACATTAAGAATTGTAAGGGGGAAACATGGACTCACTCACAAAGACCGAAATATTGGATTATCACCAATCTTTTCCTTAGCCACCTTCAAAAACACAAATGTAAAAAATGCTGTATTTCAAGAGCTGAAATTGAAAACAAGAAGAGCACCCACCACCTCCAGAACAGCAACCTCAGACCTGCCAACCAAGAGTCCTTAATGCAGCCAACTATCTTTTTGAAATGATGAATAAATAAGGACGTGTCATGATAGGAATTTTAAGAACAATAACCAAGCACAACAGAAGACACTTGAAGGAATACTATATATAAAAGAGGAAGACAGCTTCAACCATTAGAGTATAGGAGAGAATAAATTTCATGAAGGAACAGGTGAACAAAGATTAAGAGGAAAAATTTCAGGTCAAACAAACAATACATCTGCTAGTCTTTCACATGAACAGGGAGTAAGACCAGCAATAATTCGTTCGTGCTGGTTAATCTTAAATGTCAACTTGATGAAATCTCAAATTACTTGGGAGATGGGCCTCTGAGCATTCTAGTGTTTGATTATTTTTATTCATCTTTATTTGGTTAATGTGAGAAGACCCACTCAGTGAGGGTTGTCATGATCTCTGGATTGAGTTTCTACACTCTATGGAAAGGAGAAAATGAATTGACTAGAACCTTTCATTGTTCTGTTTCTTGAATATGGGTGCAATGTGACCAGCTGTCCCATGTCCCTGGATCCTGATGCTGTGACTTTCCTAAAATATTGTACAGCAACATTAAACTGTGAGAGAAAACAAATCCTTTCTCCTTTATATTGCTTTTGTCAGGATATTCTATCACAGCAGCCAGAGTTGTAACTATGATAGAAACTAGGTTTAAGAAATGCGGCCATTTTTGTGTTTGTGTGTGTGTGTGTGTGTGTGTGTGTGTGTGTGTGATAAAACTGAGTATGAGGTTCTTGGCTCTGTGGAACTAATTAACAGAGTAGCTTGTTTAGCAAAAGAAATGTCAATAAAAGAATAGCATTCAGGATGGGGTTGAGCAAACAGCTGTAAGAGTGAAACCGATCAGCAGCATGGAAGAGAAACCTCAGGCACTTCACTGGGACAATAGGAAAGGTGTCCCTAAAGAAAAACGTTATGCATCCAAGATTCGATCTCATGCAAAGTTTATTTGAAAGCCGAAAGCCTAAGTTGAAGAGGTTCTCTGTTTACAAAGCCCCTGCCAAAGAACATGTTTTCGAGGGTTAGCACACTGAAACTGATACAGCTGTGGAGTGCTGGAGGCCGGTCACACATTGAGCTGGCAGTACAGCTTGGCAAAGTCTTCAATGTAATAAAGGGGATCTATGACAATCTGTAGCCAACATTTTGATAACAAGGAAAACCTTAAAGCATTTTCTCTAAAACGTGTAATAAGACAGATGTGCTCATCCTCATCCTCTCTACTCCTTTTCAGTGTAGTGCTCAAATTCTTTGTCAAGACAAGAGAAAGAAAGAAATATGAATAAACAGAAGCCATATTGTTCTTATCTGCCAAAAGCACGGTTTTATATTTGAAATACCATCAGGATTCCACTAAGAAACTGTTAAGACTAAGTAACACTTTCAGTAGATTAGCAGAATACAAAACAGACATGCAGAGATTGAGAGATTTTTCTATATGTCAATAATTTGCAAGAATGGAACTAGGAGGAAAAATCCCATTTACAAAAGCTTGGCTTTTGTTATGGACATGAAGAGATGCAACTAATCTTCGTGTATTTACTTTGTATGCTGAAACTACACATAGTTTACTTTTATATCTCACTTATTTTTTAGTACAGTCTCTAGGGATTTCATTGTGGGGAATTATGTAATTTATCAAAACAAGGGAGTAACTGAGACAACACTATCGACAGAATGTCACAGGACTTCGTGAAGGTTTTAGTTAATGTCAGCTTACTGGTCTAATAGCCCATCCGGGATATCACAGCACACTTATTTAGTTTCTATGCTTGAATATATCAAATATGTGACAACGGTCTCTTTTGTTCACCCTGTGACTTTAACTTGCTTAATGCATATTATAAAAATTCTTTACTGAATCAAAACTTCTCTTGTTTTCTCATAAAGAGGGTATTTGTAGAGCATTAGAAACTATATTATCATTTTTGTTTTTTAATATATATTTCATTTTAAAATGAAAACGTACATTAGTATTCTCTTCCCGTTCATTGGCCTCACCCCCTCCATGTCTGTTCCCACTTCCTCCCAAATGTGTGCAGGCTTTCCCATTTTGTTATTACATGTATACACAAATCCATAAATAAATAAATACTGCCTACTGAGTTTGTTTAGTGTCACATGTACATATATGATTTTCTGGCTGAGCAGTTGGAATGGGAAAAACAATTAGGTGGTCATTCCTCAGGATCACTAATTCTCCCTCTCTCAGTAGTCATTCGTTGCCTCAAGTTTTGTCTAGACGTAGAGCCCTGTGAGAGTTTCTTCTTACCCATTACCATGTCTTTTGGTCTTGTAATTGCTGTTGTTTGGCCAGCCACATTTTCTTGAATGCAACTATTTCTAGAAGATACAATTTCCCAGAAGACTTCCTGGTCCTCCATCTCTTACAATGTTTTTACAACTTCCATGATGTTCCCTTAAATGTAGATGCAGATGTTGGGTGGTAGATGAATATGTTTGTCTCAGAACACCACAATCAGTTATTCTTTGTGTTTTGACAAATTGTGTTGGTTTTGTAATGGTCTCCATGGGCTGCAATGAGAAATATTCCCTAGCATCACTGTGCACTGATTCAAAGATGTGGCATCTTAAATCTCTGCTCTAACACCCATTGGCAAGAGGACCTTGAGACTGTCCTATGTGTGTGGTTCTGGCTTTGGTGACTGTGGAGTTTTCAGTATCAATGTTGAGCTCACACATGATTATTTGTCAGTGGTAGCCACTGGCAGGAACTCTCAAGGACCTGCTGGACTTCCACCAGTGCCAACCTTCTGGCCTGAGACAGAGATGAAGAATTTCATCCATCTGTGCTAGATGTGAGTTATACCCTCAAAGCTCTAGAAGCATCCTAACCACAACCAGAAAAGATTCCCCAATAGAACCCTGCAGCATTTTCTGACCAAGTGTTCTCTGGCTGGTGAGATGGTAGTTTAACCTTTATATTTGCATGGCATTATACTTAATGTTTGTGTGAATAAACTGAACATATTAGAATAACAAATTTGTGTGGATATCCTATTTGCAAAGCACCTCAAAGATTGCCTGCAGTACTCTTCTCAGAGATCATGCCTGAACTGGCAACAAGCCTACTACCCAGGGCTAATGAAACAAAGTGTTTTGGAGAAAAACCTACAGTTGGCTCATCACTAAACCTGCATGATTCCTAACAACGTTCTTAATACTTATCTTTATACCCACAGATAAATGTAGCTCATCAAGAAAATTTCTCTTTGCAGCAGATAGAGACTATTAGAGAAAATCACAACCAATCAGAATGCAGAGTTGTGGAGCCCAGTTTTAACTGATACGTCTATAGCACAAATCCTGTGCCTAAGGCTCAAAGATTATTGTGGAACAATTGTAGTAGTCAGAGAAATGTGAACTTGCTGTGAGATTGTTCCTAGAAAGGTCAGAACTACATCCATGTTGTCTCAACAACATGGCTGCATAAATATGACCTGAACAGTGATGACTCCAACATACAGGCTAACACAGAATGGGCAGAGCTCCCAAGGCTTCAGCCCTAGTAAAGAATTATACACAAATAAGGGTTTCTGCAAGTGGGATAAATAGTCTTCACCAAGGAAGAATAGAATATACCATTGGTATCAAATACCAAATGGTCAGCCCTGAAAAGTAAATATATATATATATGCAACTAATATCACACACAGCCCATACACATACAGTCCCCCTACCACACATTTATATATATATATATATATATATATATATATATATATATATATATATATATATATATATATACACACACACACACACACACACACTCATGGGCACACAATACACCATGCACGTATGCACATGTGCATGCTTGCATGTGTGCACAAATGTGCTAAAATGAAAGAGGCCATGGCTTTGAAAGATAGAAAGGAAGGGTACAAGGAGGGTTTGGAGGAAGACAAAGAAAATGGAAAATGCCAAAGTTATATGAAAGCTGCAAACATAAAAAGATAATTTTAAAAATTAAGGTGGGCTGGAGAGGTGGCTCAGTGGTTATGAGCACTGGATTTTTCCTCTAAAGGACTCAAATTCAATTCCTAGCACCAGTTCTGAGAAATCTAAAGCCATCTTCTGGCTTGCACATACCAGGTATGCACATGGTATGTATGCACACACATATACACACCATTTTAAAAAAGATTAAGGGTTTCATTTATTTCCACTTGTGAATTGTAAGATTAATATTGCCCCTTATTTGTTTTACCATTGTCATACTTAAATGTATGAATTGTACATTGTTTTCAAAGAACAAATAAATTTTCTACATTTATCTTACTTTGAAGAACTTTAATATTATACTTATTGGTGGAACATTTGAATCAACCCCAGAATAAAAGCATTAGAACAGAGGGAATATTTGACTTAATGGTTTTATATTAGTGTTCATTTTCTGCACTAATAGCTTTACTAAGAGTCCTAGCTTTTCTCTTGATATTCGTAATACTTCTACAGCTATTGCAAGATATGCTTTTGAAATATAAATGACATTTGCTGAGTAATTCTGAAAGTAGAAACATTCAGAGATGTTATTTTCTATGGGTTTTTACCTTTAGATTCTTCTTGCTCATTTCAGTTGTTTTGAATTCCTTTATTCTTGTTGATAGGCTAGCAGGATTTCTAGCTTGCATTCTCTCTCTCTCTCTCTCTCTCTCTCTCTCTCTCTCTCTCTCTCTCTGTGTGTGTGTGTGTGTGTGTGTGTGTGTGTGTGTGTGTGTGTGTATGTGTGTGGGTTGGGGGCAGGGGTGGAGTCCCTTGCATCTGTGAGCCAGATCTTGGTCTGTTCTTTAAAGTTTCACCTTCCAGTGCAATACTCTCTCAGATGTGTCTTTTCTAATTAGCCTTAAGTCATCGACTTTTACACTTTTTATTTCAGCGAAGGGATCTACAAGAAGGCACATATCATAAGTGTTAGAACTCAATTACCACCAAATGAACTCTTTCATCTCATCAGGGTCCAGTCCACAGGCAGCATGGCCTCTCCTCTCAGACATCCCTTCGTGCTCTCTCCTAATCCCCACCTCACCAAGCTTGCTCATTTTAGCAATACGGTCAGGGTCACCAACTTTTGGAGTTTTCTACATAAAATCATGAAACATTTAGCACTTACATGTGTTTTTTTTTTTTCACTTAATATTTTCCATGTGAGATTCATGTATGCAACTGCATTTGTGTTATATTTTCTATAAAATTTCACTGTTATTTTTGAATGAATATACATTATTTATATGGTTTACTATTGATCAGCACTTGATTCTAGTTTGTGGTTGTTATGAAAATACTCAAAGAATGTCTTGTTCCGTGCACATATATCTGCTGTAATATTCTTTGTATTGGAAGTTTTCTTTTTAATAATGAAACTAGTTTGATTAACAGATACAACTAGAAAACTTATCAAACAGAATTGTCTGTGCAAATTTAGCACTACAATTTAACACTCTAATATACGTTCTCTGAACGTATTGAATCCTTCAGTTTTCGTTTTGTCTATTAAATTCTGATAATATTTATTGGTATATTGCTCAGTTGTTTAAATGGGCAATTTGTTGGATTCTGAATGTCTGAACTCGAAACTTAACTATTCCTTTTCAGACACTGAAAACTTGTAAAACCAATCCATGAATGAGCATCAGGGCCATCTGTCCAGAGACAGTTTACTCTTTTAAGTCTGGTGAAGAAAAATGTAACAGGGTGCATTTATGTGCAAATGATTTATAGAATAGATATAACCACACATTAATCTGCCTGAGATGTACCTATAGAAAAACTGAAATCGTGAGACTGGAAAACTAAGATATGAAAGAGGCAAAAATCAATCAATGTTGATATTTAAATAGCTTCATAAAATGAAATTATCCTCTATCACTACAAGGATTCTAGGATAAATGACTAAATTTTAAGACTACAATAAAAGACATGGGAAAATAAATTTCTCTAGGAAGAGAATTGAATTAATTTAGTTTCATTTGTTTGTGTTTGAATTATCACTGGCACTTTTAGATGGAGAGGTTTGATGCTTTGTTGGACACCATTGATATAGAAGAGAAAATAAGGACATGTTTTGTAAAAACTAATATTAGGAAGACTCATATTTAATCAATAATGCTATTGATTCCAATGACCAAATACTTAAGAGCAATTGAACTAGGATTCTTATAAAATATGTATCAAATAATTGTAACTAGAGTGAGAATAAGTCTATCAAACTACATTGACAAAGGTGACATCTATAGCAATGATGTAATTGTTACTACATTACTTAAATAAGTTGATATATGTAAAGAATACATTATTTTCCTCATATATTAGGTTGGTAGTGGTAGGGGGATGGAGAGTTCCTTAAGTTAGGAATGAGTATCTAGTTTCTTATGAAACTTCTATAGTTTCTTTTCAAATCCTAAACAATGATTGATAAACTTACTCAGAGATTATATGAAAATAGGAATGGTAGCTACTTTTCTATTGCTGTGAGAAAGCATGGTGATCAAGACAACTTGTGAAACAGTTTATTAGGGCTTACATTTTCAAAGGGTGAGTCCATGATCATCACAGATGGGACAATGGCAGTAGGCTGGCAAGCATGGTACTCAAAAGAGTAGCTGAGAGCTCAGAGCTCATCCACAAGCAAAAGGGAGAAAGCTAGCTAGCTGGAAATGGCATGAGCTTTTAAAAACCTCAAAATTATATATCAAAATTGTAAGATCACACTTCCTAATTGTTCCCAAGCATTTCAATCAACTGCAGGCCAAGCATCCAAATTTATGAGCCTTTGAGTCCCATTTTCACTTAAATCACCACAGTGATGTAGCTGAAAACCGTGTTGTGGTGAAATGCACATAAAGAATAACATAGGGGCCTAAAGAGAAATAAGAGAATTGGGCAGAAAGAGTGAATTTCAAGAAGCCAGTAGATTTAGAAGGGAATAGCACATGCTTATGGTGCTGAAGTGGTGACAAACAGAAATGAGACTAAATACAAGAGACCTTTAACTAGATGTTTAGATTCTTAGATCTCAGTAAAAAAAAGAAAAGTGACAATAATGAGAATCAAATCTACCTTTGAAGCCAACATTTTCAAATTGTTTTTCACCTTTATTAAAGATGATATCATTTGGCATGAGAAGCTTTTAATTCATTTTTTGCAGGAATAAAATAATTGATGAAGTAAAAGTGATTCCTTTTTTTTATTTTTGAGCATTTAAGGTTCTGGGAACTATTAAAAATTCATATGTGTTACTTTAGTCTTTAGCTCAGGGAACTAAACGTATCTGTTTTATAGATGTCATAGGTTTACAAAAATTAATTCAAAAGATATGTGAGGTGGCTGGGGTACACATTGTGGGTATAGTCTTATAAATCTTGTGTTCTAAGCACTACAAGTTAGTAAAAGTATATCCTGTGAGGACCTCTTCTAAATTCTCTACAATTTTGTTAACAGGACTTATTCCTTGAAGAGAGAGAGAGAAAAACCCCTGAACTCTTGGAAATTAAATGGAAGACAGAGAAAAGTTTAAATGGTAACATTGTAACATTGTCCCTCCAGTTTCATTTACAACTTTATTGTGACAAATTCTACAACATTTGCCATAACACAGACATAAAAACACAGAAATCAGAACTACTAGTGCTTAGTTAAGTGCCCATTGTCCATGGATTCTTGTTCTAAAGACTGTTACTAAAACATCCTGTAAGCCAACTGCCTCTCCAAAGACCACTACTCCAGCACAAGATGGTACCATTAGGCCATAATGATAAACACTTTGTGTATGTACAAGACTGTCCGCAACAAGCTACAAATAATTCACCTATCCATCATTACACAGACGATAAACTAAACCAACTTTACAGCCAACCCAAGGGCAAAGAACAATGCCAAAATACAATCACAGTATCCCCAGCAAGCTTTAAAAAGAAGGTCCAGAGCTACTCTACACTGTCTCCTCTGAACTCTAAAGTGTCTCAAGGCTCCTATAATAAGGTTATGAAACCATCAGCGTCATTAAACTCCAAGTACTCCGCAACAGCTTCAAAAGACTCCCTCTTGAAAAGTTCATCACATCCCTCTTGGAAGTCCTTAGGCTCATCTTTGCCTCACCACAAATTTCAGATGCCTTCATCGAACTTTACCAGTAGTAAATCTTTGGAACCTAGCAAAATAAGTCTGAGATCAAGGTTACCCCTCCCGAAGACGCAGGCATCATCAGGTATTGACCTTCATTGGAAATCACCTTCGTTTGAGTCTACTCAAAGAGGCTCAACATCATCTTCATCTTTCCCCCAATATCATGAAACACCTTCCCTAAATATCATCTGGACTACACCTTCTTTGGAATCTAGTCATAGTGAACATAACTCACAATTATGTAAATCTAAGTCACAGAAGGATTCCTCATTAGACCGCCTTTGGTCATCTTTATTAGAATCCAGTCAAAAAGCCTTGGGCTCACCATCACTCACCAACAAACTTCAAAGAAACAGTTTTCCTCCAACTTTATCTTCTCTTGAATACAATCGAGTGGCTCAGAATTCACCATTATCTGACTGTAAGCCTCTGAAAGTTCCTTTATCAAACTGTAATAACAATGTTTTTAGTTTACCATTGCCCCAAGCAAAATTGAGAAAACCAGCTCCATCATCACATCCTTTTTTGCCATCTCGGAGTTTATCAACATGCCAGCCCAAACCTAAAGCAGTGGTTAGATGTGATCCTAACCCCCGGGCAGTCAACTCAGCTGTCTGCCATCCCAAAGTCCAGAATACTGCTTCACTCAATGACAAACAAAGACCTCGTCAGCTAACATCAGTTCATCTAAAACCAAATATCTCAAGCCAAAGAGTATCAAGTCCTAAGCCCTGTGTCAAGAACAAAAGTGCTTCAGTTTCGTTTTCCAGACTGCCGAATAAATGTAGCTTTGAAAAAAGTCTGAAGTCAGAGCCAGAGAATGAAATCCTATGGTCCTTAGATTATAGTCATCCCTGCATTATTAAAGGTGGTAGTATTCCTCTTGATGTTGTAAATAAAATTGTCAGTTCCATCTCCAAGTCTACAATCCAGAAGGATCTCTCTAGGCAAATTCTCTTTCGAAGAATGAGAGGAAAGCCAAATCCTCGTCCTGGTCCCCGCCTTTCATCAACATACTCTGTTTGTTTAGAATGTGCTTCTGCCATAAAATCTCAGTGTAACCATCTTTCAGGAAAGAAAGATCCTCGATGTGCTACACTCTTTGTCATACCAACACCCGAGAGTGGTACCGATGGGAAAGCAGACGTGAAAATAATCCTTATCCTTTCTCTACCAGAGATACCTTCCTCATCCTGTTTCCAACTTCCTATGAAAGACAGTCAATCTGAAAATAATTTAGAAGCCCTCGATAATCTGGAAGTATTAGAGAAGATAACACAGTTTTTCCCTGCATCCGAATCTGATTTTATCCAGGGGCTCAAGACAACGCAAAAGTGTTTGGCTGTATCCTCCGAGAGCAAAGATATAAGCCAAGAACCCCAGTCTATTGACTGGTTGCTGTATGTTAAAAATAGTAATGGTATTCATTCCCAAACCCAGGTTCAACGCCCATCCTCCTCATCTTCTTCCTCCGGCTCCTCCGTTTCCTCTTCCTCCTCTTCGTCTGCCCACTCTCCCTCTCTACCCACTCCTTGCATAGATTCCACTCCAGTTCCTGTTTCAGGTTATGTTCTTGCAAAGGTGAGAAGTTACCACCGGTTACCTCCAGGGACCTCCTGGCTTGAGTTCATAAGAGGTCCAAGTTCTGACAGCACCAAACTAAGACAATTACCATCAGACAAAAGCAAGCCTGTGAGGTCTCACAATTCGAAAAGCTTGAAAAGGGGGAGACGGGAAACCAGTACACTGCTCAAATATCTCCAAACAAAGTTTCAAAACGAGAAATCCTGATTAAATCAACTTTCTGTCTCTTTGAAACCAATGATTTTTCTAGTTCTTTGACACTAATGCCTGTTTCTCTTACCATGTTTATTTATATTCTTGTTAAAATTATGATTCTGTATATTAGCTGACAAAGCATCTACTCAAGGAGAAATATTGTTTTTAGAATGTATATGTTCATTGGAGGATAAACTTGTATCTTCTAAAAGCTGAACCTTGAATTCTACATTTTTAACAGAGTTCCTTGATCATTGCAGAAACTATGTAAATGCTAATGAATAAGTTTATGGCCAAATATCAGAAATATTCCTCCCACCTGGTCCTGAGTATTATGTTGTTATTTACCTTCATAAGATACATTTTTTTCTTTTCTTTTATTGGATATTTTCTTTATTTACATTTCAAATATAACTCCCTTTCCCAGTTTCCCCTCCAGAACCCCCATCCCATCCCATCTTCCCTTCCCCTGCTTCTATGAGGGTGCTCATCCACCCACCCACCCACTCCCACCTCCCTGCCCTCAAATTCCCCTACACTGGGGCATCGAGTCTTCACAGGACCAAGGGACTCCTCTTCTGCAACATATGCAGCTGGAGCCAGGATTCCCTCCATGTGTACTCTTTGCTGGATGGTTTAGTCCCTGGGAGCTCTGGAGGGTCTGGATGGTTGATATTGTTGTTCTTCCTATGAGGTTGCAAACCCCTCAGCTCCTTTAGTTCTTTCTCTATATTAATAGCAGTATTCTTTGGTTATTTTATTTAGTTTCCCCTTTACAAACCCCCTATGCCCTTCCCCCTCCACCTGCCTCTTTGAGGGTGCTCCCCACTCAGTCCTGCCTCAGCACCCTAGCATTCCCCTACCCTAGGTCATAGAGCCTCCACAGGACCAAGGGGCTCCCCTCTCAGTGATGCCCAATAAGGTAATCCTCAGCTAATTGTATTCTTAAGCCAATTTATGCAAATCTGTTTTTCTAGGTCTAAGGTCTAAGGTCTAGGTCTAAATTTAGGTCTCACTCAATAGGTGAGAACATACACAGAAGGAATCAGTTCAGTTTTGAACTTGCAGACTTTTCAGACATGGGTTTTAATGCTACTTGCTTACTACTTTTATCTATTCAGCCATTGTGTTGAGAAAAAGAATGTCTAAAAAACATGCTTTATTTCCAGGATCTACCAATAGGTTGCTGGTAGCCCCAAGGCTGATGATCAGTACCTATAATAAGAATTAGTAATTTACAAACCTGTTTCTACAGCCCAAGACATCTCAAACTCAACATGACCTAGACATAATTCTTCATTTTTACAATGATAATTTCCATCTTTACCTAGTTACGTGGGACTGTTTTTACTACCTGTCTCTTACCTAGGTCATTAACTGTGCAGAATTATTGCTGCTGGGGTTTGTTGCTTCCCCATGTTACTATCATAGTTTATTCTAGTCATGATCATAGCTATTAACCTGTAAACATGCACTTTTACTTCTGAATCTGAGTTTGAGATATCCAAAATTGATAATTCTCCATTGCCTATAATTTAGTCATTGTCTTTTATTTTATGGATGTTTAGATTCCTACATGAAGTATGATAATTTCTTTCCTAAAAGTTATTATAATCATCATCACCATTTATTATTATTACTATTATTATTGTGTATGTGTTTGTGTATATACCATAGCACTGATAAATGGAGATCCCAAGACAATTTTCTGGAATCAGTTCTCTGTTTCCTCCTTTATGTGGGTTTCAGGGATCAAACTCATGTCAGCAGGTGTGTACAGCAAGTGCATTTACCACCTGTATTAATTACTGCTTTATTGCTGTGAAGAGGTCCTATGACCAAGATAACTCTTATAAAGAAAGCATTTAATTGTAGGGCTTAAGGTCCATGATCATCATGATCAAAAGCAAACAAGCATGGCACTGGAGCAGTAGCTCTGAGCTGTACATCCTGATGTGTAGGCAGCAAGCAAAGGAAGGAAGGGAGGGAAGGAAGGAGGGAGGGAGGGGGAGAGAGGGGGGGAGGGAAAGGGAGGCTGTGCAGTGCCAAGACCCCCCCACCCCCCAGTGACATCTTCTCTAACAAGGCCACATGTCCTCCACAAGGGCACATCTCCTATTCCTGCCTAAACAGTTATATTAATTTGGGACCAAGCATTCAAATGTATGAGTCTATGTGCGTCATTCTTGTTCAAAGCATCTCAGAACTGGAGCCACCTCACCAGCTGAAATCACAAGGTTTTCTCAAACTGATTTCTTGTCTCCACTCAGTTGCTTCACACAGACTGATTTTTTTTTTTTTTTTTTACAATGCATAAATTATAGTAAGGGCTTTATCCCATCACGTGTTTTAAATTCACAGCCTTCTTAGCTGGAAAGATCTTTCATTTGTGCATTTTTATCCAAAAAGTGTCTGTTTTTCCGTGGTGTCTTCTGGGAAACGTTCTCTTGTTTCGTGTACAAAGACTGGCTTTCCTATGAACAGAAAACATTACGTTCACCGATCAGGCTGCTCTCAATTATTATAATATATTGCTGTGGGTTTTTTGTTTTATTTCTTTTGACTCTCCAGATTAAAAACTCTCATAGGGAAGTTTTCTGATTTCTTTTTGTTGTTTTTAAAACCTAACGTTGGAGTAAAGTACCCTAAAATATATGTAAATGTTGAGGTCATGGTATTGAATTTCTTTATTAAAAAAAAAACCAAAAACCTCTAAAGTAATGCTTCATTGGTCTGATGCATTCTAATACAGTTAATCATAAATTGTTCTTTTTACCTCTTATCTTAAGGAAGACGTGGGTAAAATGGTACTATTGATATGCTAATGGATACAAGGCTTTCTGTAACCCTTTCAGAGAGCCACAACACAGGCTCTTTTCATCTTAAACTTTTGGTCCTAACACATCATTTCTTTTTGTAATTGTTTCTGTGATATCCTCTCAGCTAAACAGAATTTCATAAGATGACAATCCTGTCAGTGACAGAAAGATAAAAATACTTTTCTCAGTTTGTTGTAGAGATAAGACAATATTTAAAGGGAGTAGTATTCACAACTTAGTCATTAAAGAAGGAGGATATTTGAAAAGTAACCTCAAAATATCAGTAATATCTAATAGTAAAGAGCAGGGCAATAGAAAACAGATTCTATGGGTTCACAGTTGATCCTGCTAGTTCATGCAATGCAGTATGACACATCAGGAAGATAATTTGGCAGGTATAGAAAACAGTTATCACTACTTCTCTATTGTCTTATTCCTTAAGTAGTTGTTAAGGACAAAAATATGACCTAGGTCTATGGCATATACCTCTAAACACAGTATCCAGAAGATGGAATCACAATGATTACAAGTTTCAGCCAACCAGAGCTATGTTGTGATGCCCTATCTACACAAGACACACACACACACACACACACACACACACACACACACACACACACACAAACATACACACATGCCAAAGTTATTGTGAGTTATATAGAATGGTTTAAACTAAAACAATTATTATTTGCTTAATATAGGAATCTGTAAATACTCTAGGTATTTATAGAAAATACTAAATGGATCATAGGGGATGTTTCCTAGCAAAACATTTTTGAAAATTAATATTTTAATTAAATAATATTTTAACCCCTTAGTGATAAAGGTACCTAGTATAGAACAATGACCCATGGGCATGAATAGTGGCCCTGATACCAGTATGTAAGAAAAAAATGAAACAAAATAAAGATAGCTAAAAAATTATGTTTTAAGTTTTGAAAAGAAATTTTCAGACAAGGGATAACAGTGAACACCAGATATACCCAGTAATCGGAAGCTTCAATTGCCTTCATCAGATTGTCCTGAAAATGTCTGTGGGGCCTTTTCTTCATTTTAAAACATAGTTTAAATTTTGTGTGTCTTAGTGGGGTTTTTATTTTTTTGGATGCATATATGAAGTATGCCGAATGCATATCTGGAACCTGAAATGCCCAAATGATGAATCAGGATCCCCTGAAACGAATTACAGATGATTGTGTGCTGCCATTTGTCTGTTGGCAAATAAACTGAGGTCCTCTGCAAGAGTAGAAAGTGCTCTTAACTCCTGAGCTAGCTAAACAGCCACTATGGGGGCATTTTATTGGTTGGTTGCTATTGCTATGGGAGGGTCCAGCTCACTGTGCAAGGTGCTATCCCTAGGCAAGTACCAGATACCTACCTACCCATCCATCCATCCATCCATCCATCCATCCATCCATCCATCCATCCATCCATCCATGTCAGCTCCTTGCCAGCAGGTCCAGGTGAGAGGAGAGAACCCAGTCTAGCTGAGTCTGTCCGGGGCTGAGCAGGATGGCGGTGTCAGCAGCCCAAAAGAAACACACCAGGCCGGGAGTCTTGTCGAAGCAGGAACTCAACTTTATTGTATCAACCCCTCCATTATATAGAGAAGGCAAAGTGGGTGGGCACTTAGGTATGGGGAGAGATGACATAGGAGGCAGGGAAGGAGAAGGGGTAACTGACAGGGCCAATAGCAAAGCTCCACATCAACAATGGCAGGGCAGATGGAGGGCCAAACAGGTCTTGCTCAGTCACCCCTATAGGGAAGTGACTGAGACAGGTCTCAGAACTCGAGCCAGGCTTGGGTTTGTCCTCAAGGCCCAAACCAGGGTCAAAATGGGGTCTAACACTACCACTGCCCAGGACCCCACCCTCTTGCCATCGGGACAGCGGGAGGGGGAGAACATCCCCAGTGCTGAGTGCTGTCAGGGTCCAGTTCAGAGCCCCTACCCAGAGCTGCTGCAGCCCCAGCTTGGCTCAGCTACACAGCACCCAGTGCAGGAGGGCAGATGGGCAAGTCAGCGAGGAATGGGGTATTGCTCTTGCTGCCGCACTCGCTGCTGAGTACCCAGGGCACCTGCACCCTGCCCCTTAGACTGGGGCTGCCCCAAAGAGGAAACTGGAACTCTCTCCTCCTTGTGCCAGCACCAGCACTGCATTGCAACCTGGATCTTCGGTCAGGCTGCCTCAGTCCCCGCCGCCCCCAGATGAGGCACCAAGGGCCATCACCATGGAGAAGGCCAAGGCCCCAGGCACAAGCCCGGAATGGGCAGCTGAAGACAGCGATCAGGAGGTCCAACATATCTATCTATCTAGGCCAACTGTACAAAACGAGCCAGAACTCAGTGTTCTCTGCTGTTAAAGACATAACTGCTACCTTGAGTTTCTTTTATTCACTTGCCAAAGAAGGCAAGTCATCTTGAACATAGCTATTGAAATTGGGGAAAACATTAGAGGAAATCTGCCACCATCTTGCTGTTCCTCTTGTTAAATTATTTTTTAAAAATTAATATAAACAAATTTCTAGTTAGTGTCTTTCGAATGCTGTGTATGTACACCATTAATAAAATCACCGTGTTGGTTAACTTTGCTGATGACTCTGTTCCTTGTGGTCTGCTCCCCAGTTAAGACACCCAGTTTGTTGTTCATTGGTGCTGCTGTTTTGTTTTTCATCTCACCTATCACTATATTGGTCTCCCCAGTCTCTGAAAATCTTGAAAATCGTCTGAGGTTTACTCTCACGTCATCTTGCTCTGCCATTTATATTTTGTTTGCTTCTGTCCCCTATTCGAGTTTTAACTGAACTCTTGGGTTTTGATTTTGTTTTTATTTTGGTTTTGGTTTTTCGAGACAGGGTTTCTCTGTGTAGCCCTGGCTGTCCTGGAGCTCACTCTGTAGACCAGGCTGGCCTGGAACTCGGAAATCCACCTGCCCCTGCCTCCCAAGTCCTGGGATTAAAGGCGTGCGCCACCACTGCCTGGCTTTTAACTGAACTCTTAAAATCTTTCAGCTACTTTTCATTACTTTCAAACATCTACATGAGAGGATACATTTCTGAGTTGCTGTACCGATGTAGTTTTGTTTCTTTTCTATGCTTTATGGACTATTTACAAGACCATTTAATAATCTTGTTACATACTTTTGAAATGGAATATTTATCAAGGTTTTATTTGATTTGACATTATATTGAAATGCATACAAACCACTATCATTCTAGGCATTGCCAGCACAGTTCTTCCTTCCTCTGTGGAGAAATTAGATATTCTAGTTTGGGTACATTCCCTGTGCCCTGCCCAGTTCTTTCCCACTTTCTTTTTAAGGAGAGTAGCTCCCCAGTTCCCTGTTTCCTTTGCTCCCATCCATTTTTTTTTTTTTTTTCAATGGAAGCTTTCTGCATGTGTGTGCTTAGCGAACTGGCCAGGGCACACAGTATATAAATGTATTGATTTTTTTTTCTGTTTGACATATTCATTGGTTCTAAGAGTTAGGGCACATTTTCATGGGGTCCAGCCCTTCAGGTACTGATTTGCTATGTATTTCTTGCAGTTTCTAAGATGAAATATTTAAAGGCTTTGCCTGGGATTTGTTTGTCTTAGGAAGAACTCTTCTTTCCCTAATTCTTCAACCTTACAGTATCAAGAAGAACAAAAAAAAGGCAGCTGGGATGCACTTTGTTAAGTGGAGTTTCCTTTAAATGAACCACAGGCATTTTTAAGAGAAGTAACTCCTACTTATAGCATACCCTTAGAGAAGTATTCTTGGATGATAATAATAATAATAAATAATAATAATAATAATAATAATAATAATAATAATAATATAGAATTTCTGAATTTCTAATGCACAGATCACCACTGAATATCAAATATGCCATACCACTTTCTGGGCACAAATTGGTAATATTTTATAATAATTTTTAAGAGTGTAAGACGATATCTTAAAAAGCAGCAGTTGAGAACCTGGCACATAATTCCTCAAGAATAAATAGCATATGCAATGGCGAGGACAGGAAGGCAGGTCACAGAAACTTCCTGGGAAGCTCAGGTTCTCTTTTATTTTTGGCCTGGAAGACCTATAGTTTAAATTTCTTAGGTAAATCTGAGTGCAGGGTTCTCCAGTCTGTGCCAGGTCTGTCCTAAACACTTTCTAGCATTGTTTTGAGAGGGCTGCTTTGAGAGCCGATGTTTCTGAGACTGTAGAAATGCTGTATCTAAAGTCAGCTCCAGGTAGGCTTTCCCCCTTTATTTTCCATATGCTCTGTAGCCACAGCTGTTCTACCTTAGAGCACTAAGTTTCATCAATGGCTTTAATGGAAATATGAGAAGATGAAATTGTAAACGTTAAAAGGAAAATTTTAGCTGCTTTCTAATTTAGAAATGGTGATAAAATTCATTTCATTGGCTTTCCAATTATTTGGGAAACTTTAGGTGAATATAAATGAGTAGTAGGAAGGCTAACTGGAGGAAAGGATTGAGAAAGTGGGATGTCCAGAGGGTCAGGACTAACAGGTGAGGACACTGCCTGAGTGCCAGTCCCTGCCACCAGCTGGTGGCCTGGGTCCCTGTCTTCATTCTTCTTTCCAGAGTCTTTATGAAGCTGTGTTTCTCTGACACATAGAATAGCTTTGTGTCTCCAAAATAAAAATCCAGTTTGATTATCAGTTAGTGCTATTTTTATCTGCTCCTCTTCTTATGCTCTTCCACTAACTCCCTCTTTCTTCTGATCTACCCATAATCTATGTGAAAGTTTTGTCAAATAGAGCACCAGAATAAAACTCAAACATATCTTACTGGTTCCTTCTTTTCTAGAAGCAAATTCATGGCTCTATCTTTGAGCTAATTTAATATCAAACTGTTACGATTGTGGTCCTTGCCAACAGCTGCTGCTGCACAGTGTCCTTTTCTCCCCAAGGAGTGTCAATCAGTGAATTGCTCCTACAAAATTCTGGAACTGGCATTTAAGTTTGCAAACTGTGGGTCAATTGACAAGTGACACTGCCGCTTTTACCCTTATCTGTACACCTAGAAGGTAAGAAGATAGTTCCAATGGTGTTTCATGTTGTTTGCATACTACACTGAATATATAATTACAGATCAGTCTGTTCTTTACTAAATCAGATAGGATGTAATTTCCTTCTTCATTTTTTTGTTGACAGTGTTCCAAATACTTAACAATAGCCTCATGGGTTAGTTAATATGTTGTATACACTCTTCTCTTGTCCACTTACTATGACATACACAAACTACCATCACTTTTTGCTTCATTTAAATTCATAAAATATACAAGGCTCATTTCTTCATTTATTATATAGCATAAATTGTTCATTTTATATAAGTCACTCCTGTCCCAAACCCTGACATCTTTGAGAAAGCATTCAAAGTATCTACCTTAAAGTCTTTCCTTAAGCTACCACCAACAGCCACAACAACAAACAAATTTGGAACTGGAATATTAACTTACTCCATTTGGGTTCTCCCTAGTTCCTTAGATTTGTTTTGTGATTTAATGATAGTTGGTGTTTTATTATGTAATTTAGTATAATAACGCCCTGACAGTCATAGTCATACGTTCACATATGAGTCTTTGCTTCTCTATGCTTTTCCTTCATTAAGGATGTCTCACTGTGTGTCTCTTAGCAACTCAGCATGTATTCTGTGTCATGCACACTCTCCCTTGCCTTTGGCTACTACATTTCTTAAATATATTCAATTATTTTTCTGTGTTAGAACTTGTTTATAGTTTTATTCAAATTCAGTACATTCAAAATCCATATTTAACTATTTCAATAAGCAATCTGTCACATGAATTCACTGATCATAACAATATATCAATACTCTTGTCTATCACCCTAGACCAGCAATTATTCTTGTACTGTATTCATATATGTTTCTCCTGGATTCCTTTTATTGCATTTACACATAGAATTCTTCAATAAAAAGCTGACATAATTATTTTCAGTGTCCCATTTCCCCAAATTTACTACATGATTTGCTTATGAAATTTGAAGCATATTGCAATCCCAGTTTCACCATATCAGAAACAGAGATTGTGAAAGCACCTGGGCTAATGGTATATTGCTTATACCTTGATAAATTATTTGACATATCTATAACTGGCCTCTTTATTAGCCACCTATTACTAATGAACTCTTGAGATACGATTTTAGCTACATCTTAAAATTTAAATGCTGAGTAAATATAAAGTATTTTTATAATACCTGTATAATATTTAGATATTACTACCTTCTTCTAGGGTTCATAATGGAAATTTGCTTCATTTCCAATCTTATGCATTAGCATATCAGAGGCCTAGTTGATATGAATAAATTTATAAACATTCTAAAGGATATTTTGCACATGTATGTATTATTATATGTGTTTATTTTGAGTTGATATAATGAGTTTCTGGACTACCAATGTACCAAAAAATTGGTCTTTAAGTTAAAATATTCACTATAGCTTTAGTTATAATTTTAAAAAAATATTTCTAATGTGTAAATAAGTATGAACATGTTTTAGATTTAAAATGTGACCATGGGTCTAGGAATGCGTCTTATTGTAGGAGAACCTGCCCAATCATGCCTAAGGCCTTGGGGTTCAGTTCTCAGCCTTGCCTAAAAGGGAATGGAATGTTACTCTCAAGACTAGAGTGTGAGCACAGAAGCTCTTAATGTAGGCATATAAAAGAGAATGGTTTCAGCAAAAATGTAAGAGCAACTGCATTGCGCTATAAAATGGCAACACAAAATTAAACAGAATACGAGGAAAGACATCTTCAGTAAACACGTATTACTGCTCAAATAACTTTCAGTGATTTATCTGCTGAAATCATCATTTAATATGCCAAAACATTTAAACATTATTTTTTTAAAATGAGTTTATAATTTTGCCATAGTGTAAGATAATTTGGACCCAAATTATAAGGAAAACCAGCTTGATGTGGGAAGTGGAAAGCTTTTTTAGTTAAGGAAACTGTTAACAGGGAAGAATGATAAATGATATATTCCTAATTTAAATTTAAATTAAATAAGAAATTTTGTTTTACTTTAAAAAATCTCTCATCCTTAGTCAAGTCAGTCTCTCTCTCTCTCTCTCTCTCTGTCTCTCTCTGTCTCTCTCTCTCTCTCTCTCTGTCTCTCTGTCTCTCTCTCTCTCTCTGCTTGTGTGTGTGTGTGTGTGTGTGTGTGTGTGTGTGTGTGTGTGTGTGTGTGTGTGTGTGCTGTTTGGGTCCATACATGATACAACTCACGTCTGTGGTCCATGTACAACTTGCAGGAGTTGGTTGTCTTTTTCTATTATGTGGTTCCCAGAGATTGAATTTAGGACATGATCCTTGGTGGCAGGTGTCGTTAAGAGATTGAGCAATGACAGAATGCAAAATCTTTCTATTGCTATAACAAGTCAACTTATTTGAAATTCGAGTCACATATTTCATGAGAAATTCTACTAAGTATTTAGGGTTTAATATTTCCTCCGATCTCATCCAAATGGACAACATTTTTTATCATGGACTTGATGACGATCCTTTTGCATTTGTTAAAGATGAATTTCCACAAGAAGCTATAGAACCTAGAGCTTTTATTAGATGTGTGGTAAGTGCTCTGAGCAGTTCAGTAGAAATCTCAGATTTGTTACCTAAAACAGCAATGCATAATAAACGTTAAAATATCTGTGCTCAGATTTTAGGTAATCATATTAAATGTCATGCATACAGTTGGTAAAGATCACTCAGTCTCTGTGTGCTAGTACTGTAAACACTTGTCAATTTATAAAACTTGTTAAAAGTCAAGACAATAAACTTAGTGTCCCTGGGTGTCTCCTAATCCTCATCAGTTGAGGTGTGTGCAAATGCTATAGAAGCGATTCTTTCTTTTATTTAAACTTTTATCTCAAATTATTATTTTATCGAAATGAAAGAAATCTATGCCAAATGCTCAACATTCAAAACAAAAATGGCAATGTATGTGATTTGCAATTTTTTCAGTTATATAACAGTGAGTATGAACATGTGAAATCTGTAGCAAGGAAAAGCTTATTTATGATTCCGTGAGACAGGCTAGATGTATGTTGGAATGAAAGTGTTCTGTAAATTAAATCAATAGTAATGATTATTCATTTCTCCAACCTGACTTATATGCAATTTTTTTACTCTAATGGACAACATTATGTAAATTGGCCTCAAAATCTACAAGAAAACTATTTAAAGAACACTAATCCTTGGTCATACAGAGTCTCTGGATACATTTAACCCATGGAATAGTTTTGACAGTAATGAGATTGTGCTTCAAAGGCAAGCATATTCTATAAAGAATAAACTCATTTTATTAACTTGCATTAAAGAGAAAAACCAAAATGATTTCTGATATCTGAATTAGTCTTTAGACATCATTATACTATGTTTGAAATCCCTAATCAAGTTAATAAAGTTATTTGTTAAATGCATATATTATGCCAATTCTAAATACAGATTAATGTGATGAAAATTTAGAATCTAAACAGGTGTGTTATGAGTGCAGCACATGTGATTTTAAGCATGATGGTACAGAAACTAAAAATTTTATTTATATTTGTATATTTACATTCATTATATGTTACAAATCACAGTTTAGATGTGAGTTAAATATTGCTCCTTTTTATATATTAGAAAATTTTTAATCATACATATGGCTCATATTTTAAGTAGAAAATACTGATCTAGAATATCAATGTGGAGGCAGGAAGGCTGACTATTTTGAACTACCACATTCCAAGGCCAGAGAGAAATATAGCCAACCCTTAGTTGGTAGTTATCAATATATTTAAGTATAAAGAGGTTGACAATGTGACTAGGACCCCATTCAATGTTTCATGGGATGTGCAAAGAGCAGACATTTCATTAATAACTGTTCTTTCTTTTTTCTTTCCATCTTAGTTTCTAATTTTTTGAAATAAAAATCATTATTGGGGTCAGAAAAAATTAATTGGTCAACAAAGTTCTTTCTACACAAGCCTGAAGAGCAGAGTTCAGATCCACAGGACCCATTTAAAAAGCTGGATGTGGTGGCACCCACCTGTAATCTCAGCACTGGGGAAGTGGAAATAGGAACCCGGAGCTTGGTAGTTGACTAGTGTATAGTCATACAGACACTGCTTGTCATGGCCTGAGAAGATAACTCAGTTAATGCCACAATTAAGACCTGAGTGTTAATCCTAGAACTCATATAAAAGGCTAGATGTGTGGTATATGTTTTTAATTGTAGTGCTGGTGAGATGGATAGACAGATTGGGTCTGCTGTCCAGCCAAACTAGCCAAACTGGTGAGCTGAAGATCAGTGAGACAACTTGTCACAAAAACATGTTGGGTACCACTCAAGGAATGACACCCAAAGTTTACCACTGAATTCTATACATATGTGTACACACATATATGGGAAGCCCTTCTCATGAGCATGAACACACAAAATGAACATCCTGAAAAATTATAAAGTTGAATATATATTTTGAGATGCTAGGCCTGAGACAGAAAATCATTCTGATTTGACCAGAGTTAGCATTCTGTTCGACAGAGATTTTTAATACAATTTACCTTATTTTATACACACTTGGATGTTAATTGCTTCTATTAGACTTTTATGAAATCTTATTTTTAGAAATATTTAATTCTAATACAGTTTCCTCAAACACTTTCTAGTTGTAATTTCCATATAGTTTTCAATGGAAATGCAAATATATTATAATTTTTTGTAAATGTGTCTTAGTCAGGGTTTCTATTCCTGAGCAAACATCATGAGCAAGAAGCAAGTTGGGGAGGAAAGGGTTTATTTGGCTTACATTTCCACATTGCTGTCCATCACCAGAGGAAGTCAGGACTGGAACTCAAGCAGGTCAGGGATCAGGAGCTGATGCAGAGGCCATGGAGGGATGTTCCTTACTGGCTTGCTTGCTTCTCCTGGCTTGCTCAGCTGGCTTTCTTATAGAACCCAAGACTACCAGCCCACAGATGGTATCACTCACATGGGGCCCTCGCCCCTTGATCACTAATTGAGAAAATGCCTTACCGCTAGATCTCATGGAGGTATTTTCTCAACTGAAGCTCCTTTCTCTGTGATAAGTTCAGCTTGTGTCAAGTTGACACACAAAACCAGCCAGTACAAAATGTATTTATTTTTTACTGGCTATTTTATTTATTTACATTTCAAATGTTACCTGCCTTCCCAGTTTCCCCTACTCAAAACCCCTAACTCACCGCCTTTCTCCCACTTCTACGAGGGCGCTCCTTACCCACCCATCCACTCCTGGCTTTTTAAAAAATAAGTAGGACCACATTGCACATAGAATGGTTGTATGCCTCCCTAACCTAGGCAAATCTCATTTGTTCTTCCATGTCTGAGAGAAGGGGTCTGTGCCTCTCGTCATAGGTGCTCTATGGCAACCTTCTACATTAGCTCTCTCCCCTTTAGCCTACCCTCTTACCTCCTCTGTAGGAAACCTTCCACCCTTTTTTGCTGTAGCCATTTTTCATGTTCATCTCTCTCCTTCCAAGTATCCTTATGTTTCCTCTGTCAAAGAAATTAGTCAACTACTTTAAACATTAATCTCAGCACTTGGGAGGCAGAAGCAGGTGGATTTCTGAGTTCGAGGCCAGCCTGGTCTACAGAGTGAGTTCCAGGACAGCCAGGGCTACACAGAGAAACTCTGTCTCAAAAAACCAAAAAATAAAATAAAATAAAATAAAATAAAATAAAATAAAATAAAATAAAATAAAATATAAAATAAAATAAATAAAATAAAATAAAATAAAATAAAAATGAACAAATAAAAATAAGACTCGTTCAAACTCTTTGGACATAGGAAACTGCAGGCAGATTTGTTGCCAAAATGCAACGTGAATGGTCCCTAGTTTTGTTTTCCGAAGACTCCATGTTTTCTTTTAAAATTTCATGTGCTGAGCTCCACACTCTCCATTACTCCTGACCTTCTGAGTTTCCAACCTTCCCCAGAAGACCCTAGACCAAAGTTTCAAACTCTTTCACATCCCTCCTGTGCCTCAGTTCTAAACGCTGAAGAACCACTTGGTCAGTTTTGTCACAGCAATGGCCCCTACCCTTTCTTGTCAGTTTTCTGAGTTCTATTTTGCTGCTGTAACAAAAATACCAGGTGGGACATTATTTAAGGTAGGAACTGTTCATTTTGGTTTGTATTTCAAGTATATATAACCCATTATGTTTGAGAAGATTTGAGTGAAGACAGGGATGCTAGCTGGTTACAGTACATCACCCATCAGGAGTCAGAAAGAGGAGAGAAAGTTGGGTCGGGCTATTGACCTGAAGATCTGTCCCTAGTGATAAGTCTCTGAAGATAAGAATGGACTTATTAGCGAGTCTTCACTCCCTCAAGGATAACATCTTTCTGAACAGAGCTAACACCTGTGAGTTAGATGATCAGACACACATACCTACAAATACATGTTCAAAATACATTAATGGTTTTGTAAAGACCTTGAAGGGTGGATTGTGTTTCTTCAAGATACAAATTTTATAGGTATCAAAATTTTCTTTTATTGAAGATATGTATTACTCATATAATATTTCCTGATTATGATTTTCTCCTTCTGTGTTCCTCCTAGTTCATCCGTACCTCTCCTCCAATCTATCTTTCATTAGAAAACAAACAGGCATTTAGCGGTAATAATAAATAAAATAAAGCAAAAACAAACACATAGGACAAAGCAAATGGAAGAAAAAAGCCCAAGAAAGGGACATAAAACAGATATTTGCGCAAAGACCTACTTGTCAATAAAAACAGAAAATGAGAATACATAATATATGCACAAAACACCAGCAGGGTTAGAAGAGTCAAACAAAAGATAAAATTTTAAAGAAGAAAGGCGTACTGGCTGGTTTTGTGTGTCAACTTGACACAAGCTGGAGTTATGTATGTATGGGTCTGAAATCTCACCAGCAAGAGGGATGCTCATCTTCCTCCATTCATAGCCAGCATGAGCTGTAACTTGTTTTGTTGATCTTAGCTATTCTAACAGATAAAAGGTGGAATCTCAAAGTGATTTTGATTTGCATTTTCCTGATATTTAAGGATGTCGAACATTTCTTTAAGTGTTTCTCAGCCATTTGAAGTTGCTCTAATGAGAATTTTCTGTTTAGATCTGTACCCCATTTTTAAATTGGGTTATTAATTTTTTATACCTAGTTTCTTGAGTTCTTCATATATTTTGGACATTAACCCTCTGTTGAATGTGGAGTTGGTAAAAACTTTCCCCATCCTGTAGGCTGCCCTTTTGACCGAATGAAGGTGTCCTTGGTCATGCAGAAGCTTCTGTTTCAAGAAGTTCTATTACTAATTGCCGATCTTATTGCCTGTGTAGTGATTCGGTTTAAAAATTACTTTTCCCATGTCAATGAGATCAAGAACTTTCCCTACTTTCTCTACCAGGTTCAGTATACATATTTTATATTGTGTTTTTTGATCCATTTGGAGTTGAGTTTTATGGAGGCTGATATGTATGGTTCTATTTGATTTTTCTATGTGCAGCCATGCAATTGGCTAGCGCCAGTTGAAGATACTGTCTTAAATCCATGACTTCTTTGTAAAGGCATGGATGTCCCCAGAGGTAAGGGTGTTTGGTAGGGGTTTTCAACTGAGTTCCATTGATCAACATGTCTGGTTTTGTGCCAGTACCATGATGTCTTTATTTCTATAGCTCTCTAGTACAAATTTAGGTGAGGGTGGTGCTACTTGCAGCAGTCTTTTATATTATTCAGGCATATTAAGTTATGGTTTGCTCGCTCGCCCTCCCTCCCTCCCTCCCTCTCTTCCCCCCCCCCTGTGTCTGTGTCCATATAAAACTGAAAATTGACCTTTCATGATCTGTAAACAATTGTATTGGAATTTTGATGGGGTTTCATTAAATCTGTAGATTGCTTTTCGTAGGATGGCCATTTTTATTAATCTTATTGATCCGCTAGCATGGGGGATCTTTCAATCTTTTGATATCTTCTACTTTCTTTTTTGCATCATATAAGTCTTTCACTTGTTTATTTAGATTTATACCAAGATATTATACTATATTATAATATTATATATTACATTCCATGGAATTTGAGGCAGAAGTGAAAGGTTTGTTTACCTGATTTCTTTCTCAGTTCTTTTGTTAAGTATATATAGAAAGGCTACTTATTTTTTGAGTTAAATTTGTATCCCATACTTTGCTGAAAGTGGCTATCAGCTGCAGGCATTTCCTGGTGGAATTTTTTTGGTTCTTTTTTTTTTTTTTTTTTTTTTTAATGTATACTCATATCATTTTTCAAGTAAAGAAACTTTGACTTCTTTCTTTCCATTTTGTGTTCCCACGATCATCTTACATTGTCTTATTGCTCTATCGAAGACTTCAAGTACTATATTGAATAGGTATGGAGAGTGGAGATAACATTATCTTGTTCTTGATTTTAGTGGAATTGTGTTGAGTTTCTCTCAACTTGATTTGATATTGGCTATAGGCTTGCTGTAAATTTCCTTTACCATGTTTAGGTATATTTCTTGTATCCCTAACCCCTCCTCCCAGGACTTATCATGAAGGGCTGTTGGAATTTTGTCAAAGGCCATTTCTACATCTAATTAAATGATCATGTGCTTTATTTTTCTTTTCATTTTTATACAGTAGATTGTATTTATTTATTTCATATATTGACCCATCACTGCATCTCTGGAATGAAGCCTATTAATGGTGTTGGATGATGTTTTTGATGTGGTTTTGAACTTAATGTGCAAGTATTTATTGGGTATTTTTTACATCTATGTTCATATGGAAGTTGGTCTGTAATTTCCTTTCTTTGTTGGGTCCATGTGGTTTGGGTATCAGTGTAACTGCAGCCTCATAAAATGAATTTTTCAGTGTTCCTTCTGTTTCTATTTTGTGAAATGATTTGAGGAACACTGGCCTTAACTATTCTTCATTTCACATTTTTGTAGAATTCTGCACTATTATCATATGAGCCCGGATTTTTTTTTTTTTTTTTTTTTGGTAGACTTAATGACTGCTTCTATTTTGCTAGGGCTTCAAGTCTACTTAAATTGCTTGTGTGACCTTGATTTAGCTTTGGTAAAGTTGAGAAAATTAACTATTTCTTTTAGGTTTTCCAATTTGGTGAATTATAGGCTTTTCAATTATGTCTTTGTGATTCATTAGATTTCCTTGGTTTCTGTTGTTATGTCTCCCTTTTTATCTGTAATTTTGTTAATTGGGATCTCCACCTTTTCGTTACTCTGGCTAAGGCTTTGTCAATCTTACTGATGTCAAAGAACCAACTCTGTTTCCTTGATTCTATATTATTTTGTGGATGAAGGGTTATTTCTATTTTATTGATGTTGGCCAAGGGATTATTTCTATCCATCTATTCCTTTTGGTTATTATTTCTTCTTTTTCTTTAGGTCTTTCAGGAATGCGGTTATATTTCTATATTTCTCTCACACTTTTTTAATGCTCTACTTACTGCTATGAACTTGTCCCCTATAACTGCTTTCTCTTTGTCCCACAAGCTTGGATACACTGTGTTTTAATTTTCATTCAATTATAGAAATTGTTCAATTTCTTTCTTTCTTTTTCTGCATTGCATTTTTCATTTTTTACTTTACATCCCAATTGCAGCTTCCCCGCCCTCCTCTCCTCCCAGTACTTTCCTTTCTTCTCCCTTTTCCCCTCTCCACATGTGCCCCTTCCCACTTCCCTCAGAAAAACAGAGGGCCTCCCATGGATATCAACCATCCTTGGTTTATCTATTGCTGTAAGACTAGGTGCATCTTCTGCTATTGAGGTTAGAAAAGCAGCCTAGTTAAGGGAAAGGGATCTGAAGGTAAGCAATGTAATCAGAGACGGACCCTGATCCTGCTATAGGAGTCCCACATGAAGACCCAGCTGCACAACTGTTACATATGTGCAAAGGGCTTAGGTCTGTCCCATGCATACTCTGTGGTTGGTAGTTTAGTCTCTGCAAGCCCCTATGGGCTCAGGTTAGTTAAAATTGAATAGGTTTTCTTGTGGTGTCCTTGACCTCTCTGGCTGGTTCAATAATTCCTCCCATTCTTCTACAGGAATCCCCAAACTCCATGTAATGTTTGGCTGTGGGTCTATATCAGTTTTCACCAGTTGCTGGGTAAAGCCTCTCTAATGACAGTTATGTTAGACTCCAATTGGCAAGTATAGCAGAATATCATTAATAGTGTTAGGGTGGGTTCCCTCTCATTACATAATTTTTCTTGACTCATTTTTTTATTCAGTAAAGTTTTTTCAGTTACCATGTGTTTGTAAGCTTTCTGTTGTTCTTGTTTTTGATGATATCTAGCTTTATCCATGGTGGTTGGATGGGACATGGGGTGTTATTTCAATTTCATTGTATCTGTTGAGACTTGCTTTGTGTCTGAGTTTGTGCTCAATTTTGGTGAAACTTCTAAAAGCTGCTTAGAAGAAAGTGAATTCTTTTGTGTTTGAGTCAATTATTCTGTAAATATTGGTTAGGTACATTTGTTTGTGACATCAGTGAGATCCTGTATTTCTGTTTAGTTTTTATCTGGATGGCCTATCTATTGGTAAGAGTTGGAAACCGAAGTCACACTTCATCATTGTTTGAAGGGCAATATGCGATTTGAGCTGTGTTTCTTTAAATGATTTGGGTGACTTTGTATCGTGCACTTATGTTAAGAATTACACTATCACCTTTGTGTATTTTTTCTTTGCATATGTAATGTACTTCCCTCTCTGTTCTGATTAGTTATGTTTTGAAGTCTATTTTGTCAGATATTTAAATAGCTATGCTGAATTTGTTATGGGGTACATCTGTAGGAATAGCTTTTTCATCCTTTTAACCTGAGGTGTCTATCCTTGATATTAATGTGTATTTTTTTTGATGCAAAAGAAGATAGATTCTGTTTTTACATCTATTCTATAAGTCTGTGTCTTTTTATTAGGGAATTTATGCCATTAATGTTAAGAGTTATCCATGAGTAGTGTTGATTTTTGTGTGGATGTGTATGTGGTGTGCCCCTCCCCTCTTTGATTTGCTGCTCTGGAATTTTTTATTCTTTTTATTTTCTTGGATGTGGTTGGCCTCTTTTGACTTAAGTTTTTTGTCTAGTGCCTTCTGTTTTACTGGATTTGTAGAGAGATACTGATTAAATTTGGCTTACCATAGAATGTCATTTTTATTTTATCTACTGTGATTGAAAGTTTTGCTGGTCATAGTTGTCTTGGGTGTGATATGTGGTCTCTTGGACCTTGTAGAAATCTATCTAGGCCTTTCTTGCTTTTTGAGTCTCCATTTAGAAGTCAGGTGTTATTTTAATAATTCTCTTTATTATTTTCTTAGCCTTTTTCTTTTGTAGCTTTTTATATTCTTTCTTTGTTCTGTCCATTTAATATTTTCATTATTATGTGTGGAGGAGAATATATTTTATGGTCTGGTCTATTTGATGTTCTGCATACTTCTTGTACTCTTATAAGAACTTTCTTCTATAGTTAGGAACATTTTCTTCTAAGGTTTTGTTGAAAATATTTCTCTTCCTTTGACTTGAGTTTCTTTCCCTTCCTCTATCATTATTAATAAAATGGCCTTTTTTGTAGTGTTCCATATTTTCTAGATATTTTTTGCCTGGAGTTATTTACATTTTACAATTTTTCTTTGATCTATTTTCTTTGATTGATAGTTTACTTTCTTCTAAGTGGTCTTCAGTGCCCGAATTCTCTCTCCCATCTCTTGCACTCTGCTGGTGAGGAATGCCTCTGAGATTCTTGTTTAAATTCTTAAATACTTCATTTTCGGATTTCCCTCAGTTTTTTTATTGATTCTATTTCCACTTGAATTCATAACTTGAGTAGTTTTATTTATTTTCTTTTGCTGCTTATTTATGTTTTCATAGATTTCTTTAAGTGATTTATTTATTTCTTCTTTAAGAATATCTTTTAATTCATACAGTCCCTGTCTTGTGCTTATTTTGCATTTCTCAGAGCCTACTATAGTGAGGTTGCTGGGCTCTGGTAAAGACATATTTTCCTGGCTGTAATTGATTGTGTTTTTATACTAACATTTAGGGATCTGGGTTTGGGATAATTGTAATTCTAGGTGCTGCTATCTGGTCTTATCTTTGGTGTGTGTGGGTTTTCCCTCTTTATTTCCCTTCTCCTCTCTGATTCTTAGGAGGGTTGTTGTTGTGTGTTGCCTGGCATAGATTCTTCTGGGATCGTCCCAGGTGGCCACTGTGGGTTCCAGGTAGAACATGTGTCTCGTTAATGGAAGCTAATAGGAATGGGGATGGGCTAGACATGAGGAGGAGCCGGAAGATGTCCACAGTAGAGAAAAAAGTGGATTATTCTACCAGGATCTTCTTAGTCCCTTGGGAATGAGGGCAGAGGGTTAGGAGAGGCAACCACAGGTAGTCTGCCACAGAGGTGAGGATGATACTGAGTCATTAAATTGGAAGCAAGGAGACAGAGGGAAGATATGAAGCATGACTACTTACTTTGCTGGCCTACCTGTGTTTTGGAAGTTTGGCTGGCCTATGCCCAGGGAACACCTGCTGGAGATGGGGGCTTTGACAATAGTATGAGTGGAGATGAAAAGATCTGCAAGATATGCTGGAGATAGGAGCAGAGAGGAAGGTAGTCTGCTACAGAGATGGGTCATAGATGCTACATAGTGACTGAACTGGGAGGGAAGGTTGGAGATGCTAAGGCTGCAGTTAGACTACCTGCTTCCTGGCCTGTGTCTGAATATTTTCTGAGAAGTACTTGGGTGAAAAACTGTAGGTCCTTTAAAAGGAGAGCTATATGTTTTTGAGAAAACAGGCAAGAGATCAATTCATTCCTTATGTTATTTGGCTTGGATAGAGCTTCAGCAGACTGGAGAAATGTCTATTAAGGTGCCTGCTGGTGCATAAAGAGTGTGCTGCAGAATCTTCCCGAAACATTTACTTCTCAAATGTACTGTGAGCTTCTCAGTTGCAATTTCAAATATTCTCAAGTATAATATTCTCCCAGAATACTTATAAGTTGGAAGTGAAGGGAAATTTTAAAGTTAGTCTGATCAAGCATCTAAATATATTTTGTTAATAAAATATTCTGATGTAATTACTTGCAAGAGTACAAATTAAGGCTCTGCAGGTGCAAGTTTATCTTACAATCTATGCACTATGGTGTAAAACATATGTCTGTAGTTGTTGTGTGCATTTATTTCAATTGAGAGCCTTAGATTGACTTTGCTTCATTTAGAAATTTCACTTACACCAGCACATGTAAATAGAAATTCACAGCATTTGAAAGTGCCTTTCTTGCTCTCTCTTATTTTTTTTCATGTTCCTCTTTCTCCATCCCCCTCTCATATAAAATTATAAACATATATACTTTGTGCTCATCCAGTATTACATGCACAACTATAGTTCTCCCATGTCAAACTAAATTGCTTTGTTTTGAGGTGGGCGTCTTCCTATATAGCCCAGGCTAGCCTTGAGTTCATGACATCCCACCTCAAACTCTCAAGTTTCCATCACCACATCTGGCTTTATATTTCCTAATAGCAAAGCGACCCATCATATTTCAACAGTGTCTGATGCTTCTTCCACTCACTTTCCTTGTCTTTGTACTTCGTTTTTGAAGCAAACCCCTAATGCATATAATATTCACACTGTTCTCATTTTCTACTTCGTACTATTTGCTTCTATCTCTAATTTTCTAATCAAAAAGCATCTTTAAAAGCATTAGTGTTTTAGATTTCATTTTTGAAGTCACCAATACCTTCCATTTACTTACATCAATAAGCATTTCAGTGGGCTATTTCCTTGCTAATAAAATACCTCGCAAGAATATTAGTCTTTTGCAAGCATTTTGGATTTACATATTGACTGAGTAAAATTTAACAGAAAAAGAAAACAAAACAAAACAAAAAACAAACTTCCAGAACAGTAGCTAAATCAAGAAAGGTGTTTTGTTCTCACATAAAGTAACTTGAAATTAGAAAGTCAGGGAAATCTGACAGGTATCACTGAGGATCCAGAGTGCTGTGTTTTAGTATTTCTAAAGTTCACCTCTGGGTCCAGTGTTGGTTATGAAGTATTGACAGTGAGAGCCAAGAAAAGACAAATAATGGGAAAAGTCACCATTCCTCCAACTGAGTATGCCTGTATCTGCCTGCTGTTTTCCACTCAAATTTTGAAGAAGACATAGTCACTACCATGCAAAATACTCTGTGAGAGTTGCTACAGAAAAAAAACAAAAACAAAAACAAAAAACAAAAACATGTTTTAATCTTTGTATCTTCATCTAGAACAAAGTTTGAATTTTGTAAAGAATAAAGAGTTCATTTGGCTGGGCAATGATGGTGCATGTTATTTTTGCCTTTAATCCCAGCCCTTGAGAGGCAGAGAGCTGCAATTTCTGTGAGTTCAAGGCCGACCTGGTTTACAGAGTGAGTTCCAGGACTACCAGAGCTGTTATACAGAGAAACCTTGTCTGCAAACAAAGATATTTGGTTGTAACCAGCTATATGTGTTCCTTTATATCTGTCCTCTTTTATACCTTTTATACTTCTTCAGATTAAGTTAAATAGATTTAATCGTTTTCTATCATAAAGCAGAAGCTGTTGCAGAATTCCAGATCTCAATTCTAGCTCCACTATTACTACCTTCGAGATACCAGGAAAGAAGCATCATCTCTTTAGTTACAATTTTTGCAGCATTCCTAAAATAAAATTGTAATGACAGTGGTGTAACATCCTCAATCTATTTAGAATGTCAAACAAGATCACGTTTGTGATATACTTAAATCATTGGCCTGGTAAGTACTATCCTCTGAAGCATCGAACTTCATGCCACCGAACATGTCGGGACCCAATACCAGGTATCCAACCCACTCTGGGTGAATCTGAATTCAGGATGTGCTGGTTTGAGTGTTGTCTCAGTTCACAGATTCTAAGCTTAGTGGTGCCTCTTCTTCGAACAACTTTCCAGACTAAATGCAAATTTCCCATCTCATTTTTATCAGTATTTTTATGAGCCTTTCTGAATAGAGTTTCTAAAGCAGTTAGGTAATTTTCTTTTGTACCTGAGTAAGACTCTTCCTCCAGGCTGTTACCCCACTGCAGAAATCCTTTCACAGTGCCTACCATAATTGCAACTTCGTAACTAACAAGCCTTTATAACCTAAGACATTCTTGGGAGTGTCTTCTGATGCCCGTCACCAGTAAAACTATTTTCCTGGTGGAAATTTAACAAGCATAGTATTTTCAATTGATTTCCTTTTCCCCTAAAGCTCAACTGTATGAATTAAGAACAATATCATTCCAGTTTCTTCTTGCCCATCCAAAACACCATCCTTCAAACTAAAGACAAAGATATGACCCAGATTTTCACAAGTATCACCTACTCCTAGTTCTGGACATGCTCTGTAATTTATCAAATATCTGAATGTATATTTTATAGAGTCTCCTAAGAACACAAAGCTCTGAGGATGATTCAGCACTGAAGGGGCTTCCTTCACTTCCCATTTAACTCCAGACTACATCTCCAGCATCATCAGATTTTATTCCCTTTGAACCCTCCCTGTCTGCCCTTTCTCTCAGCTTGTCATATTAACTCTCATTTCCTCACTGTTACCTTGTTAAATCTCACCACGATCATTTTGTTGCTATCAAATTGTAGTCTGTTGGAGTTTCTTTTTTTCAGTGCATTGATAATTTTTAAAAATTTCTTGTTTTGCAGCCTAGATTAACTAGGTCCTTCTTTTAAAAATCCTCTTTTTCAATATTATAAACTTCCTGGACTCTCTTTTACAGGTAACTGTTTAGCAGAATTTCAGTTCTAGAAATAAGTCTACCCATACATTTTCTGCACTTGAACTTGAGCAGTCACGCAAAGTGCACAAAGTGACCACCTGGGATCTCCTGGTCTCACAATAAATTAGCAGCTGTTGAACTTAATGGGCTCCTTAGCCCTGCTCAGTGACCTTGTTGCATGTCCTTGTAAATCAGCTGATAACTCCACTTTTAACTCCAAATGTCTTTTTAAACCTTTTTGATGTTACTAAAATTTCCATCTTCCCATCATCTTTATCAGTTTCAGTAATTACTTATATTCCGATTCCCCCAAAGCAGCGAATCTCTTCCTTACTTCTCAGCCTCTTGATGGCAAAATGACTCCTTCATGTTCTTTTTGTCTTTCTTTCTGTCTTTTTTCTGTCTATCTTTGTTTCTTTCTCTTGTTTTTCTTTTTCTTTTTTGTTTCCTTCCTTCCTCCCTTCTCCCTCCTCTCTCCTTCCCTCTTTCCTTCTTCCGTTCCTTCCTTCCTTGCTTCTCCATTTAATACCACTGATAGGAAATATCCTCTTTATATCTAAGGGAGGTGCTTCACAGGTATTATGATCTTGAATTTGCAGGAAGTTTCCATGAAAGATTATAGATCTTCTATCTTCATTATTACTACATGAATCCTATTGAATCTCTGTCTTTAGTTTCTTTTCAGAATTCTGTCATTGAAACAAACACAGAAACATGAGGGTTCTCTCTAGACTCCTCATCTGCCATATTTTATCCTTCCTAAAAAAAGATTGATCTCTACACATATCACTGTTCTGTTTTTTTCCCACCCACTCTTTGTGTATTCAATCAAGTATTTTTTATTTTTTTATTTTTTTTTGTCTTTCTTTTTTTTTTCCTCCTTTTTTATTTTTGATACTTTATGTACATTTCCAATGTTTCCCCTTTTCTGAGTCTCCTCTTTGGATACCCCCGTCCCCTCCCCAACCCACCTCTAGGAGGGAATTCCACCTCCCAACCCACGCCCCCCCCCCCCCCCCC
>CM052713.1:51916530-51931432 GCA_028551405.1 Uromys caudimaculatus | reverse complement strand
ATGCCATCCTCCCTTCCCCTGCTTCTATAAGGGTGCTACTCCACCCACCCACCCACCCACCCACTCCCGACTCCCTGCCCTGGCAATCCCCTACACTGGGACATCCATCCAGCCTTCACAGGACCAAGAGCCTCACCTCCCACTGATGTTTAACAAGGCCATCCTCTGCTACATATGTATGTACCTGGAGCCATGGGTTAATCCATGTGTACTCTTTGGTTGGTGGTTTAGTCCCCGGGAGCTCTGGGGGGGTCTGGTTGGTTAATATTGTTGTTCTTCCTATGGGTTGCAAACCCCTTCAACTCCTTCAGTTCTTTCTCTAATTCCTTCATTGGGGACCCCGTGCTCAGTCCAATGGTTGGCTGTGAGCATCTTCCTCTGTATTTGACAGGATCTAGCAGAGCCTCTCAGAAGACAGCTATATCAGGTTCCTGTCAGCAAGAATTTCTTCACAATAGTGACTGTATATGAGATGTATCCTCAGGTGGGGCAGTCTCTGGATGGCCTTTCCTTCAGCCTCTACTCCACATTTTGTCTATGAGTATTTTGTGCCCCCTTATAAGAAGGATAAAAGCATCTACACTTTGGTCTTCCTTCTTCTTGAGCATCCCCTTGTCTGTGACTTGTACCTAAGAATTTCATGAAGTCATTGTTTTTAATAGCTGAGTAGTACTCCATTGTGTAAATGTACCACATTTTCTGTATCCATTCCTCTGTTGAAGGACATCTGGGTTCTTTCCATCTTCTGGCTATTATATATAAGGCTGCTATGAACATAGTGGAGCATGTGTCCTTGTTATATGTTGGAGCTTCTTTTGGGTATATACCCAGGAGTGGTATAGCTGGGTCCTCAGGTAGTATTATGTACAATTTTCTGAGGAACCGCCAGACTGATTTCCAGAGTGGTGGTGGTGCAAGTCCACCAGCAATGGAGGAGTATTCCTCTTTCTCCACATCCTTGCCAGCATCTGCTGTCACCTGAGTTTTTGATCTTAGCCATTCTGATTGGTGTGAGGTGGAATCTCAGGGTCATTTTGATTTGTATTTCCCTGATGACTAAGGATGAAGAACATTTCTTTAAGTGGTTGTCAGCCATTCAGTATTCCTCAGTTGAGAATTCTGTGTTTAGATCTGTACTCCATTTATTAATAGGGTTATTTGGTTCTGTGGAGTCTAACTCCATTAGTTCTTTGTATATATGTGATATTAGACCTCTCTCAGATGTAGGACTGGTAAAGATCATTTCCCAATCAATTGGTTGTTGTTTTGTCCTACTGACAGTGTCCTTTGCCTTACAAAAGCTTTGCAATTTTATGAGGTCCCATTTGTCTATTGTTGATCTTATAGCATAAGCCATTGATGTTCTGTTCAGGAACTTTTCCCCTGTGCCCATGTGTTCAAGGTTCTTCCCCACTTTCTCCTCTACTAGCTTCAGTGTATATGGTTTCTGTAGAGGTCCTTGATCCACTTGGACTTGCACTTTGTTCAAGGAGATAAGAATGGATCAGTTTGCATTCTTCTATATGCTGACCTCCAGTTGAACCAGCACCATTTGTTGAAAATGCTGTCTTTTTTCCACTGGATGGTTTTAGCTCCTTTGTCAAAGATCAAGTGACCATAGGTATGTGGGTTTACTTCTGGGTTTTCAATTCTATTCCATTGATCTACCTGCCTGTCTCTCTATCAATATCATGCAATTTTTATCACTATTGCTCTGTAATACAGCTTGATGTCAGGGATGGTGATTCTCCCCCAGAAGTTCTTTTATTTTTGAGAATAGTTTTTACTATCCTCAGTATTTTGTTATTCCAAATGAGTTTGCAAATTGCTTTTTCTGTCTCTATAAAAAATTGAGTGGGAATTTTGATAAGGATTGCATTCAATCTATACATTGCTTTTGGCAAGATGGCCATTTTTACTATATTAATCCTGCCAATCCATGAGCATGGGAGATTAGTCAGTGTTTCTATTCCTGCATAAGCATCATGACTAAGAAACAAGTTAGGGAGGAAAGGGTTTATTCAGCTTACACTTCCATGTTGCTGTTCATTACCAGAGGAAATCAAGCAGGTCAGGGATCAGGAGCTGATGCAGAGGCCATGTAGGGATGTTACATACTGGCTTGCTTCTCCTTGCTCAGCTGGCTTTCTTATAGAGCACAAGACTACCAGCCCACAGATGGTACCTTCCACAAGGGTCCCTCCCCCCGCTGGATCTCATGGAGGCATTTTCTCAACTGAAACTCCTTTCTCTGTGGTAACTCCAATTTGTGTCAATTTGACACAGAATCAGCCAGTACAGAGATCTTTCCATCCTCTCAGATCTTCTTTGATTTCTTTCTTCAGAGACATGAAGTTCTTGTCATATAGAACTTTCACTTGCTTGCTTAGAGTCACACCAATGTATTTTATATTATTTGTGACTATTGTGAAGGGTGTCATTTTCCCTAATTTCTTTCTCAGCCTGTTTTTCCTTTGAGTAGAGGAAGGCTACTGATTTGTTTGTGTTAATTTTATGTCTAGACACTTTGATGAAGTTTTTTTTTTTAATCAGATTTAGGAGTTCTCTGGTGGAATTCTTGGGTTCACTTAAGTGTACTATCATATCACCTGTAAATAGATATTTTGACTTCTTCCTTTTTAATTTGTATACCTTTGCCCTCCTTTTGTTGTCTAATTGCTATGGCTATGGCTTCCAGTACTATATTAGAAGGTAGGGAGAGAATCGGCAACCTTGTCTAGTCCCTGATTTTAGTAGGATTACTTCAAGTTTCTCTCTATTTAGTTTGATGTTGGCTACTGGTTTGCTGTATGTTGCTTTAACTATGTTTAGGTATGGGCCTTTAATTCCTGATCTTTCCAAGACTTTTATCATGAAGTGGCATTGAATTTTGTCAAATGCTTTCTCAGCATCTAATGAAATGACCATGTGGTTTTTTTCTTTGAGTTTGTTTATATAGTTTATATGTTGATGGATTTCTGTATATTGAACCACTCCTGAATCCCTGGGATGAAGCCTACTTGATCATGATGGATGATTGTTCTGATGTGTTCTTTGATTCAGTTTGTGAGAATTTCATTGAATATTTTTTCATCAATATTCATAAGGGAAATTAGTCTGAAGTTCTCTTTCTTTGTTGGATCTTTGTGTTGTTTTGGTATCAAGTTAACTGTGGCTTCGTAGAATGAACTGGGTAGTGTTCTTTCTGTTTCTATTTTGTGGAATAGTTTGAAGAGTATTGGTATTAGGTCTTCGTTGAAGGTTTGATAGAATTCTTCACTAAAACCATCTGGTCTTGGGCTTTTTTTGGTTAGGAGACTTTTAGTGACTGCTTCTATTTCTTTAGGGGTTATGGGACTGTTTAGGTGGTTTATCTGATCCTGATTTAACTTTGGTTCCTGCTATCTGTCTAGAAAATTGTCCATTTCATCCAGATTTTCCAGTTTTGTTCAGTATAGGCTTTTGTAGTAGGATCTGTTGATTTTTTTAAATTTCCTCAGTTTCTGTTTTGTCTCCCTTTTCATTTCTGATTTTCTTAATTTGGATACTGTCTCTGTGCTCTCTGGTTAGTCTGACTAAGGGTTTATCTATCTTGTTGATTTTCTCAAAGAATCAGCTCCTAGTTGTGTTGATTCTTTGTATATTTCTTTTTCTTTCTACTTGGCTAATTTCAGCACTGAGTTTGATTATTTCCTGCTATCTACTCCTCTTGGGTGTATTAGCTTCTTTTTGTTCGAGTGCTTTCCCATGTGCTGTCAAGCTGCTTGTGTATTCTCTCTCATGTTTCATTTTAGAGGCACTCGGAGGTATTAGTTTTCCTCTTAGCACTGGTTTCATTGTGTCCCATAAGTGTTGGTATGTTGTGCCTTCATTTTCATTAAATTATAAAAAGTTGTTAATTTGTTTCTTTACTACTTTGATCAAGTTATCATTGACTGGGGCATTGTTCAGCTTCTATGTGTATGTGGACTTTCTGTTGTTTGTATTGTTATTGAAGACCATCTTTAGTAGGTAGTGATCTGATAGGATGCATGGAATTATTTCAATCTTCTTGTATCTGTTGATGCGTGTTTGTAACTGATTATATGATCAATTTTGGAGAAGGTACCATGAAGTACTGAGAAGAAGTTGTATTCTTTTGTTTTAGGGTGAAATTTTCTATAGATATCTGTTAAATCCATTTGGTTCATCACTTCTGTTAGTTTCACTGTGTCTCTGTTTAGTTTGTGTTTCCATGATCTATCCATTGCTGAGTGTGGTGTGTCAAAGTCTTCCACTCTTATTGTGTGAGGTGCAATATGTGCTTTGAGTTTTAGTAAAGTTTCTTTTATGACTTTTGGTGCCCTTGCATTTGGAACATAGATGTTCAGAATTGAGAATCCTTCTTGGTAGATTTTTTCCTTTGTTGAGTATGAAGTGTCCTTCCTCATTTTTTTTGATAATTTTTGGTTGAAAGTCAATTTTATTTGATATTAGAATGGCTACTTCAGCTTGTTTCTTGGGACCATTTGTTTTTGAAAATTGTTTTCCAACCTTTTACTCTGTCTTTGTTTCCTGTATGCAGCAAAATGTTGGGAACTGTTTATGTATCCAGTTTGTTAGTCTATAACTTTTTATTGGGGAATTGAGGCCACTGATGTTAAAAGATATTAAGAAAAGTGATTGTTGCTTCCTGTTATTTTTGATGTTATTTTTATGTTTGTGTGGCTATCTTCTTTTGGGTTTGTTGAGAGAAGAATGCTTTCTTGCTTTTTCTAAGTTGTAGTTTTTCTCCTTGTGTTGGTGTTTTCCATCTATTATCCTTTGTAGGGCTGGATTTTTGGAAAGATATTGTGTAAATTTGTTTTTGTCGTGGAATATCTTGGTTTCTCCATCTATGTTGAGACTTTTGTTGGGTATAGTAGCCTGAACTGGCTTTTGTGTTGTCTTCTGGTCTGTATGACATCTGCCCAGGGTCTTCTGGCTTTTAGAGTCTCTGGTGAGAAGTCTGGTGTAATTCTGATAGATCTGCCTTTATATATTCCCTGACGTTTTTTCCCCAACTCCTCTTAATACTCTTTCTTTGTTTTGTGCATTTCTTGTGTTAATTATTATGTGATGGGAGGAATTTCATTTCTGTTCCAATCTATTTGGAATTCTGTAGATTTCTTATATGTTCATGGACATCTCTTACTTTAGATTAAGGAAGTTTTCTCCTATAATTTTGTTAAAGATATTTACTGGTCTTTTAAGTTGGGAATCTTCACTCTCTTCTATACCTATTATCCTTAGGTTTGGTCTTCTCATTGTGTCCTGGATTTCCTGGATATTTTGGGTTAGGGGATTTTTACATTTTCTTTGACTGCTATGTCAATGTTTTCTATGGTATCTTCTGCACCTGAAATTCTCTCTTCTATCTTTTGTATTCTTTTGGTGATGCTTGTATCTCTGACTCCTGATCTCTTTCCTAGGTTTTCTATTTCCAGGGTTCTCTTCCTTTGTAATTTCTTTAATGTTTCTATTTCCATTTTTAGATCCTGAATGGTTTTGTTCAATTCCTTCACCTGTTTGGTTGTGTTTTCCTGTAATTATTTGGGGGATTTTTGTGTTTGCCCTTTAAGGGCTTCTACCTTTTAACCTGTATTCTCCTGTATTTCTTTAAGGGACTTATTTATCTCCTTCTTAAAGTTCTTTATCATCATTAGATGTGATTTTCAATCTGAACCTTGCTTTTCTGGTGTGTTGTTTTATACTGGCCTTGCTGTAGTGGAAGAACTGGTTCACGATGATACCATGTAGCCTTTGTTTCTGTTGCTTATATTCTTGTCCTTGCCTCTCACCAACTGATTATCTCTAGTGCTACCTGCCCTTGCTGTCTCTGAATGGAGCCTGTCCCTCCTGTGATCCTGTGATCCTGTGATCCTGTGACCTTAGGTGTGTGTGCACTCCTGAGAGACAGGCTCTCTGCGTGGGATTTAGGTATGGAGAGTTGTGCTACAGGATTTACTCCATTAAAGGATCCTGTCTCCAGTTTCTCCATGGTTCCTGTGCCCTGTGGTCTCTGGCAGGTCCCTCTTTGGCCAGTTATTGCAGCAAAGTGTTGGTCTCACCTGTGATCTTAGGTGTGCCAGCACTCCTGGGAGACCAGCTCTCTCTAGATGGGATTTGGGTTCAGAGAGCTGTGCCACAGGGTTAACTCTGGGGCACAGATGGAGACCGGAAGGAACATCAGCACTTTGTATAACTAAAAATTTGTACCCTGTCATGAACATCTTTCAAATTCCTCTCTTTGCCTAAATCTATTATTTACTATATTTAATATTAAGCTATTAATATTTCAGTAATATTTAATATTAAGCTATTAATAACTATTTCATGAGTTGAATGATTATAGATTCCATATGTAAGTGAGAACATGCAATGTTTCTTTTACTGTGCTCATTTAATCTCATGTTTCCAAGATTCATCCAACTGCAAATGGCACTACTTCCTACATTAAATGTGTGTGCACTTGTGGTTAAGATTGTGTCTTTATATTTCTTTTACCTATTTATCTATTAAAGAAATTTAGATTGGTTTCATATAATGACTATTGTGGATTTTGTACAAAAGAACACATTAGTCTGATTATCTCAATGAGGAACAGATTTCTTGTGTTAGGGATATATTATTCAGTAATGGGACTCCTAGATTTTATTTTAAGTTTTTGCAGAGTTTTCATAAAGTTTATAGTAATTTACACTAATCCCATTAGTATTTGGTGATTTCCTTTTTCCACATCCTTACCAATACATCTGTTTTTTTGATAACTATCTTGACAGACGTACAGGAACATCTCACAGGTTTGATTTGTATTCCCTGTATAACGTATGAAGGTAAGCATCTTTTCATATGATTATTAGCCACTTTTTTGTAATGTATTGAGAAATGCCATTTTTCAGGTCATTGTTTACTTACAAATTAGATTGTGTTTTGCTGTTGAGTTATATGACTTTTGTATTACTATTTTGAATATTAATTTCTTATTGAATATGCACGCATTTTCTCCATTGTGTAGGTTTAATTTTTTCTTTAGTTATTTCTGCTTTTGCTGAAGCTTTTTCATTTACTTTGCTTTTGTTGCCTATGCCTTTGCTGTTTTATAAAAAGAGATGTTGCCCTGAACACAGAGAGAAACCCTTTTCTTGGTTTTGCTTTTAGTGGTTTTACTCTTTCAGGTATTGTGTATACATTTTGAATTATCCACTTGAGTTATTCTTTGGGTATGATGTGAAATCAAGTTTCAGTTTTGTTCTACTTATTGTGGACACTCACTTTTCCATTTATCCTTTATTGAAGACACTGCCTTTCCTTATTCTGACTTTTTGTCAAAGATCAGGTGACTATAAGTGTATCGGACTGATTTTCCTTCTCTAGATTGTCCTTGTGGCCTGTACTCTGTGTCCATGATAGTATCAACCAGAACCTTTGGTGATTACCACCCCTTGGCAATATATTTGGGATTCATAACATATGACATTTTCAGCTTTCTTTTTATTCCAAATTTTACATAACTCTAAATAAATTTTAAGATTTTTAAAAAATTTCTATAAAGATATATCTATAGTTTTACAGGGACTGCATAAATCCAAAAAATTCTTTGATACTATAGACATCTTAAAATATTACTTTTACTCATAAATATAGGATGCCCTTTTATTATTCTTGTTTATTAGTTTCTTTTATGAATGTTTTATTATTTTCAGCATATAACTTATTTATTTTGTTTAAGTATTGTTTCTGGCATTTATATTAGATTTTTCAGCAATTGTCAATGTAATGGTTTTCTTAAATTTTTTTTGGCTTGGATGTGTATGTATGTGTATGTGTGTGTGTGTGTGTGTGTATGCCCACTAAATTTTGCCTATTGAATCAACATTCCTGAAACTTACTAAATTTAGTAGTTCTAAAAAACATTAATTACTGCTATTGTTGAATATTTATTAACTTATGAGATGCCATCTACAAGTAGAGATAATTTAATTTTTTCTTTCTAATCTAAACATGTTTTATGTCTTTTTATGGTTCTTTGAATCAGAGGTGTGCTGTTTTAGCCACGTTAGCTGACTAGTAAGGTGTCATGATCCATCTGTCTCTGCCCACATTGCTGGGGTTAGTTGTACACACAGCCGTGCCCAGCATTTTACATGGGTATTGGAGGTATAAACTCTTCCTGCTTACAGAAGGCTGTAAGCCACCATGAGGTTGTCAGAATTTGAACTTGGGACCTTTGGAAGAGCAGCCGGGGTTCGTAACCACTGCGCTATCTCTCCGGCACTCTTTGTGCTTACAGAGCAGGCATTTTTATCCACTGAGCCATCTACCCATCCTTGAGCATCCTTTTTATTTCGTCTAGGATAGGGGTTCATTAGGCCTTTTAGATTCTTTGTAGTTTTGGGGCCCCTCTTTTCTTACTACTGTTGACTTTTGAATCATTCCTTTGTGCATGGAAAAGATATCTGAAATTCTTTTTATTGTAAGTTTGTTAAGAATTGTTTTGTACACTTCAGATTTACTTATATTAGAGAACATTCTGTGTGCCTTTAAAGAATGTATATTCCTCCTGTTGTTGATTATAAAGTTTTGTATATTTCTATAATGTTAAACTTATTCAATGGTTTTATTCAAATTGGTTTATTGATTTTGGGGGGTACACTATGAGTTAACCTGGAGTACTGAGGTCTTTTTGTATTATTGAATTCATATTAGGTTCTCTTTTTAGAATGCCAACATTTGTTTTATATATTTAAGAGTACTCATGTGGTTTGAATATATTTATGGTTATATATTTTTTTCTATGGAAATGACCTTTTATCCACATATTATACTAATCAGTTCTGAGAAAGTTGTAACAAAGCCTGTTATATAAATTTAACCTATGGTATCACTTTCTTTGCTTATTATTTTTATAAGATATCTTTTTCTATTCAGTGTCTTTCCATTCTTTTGAAACTAAAGTGTGGCCCTTGTAATAGCATATCACTAAAACTTAATAGTTTTATCTATTCATCTCTGTCATGTCTTTGATTTGAGACTTTAATAAATTTAGATTTAAGGAACATATTCTGAAGGCAGTTATCAAGGAAGCAATATGAAGAAAGTGGAGGAGGAAGAGGAATCACCATCTTCATCATCGCCACCATCACATCATCACCATCCCTCTATTTTATAAGGCTTTTTTAAAATCAGAATATAGAGAGAGATCTATCATTGTGGTATTACTTAACTTCATCTCCTTAATGGATGATATAACACAGTCTGTAACATACCTTCATATAAAAATATGTCTTGTATAATACATAAATTAGAAGTAATTTGGTATACTATAAGAAAGGAGTATATTCAGGCATTGGGGATCTTGGTTAAATTGGAAAACAAGAAGTAACTATAAATAAATCCTTGAGTTAATTTTGAGACTGCTTACAATTTTTCCTAACTTAGTTTGAATACCATAAAATACTTTTACTGATGTTCATATTCTTTCTATCTACATTAATTTTTTTCACAATCATATTTATTAGGCTCACTTATCTTGTTGTTAAAATAAATGTTATTTTACCAAGGTGTTTAGTATTTTACTATTAGACAAAGAAGAAGGAGGAGGAGGAAAAGGAGGAGGAGGAGGAGGAGGAGGAGGAGGAGGAGGAGGAGGAGGAGGAGGAGGAGGAAAAGAAGAAGAAGAAGAACAATAACAACTAAGAACAGTTGTGAATTTCTTGTGTGACTTCTATAGAATCTTCCATTCATCTACCCGTAGGTTGTGAATGTTAGAAAGCCACCATGTGTAATTTTATGTATTGCCCAAATTTGGTGACTAATCCGTGAAATTGCAGACACAATTAACTGTCTTTGGGGGAATTTAAGTTTCTTTTGCTTTAATTATCAGGTGAATAGGTATGTGTATCTTCTTGAATATTCCTCATGTCAAATAGGAAAAACCTCTCTAGAGCAATATTGTGGATAATGAGGATTCCTGTAAAACTATAGCCATTCATCATCCTCTAGGCCATAGTTGAAAGACATATCCTATTCTATGTAGCAGCAAGGAGAACAACTAAAGAAAGGTGATATAGATGATAACCAGGCCTGGGATGGATCAGTGTAAATTTCATCATTAGCTGAGTCTAGCATGTGAGGTTCAAGAATCACAACCAAATAAGACCACAAGCAAAGACTACAAATCGAGATTTCACTATTGTAGCCCACATTGTATATTGCCTATTGATCAAAAGGAAATGAGTAGGTAATTCAGAACTGGATGAGGTAAAGGAATTTGAATCCCTCTTGATATGGGACTTAGGTGTTCAAAATAATTCAAAATGAGAAAACCACAAATCCTGGATGATCAACATTCACATGTGCCAGTGATGCAGAGGTCAGAATTAAAGCAGCAATAGCCAAGGTTGAGGTAATTCCCTGGCATCCTGGATGCTAGCTCTTAGAGAGAATGGGGATGCGGATGAATGATACTATAATATCCCCCTCCGTGTCAAAGTAGCCACAGTTCATTGTGAACCTTAATTTGAGAAAATTGAAATTCCACACTAGAATAAATTTTATTGACTGTAAGAATTAAACTAGCTTATAGATAAGCCGCAAGATGGCAGAGATGAAAATAAGAGAGAGATTCTTTGAAAAAAAATTAGTGACAAAAATGTTAGTATGTAACTCTGACTTTGCTTTCCATTAAACCAATTAATTGTTAGATACACTAACTTTTAAAGCTACAACATGCTTTCCCATAATGTAGGAAAGTTATATGGGGCAAAAATATGGTCGATTTTCATGATCCTTGGTTCAGCTATCTGGGCCAAGTAAAGTTTTTTGGCTGATGATATTCAGGTAAAACGTCAAAATCTTCCAGAGAAAATATGTTTTTATCATAGAACTTCATTACAGCTTTCAGGATGGATTTCATATACAGTGAATATGTTGTTAAAATATTCCATTGTATGTTATTTCTCATCTCAATATTGGAATATTTACCAATATCTTTATCTTAGTGTCAGAAATATTTATCTAGAAACTCACAATATGTTAAATGTCTAATATCTTAGTGGCATTATATCAAGTAGATGTGTGAGATATATAACTTGGCTTGAATTGTTTCAGCTGATGCAGAATTGGAAAGCAGTTGTCTACAGAGATTATTGCTGATTTTTTTAAAAGTAGGTCAATTTTCTACAATATGTAAAAGGTTTATGAAATCTTAAATATACAACCATGAACCTTCAAACTTAGTATTTGTAAAAAAAGGATTGTTTTTTACTGCAATAATGATTTTTCAATTTGGTTTTGGTCAATTCAGTGCTTTACCTCTTTATATTAATCAAACTTTATGGAGGAAATAATTTTACTAATGTATAAAAACAATGAGAAAAATGGAAACAGTTTTCTGCCTTCTAAATTCACAAATAGTTCAAACCTTGTAATTAAAGCACCATCTACTCAGGCAGGCAAGCGACTCTGTTAGGCTTAAAACTGAAATAAACAGTTAACATGCAAAGATAGTGACTTATTCATAAAATGTCTCTCATTTTTATTATCATTTATCCTCTAGATTGTGTGCCTGAGTCTTTTCTATTTGATGTCTTTGGTCATGGTGTCTTTTCTACTTTAGCATTTGTCAAACTGTGTTATACTTTTCAGTTCACTTTTTAAATAACTTTCTTGTTGTATTTTAAGTTACATGCCGGGACAGGCTGTTTTCTTCTTACTCGGTATTATATTTCCCACAAATGAGCACAGATTTTGGCAAATACTAAGTTCTTGTTTACACATACAGCTGAATGAAGAAATGAAAAGAGAAACGTCCTAAGAGAATACTGGGAAATGATAGGTGAAAATGAATATACTTTTGAGGGAATATTTTTTAAAAATAACTTCCACTTATAATCAAATCCTTCCCTTGTTATAAACATGAATAAATATAGAAATTAATTGGGAAACTCAGGATGAGTACATATGACAGAAGGAAGAGCTTGCTGCACAGTGATTTAAACAAAACCAGCAATAGGTTTTGGCATGTGTGGGCTTGAGAGCAGATGCACATGCTTGAGCTCAACGTTTCTCATACCTTATTTAATTAATAGAGTTAAATCACCATGCTCACTTTAGTGAACATTAAATCCAACACATTACATATTCTTATGAGTTTTGAAATCAAATACTGAAATTTAAATGCACTTTATTACTTTAGAGACAAAATTCTAAAGTATCTACAATCTCTAATGTCAATATTATAATAAATTATACATATATATATAAAGTTGATATAAAGTTGAAGTTGATATACTTTAGAAGTCAATATAAAATCAATGATTGGGATGAAAATAGGTTATTATAATTCAGCTATTCAGTTTATTAAGGTGCAATGTTTTGTGTTAAAACAAAAATTTTAGAGATCCTAAGACAAAAATTAGAAAATTGAATGAGAAACTTGATTTTAGATTAAATGTGAGACAGCAAAGTGTTTTAATTCAATTTGGCTTAAAAAAAATGCCATGAGAAAAACCAGAACACAAACCCAAATAGCAGAGAGAAAAATCATAGTCTTTAATGAAATAAAGAAGTGTCTATATTCTTGGCGACTAACGTATAAAGAATATGTGCAGCAAGGCGTGGAATTGGAAACAATAAAAAAAAACAAAAAACAAAAAACAAAAAACAGAAAAAACTCAGAGTTTAGGAGCAAATTTCTCTTCAAATCTTTAGTTAATTTCTGCTCTCAGTAGCTCTGAAGGGTTCCAAAAGCCACACCGCATTTCCCCCTAGGAATATGCCCTAATCTCAAGCTGAGTGGGGTTGAGGACTAACTGCCTGGTAACTCACTCGGCACACTTCTGCTTTTCATACTGTGAGCACCTTGAGCGTGGCGCATAAAGACTACTTTAGTGCTTATATGCACTGACTTTTCATACAGCATGGCCTCACAATGCAAGCCTGTGTGTATATCCTCTGTCCTTCAAAAAACAGAATCGGTTCTAGAGGAAAATGTGGACTTATGTTATGCACAAAGAAAAACATTCCCAAAGGATTTTTCTGGGTGGCTTTTCCTATTCAATGAAGTCACAAATGATGAAATTCTTTTTAGGTTTGATCTGATTCAGTCTCCATCCCGATCTGACCAAAGTTTGGATAACACCAAAATACACAAAATTATACTTTGGAGTGGGTAAATTTTACCAAGAACAAAGGGATTTGAACTATTTTTCCCCTTAGGTCTATAATATATTTTTAAAAATAAATGTGGAAGTATGTAATTTCCTAGGGAAATTAAAAAGAGCAACCAAACATATAAAAATAATAGATGTCTCCAAATGGATTCACAGATGAACTCTTTCATGGTTCCAATGAAGAGTAAGAATGAATTTCAGCTTTTTCAGACTAGAGGTGTCATGGCACCTCAGGAGATTCAAGGTTGTACTGCTCTTACTGCCAAGAGCTTGACCTCTATTAGGTGGCACAGCTGCTAAGAACATGTTCACATTTTATTAATATATTTGAGATATTCACACATGAGTACTCTATTTAATCATTTCTTCCTCACATTTTCTACACCCCCATTTCCTCCACCACCTCATTCATTCCCTTTCAACTTCATGACGTCATCTTCATTATTACTGTTAAATGCATTTAGTGTTGCTAATATTTATGTGTGTTTATGGATGACCACTTGGGATTGGACAAATTCTAAGAGCCCAAAGGCCAAAATATGGCTGTTTGCTCTGGGATTCTTTCTTCGGTATATGACAGGGAAGATGAACCCATAACATCTTACAATGTGGTCCTAAACAAGACTTTGAGACTAGCTAACAGTTGACATCCCAGCAGGCATGGATCAGGGAAATCTCACAAGGCCCAAATCCTACTTGAAGATCCACAGAAAATAGCTTTTGACAGAGGAAGAATTAGACATCTCCAGGAACACAGCTCCTGAGAGGCTTTTGCTAAAGTTTTTAATGGTGTGGTGTCACAGTCCTTTGGTTCTGTTTAATTTAGAAGAGGGCTACCGGAAAAAATAAGTGGATGTGACTCTTGTCCCCTGGAGTAAGTTGTTCTGAGACTCAGGAAAGTTGAATAGTTTAAAAATAGTTATACCCATATGCTTTAGAAGGGAGAAGAAATAAGAATACTATCAGCCCTGCATATCCTATGACAGGAAGCTCTCCAAATTAAGCTATTCAATGGCTTACCTATATTGTTCCTTATGGAACAAGAGCCACAGAACAAAGCCAAGCAGAGCACAGAGATCAGAACCACAAACCACGGAGCACTACTCTTGGTAAGGCTCAGCCCTATTCCAGGAATCCGCTATTATGCCTACCCTTATCCTGTTCACAAACTAGGAACTATTGCCTGTCATTGGTTTTACATCATCTTAAAGTCAGAGTCAGGCTTCTATAGCAAACTTTTTTTCTGTTTTTTAAATTTATTTATTTATTTATTATTTTTTGATACTTTATTTACATTTCCAATGTTTCCCCCTTTCTAGGTCTCTTCTTTGGAAACCACCTATCTCCTCCCCGTTCCCCACCTCTATGAGGGAATTCCACCTCCCACCAACCCGCCCACCCACTCCTGCCCATATTCTCACCTTGACATTCCCCTTTACTGGGGCATCTCCTCACCCTGATGGCCAACAAGGCCCTCCTCTGCCACATATGTGGTCTGAACCATGGGTCCCTCGATGTGTATTCTTTGGTTGGTGGTCCAGCCTCCAAGAGGACTGGGGAAAGGTCAGGCCAGTTGACACTGTTGCTCCCTCCATGGGGCTGCAGACTCCCTCAGCTCCTTCAGTCCCTTATCCAACTCCTCCATCTGGGACCTCACTGTCAGTCCAGCGGTTACTATAAAGTGAAACTTGGGTATTCCTAACGTTTGG
>CM052713.1:51847774-51916430 GCA_028551405.1 Uromys caudimaculatus | reverse complement strand
GGTATATGCCCAGGAGAGGTATAGCTGGGTCCTCAGGTAGTATTATGTCCATTTTTCTGAGGGTCCGCCAAACTGATTTCCAGAGTGGTTGCACCAGCTTGCAATCCCACCAACAATGGAGGAGTTTTCCTCTTTCTCCACATCCTCGCCAGCATCTGCTGTCACCTGAGTTTTTGATCTTAGCCATTCTGACTAGTGCGAGGTGGAATCTCAGACTTGTTTTGATTTGCATTTCCCTGATGACTAAGGATGTTGAGCATTTCTTTAGGTGCTTCTCAGCCCTGTGAATTTCCTCAGTTGAGAATTCTCTGTTTAGCTCTGTTCCCCATTTTTTGATAGGGTTATTTGGTTTTCTGGAGTTTAACTTCTTGAGTTCTTTGTATATGTTGGATATTAGCCCTGTATCAGCCGTAGGATTGGTAAAGATCTTTTCCCAATTTGTTGGTTGCCGTTTTGTCCTTTGCCTTACAGAAACTTTGCAATTTCATGAGGTCCCATTAGTCTATTCTTGATCTTAGAGCATAAGCCATTGGTGTTCTGTTCAGGAACTTTTCCCCTGTACCCATGTCTTCGAGAATTTCCCCCACTTTCTTTTCTATTAGATTCAGTGTATCTGGTTTTATGTGGAGGTCCTTGGTCTACTTGGACTTGTCTTTGTACAGGGAGATAGGAATGGATCAATTTGCATTCTTCTGCATGTAGAATGCCAGTTGAACCAGCACCATTTGTTGAAGATGCTGTCTTTTTTCCACTGGGTGGTTTTAGCGCCTTTGTCAAAGATCAAGTGACCAAAGGGTTCATTTCTGGGTCTTCAATTCTATTCCATTGATCTACCTGCCTGTCGTATAGCAAACTTTTTGAGAGAACTAACAAGCACCCAATAAGAAATATCGTTATATCTTTTGACAGTGCATCACCATGAATCACCTGTCACTAGGCTTAAACTTAAAGACCCATTAACTTTCCAATTTTGCCACCCTGAGGTTCAAACTGTGACCATAGAAAATATAGGGTATTACTAAACAATGTCCAAAATTGTTATAGGTAGGTCAAAAAGTTAAGTCAAACTATGTCTTCATCACTTCACTTCAGGGAATAATGTTTTCCTGTTCACTGAAATTTTTGAGAGCTGATCTAAGACCTTACTAAGAGAAGGAGGCAGAAATAATTGACCCAAATCTGGGCTTAAGACTTAAGAAAATTTCTTGCTACTTTTTATTTGTGTCCCACATCCTTTGTATTTTTATTTTGTTTCAAGACAGAGTCTCACAGTATTGTTCTGGCTGTCCTGGAACATACCATGTAGACCAGGTTGGTCTCGAACTCACAGAGATCCACTTGCTCCTGCCTCCCAAGGAATGAGAATAACTATGCACCTTTGAAGTTTTAAATTTCAGTGTTGAAAGTCTCATCTCAGTATGCTATAGGAGAAAATATGTTATAAGAATAAGGGCAGCAGAATGTTGTGTCAAGATATGGAAACAAGATAAACTTAGCAGTGACAGTGTTCCATCTGGACTCTAGGACCAAGGGCACCTGGCAGAACAACCCTAACTAAGAAAAGCAGAAGAACTTGACAGTTATGTCAGAATGAGCATAGAACTATGGAAGAAACACTCTTTTTGTTTAAAACTTTTATGGTTTGGCAGCAGTTAATTCTATAGGAATGGATAGTGAACTGGTACAGCCACTACTTTTATTTAACATTGTTAGAGAATGTCTCACCAATGCAAATTGCCAAAAGAAAGTTATAATGAATATCAAAATGGAAGTGAACCAGAACTGCCAGAGCTCCCAGAGACTAAACCAATAACCAAAGAGTATACACATGGGGAGACCCATGGCTCCAGGTACATAGATAGCAAAGGATGGCCTTATCTGGCATCAGTGGGAGGGAAGACCCTTGACCCTGTGAAGGCTTGATGCCTCAGTGTAGGGGAATGCCAGGGTGGTAAGGTGGGAGTGCGTGGGTGGGTGGGTGGGTGAGCAGCCTCATACAAGCAGAGGAAGGGGATGGGAGAGGGGGTTTGTGTAGGGAAAACTGGGAAAGGGGATAACATTTGAAATGTAAATAAAGAAAATATCCAATAAAAAATGGGAGTGAAAGTGTGAGATTATTATTCTTAGTGTATGGAACATGATTAGATGAATAGAATTTTTAAGAGCAGAAATTTCAGGCAAAATAATTTTGAAAATTATGATAGAAAATTATTAGCTTTCTTGTGTAGTATCTCCTAGGACTGGCATGCTAATTCTGGATTCTTTAACAAGATCTTAACAATAAGAACACAGATAGGCCAATGTGGAAGGGAGGAATCTCATAGCCCCACCCCTAATAGAGAACCACAGACAACTAAAGAATGCTGAGCATAGAGGAAATAGTCTTCCCCCGGAAAGAGCCTCCAAGTTCATTATCTAATACTAAGTGGTTATCCACGAAATCATATGAATATAACTAACACTAAATAGACTCAGCAGATTGAAGTGTGTGTGTGTGTGTGTGTGTGTGTGTGTGTGTGTGTGTGTGTGTGTGTGTGTGAAAAACTAATAATCAAAGAAAAATAGGCCATTAATTTAAGAAGGAGTAAGGAGGTGAGACATGGAAGGGTTGAGGGAAGGGAAATGGGAAAGGTTCAAGGAAGAAAAGGGAAGGAAAGGAAAGAGTACTATATTTTAATTAACATTTTAAAAATAATGAATTTTTTAAAAAATTAGAAATATAATGAGTGAGACCATTCACTAACATAATTAAAATAAGAAAATGTAGAAAACCTTAGCTAGAAAACTAACATGCTCATTTGAAGAAAACTTAGAATTGGTTCAGGATATCAAAGAAGCCAAAATGATTAGTTTCTTTCTTGTTGTGTTAAAATACTTAATATGTTAATACATCAACGAGGGATCAATAAGCAAATTTTATCCGCATAAAATATGTGACAAACTTCCTCAAATGTGACTGCAATTTGTCCTTGCAAAGAGTCATTGAAAAATATCAAAGAAAATATTGAATGAAGAGCAACCAGAAAAACTACATTTAAAAGCACAACTCTCCAATCTGAATCGTAAGTTTTATGTTATAAAGAGGAATGAGAACCAATGAAAGACTGAACAGCATAGGAAAAACTAAGGAATATGAGGAAATGGTATCTTAGTACCTGCTACTGAGACAACATATAGACTCATTAAAACTATATCACCACTACTTCCTTTATGTTTAAGCAAATTAATATGGCTCAAAGGTGTAAACATTAAAATCAGAAAGTCCGGGTGTTTAGTAAAATTTTTAAATACAATTATTTCTTGTAATCTGAAGATCACAATCGACAACTATAATTTATATAATCTTTAAATCAGAATGCCAGGGCGGGGAGGCGGGAGTGAGTGAGTGGGTGGGGGAATACCTTCATAGAAGAAGGGGGAGCAGAGATGGTGTAGGGGATTTCTGGAGGGGGCAGGGAAAGGAGATAACATTTGAAATGTAAATAAAGAAAATATCCAATTGAAAAAATCATCACTTCTCTTTAGGGACTTATTTAGTAGTTAAACTTACATACGCAAGACAATTATATGTAAGAAAAGTACAGTTATGTTTTATAAGTCTGCAAAAATATTCATAAAATATTTATTATGTCCTTCTAAAAAACAGGTGCAAAATTAGAACAATCTAAATATACACCTTTAGGGAAAGCCATTAAAATTTAATTTGCCTGTTTAGTAGAATATAAACATTGTTCCTTGTGTTCAAAAGGTTTCTATGAATTCATAGGGAAAGATAAGTCAACAGTATATTCATAATCACAATGAATGTGCACAAATAACACCAGATAGCAATTTTGTCTCAATTGAAATAATCCTGCCTGGAAGGAGGCTTCCTACAGCTCTTAAGGTAAATAGAATTTAAAAGGCCAGGCAATATGCAACTTACAAGTCTCAGAAAGTTCGTGAAACTTACAAAATTTACGACCCTTCTTCGCCCACCAAGATTATATTCTACAGGGCATTGGAAACTCTCTAATTTATGTAGTTACCATCAGATCATGCGGGAAGCTCCAGGAAAGGGGACTTGACAAGTCATCCCTGCCCCTGTACATAATCCCTCACCTACACTAAGTAATTCTAGGAAACTCATTGGTTCATCAAATTGGGCTCTGGTGAACTGTAACTTTGGGGTTTTGTTGATCTGAGTTCATGTCATTTTAAGAAAGATCACACAAAGATTAATAAATATCACATATATCATCCATTTGCATTCAGTTATATTTTACTGAATGAATGATCTATTTTAGAAGTATTATTGAAAACTAATTTATTTCTGAAACACCATTAATCCAGATATGATCATTTTTTCATTTTTATTGTTTTTTCCTTTTGGTCTCTCTTATTTCCCCCTTCCTAACCTCATTACACAGACCTTCATTTCCAACTCTTGTTTATTTAACTTAAAGAACTTTTAAAAATATTCTGGCTTCGTCCTTCAGTATTATAGTTTCCAATTTCCTCTAATTTATGAATAGCTATATTCATTTTTAAATTTCTATTACACAATTTTATTATTTGTGTGTCCCATATTTATTTAGTTATTTCTGCATCACTTTACACTGACATTTCAAACTATTCATTTCTAAAGACAACAAAGATTATATTCCCTGTGACATTCATACAGCAATGACAGAAATCTTAGGAGAGTAACTGTCATGTTTGTTCATTTTTAATTCATGCTTCCAAAGTAACGCTTGATGTCTGTGTCCCATTACTATCATACTGCATAAAGAAGTCTACTCACCACCTCCCATGCCCTGAGGAACTCTTGGATTTAATTCTTTCAACATTCGTTGTTCACCTGAGAGTGCAAATAAACATCTTTAGATGTTTCTCTTTTCCTTCTGCTTTTGGTATAGTTTCTGTTCTTGGCATCCTTGTGTTGGGTAGTTTAATTTCATCTTGACACAAGCAAGAGTCATTAGAAAGAGAAAACACTAATTGAGAAAATGCCTCCTGCCACATTCGCCTTTGGGCGAACCTGTGGGATATTTTCTTAATTAGTGATTGATATGGGAGGGCCCAGCCCATCTTGGTGGTGCTATCCTGGGGTAGGTGGTCCTGGGAGTGTATAAATATGAAAACTGAGCAAGACATGAAGAACAAGCCATGGCTACTGCCTCTGCTCCTGCTTCTAGGCCCTTCCCTGTTTGAGTTTCTTCCCTGACTGCGATATGAAAGTGTAAGTGAAATAAACTTTTCCTCCATAAGTTGCTTTTGGTCATAGTGTTCATCACATCAATAGAAACAACAATATGATAATTCTCTGACATACTGTTGAACCCCAGGTTCCATTCGTAGGAAGCATCTAGTTTTGTGTAGTTTGTTTTTGCCCTATAACTGCTACTATAATAACCTTGATTTTTTTTTTTTTTTTTTGGCATGGATAAGGGCTGATCATCTTTCCGCTTGTATTCCCAAATTATCCGAGGTATAAGAACTGGCTATAATTTTAGTTTTTTAAATCTAAATCCCTAAAACTAGTATTAGAATAGTTTATAAAAGTTGAAAAACTATAAATTTATAGTTATTTGTCTACGTCTAAAATTTGTTCATGTTTGCTAGGGAACCATTTGAAATCATTTTTATAATCTTTTATTTATATGTGGCTATGTTGGTTCATACATACATTTTGGATCACAGGGATAACCTAGTATCTTTGTCTCATTATATTCTTTGACTCTAGTCAAAATAAATAGTAAAAAGCTATTTCTTCTTAGTTTTGTCTGACATTATCTTGGTCGTTACTTTACTTTGAATACATAAACTATGTCACAAGAAAATAGTGTATTGTTTTTCATCTCTGATATTTCTGTGGTATTTTATCTGTCTGTGGAATTGTCTCGGCTAATCTGATTTCAATGTTGAAGAGTAGCACACTAAGTAGATATCTGCTGTCTTCATCTTAAAGAGGGCTGGTGATGTTCAGAATTATACTAAGTGCATGTTTGCTTTAGGGTGTTGTGGACTAGTCTTTCCAGGCTCAAGGATTTAATTGTCCTATTCTGATAATCAAAGAAATTTAATTTTCACTGGTGTAGAAAAGAAAACGAATTCTCAGCTATATTTACTTAATTTCTGTGTATATAATTTTTCTTTTGTAAAAATAGATAAGCTTTTAATTGACCCTTTTAATGCTATACCATCTTTCCAATTCTGAATCCAATTCTTTCTGAAAATGATTAGCTAGATTTTAATAAATTAAATATGTGAATTTTTACCTTGCTTTTAATTAAATTTTCTTTGCATTAATTGAACTGTTCCTATCAATAAACTTTAATATCAAGATTATGTGGTCTTATAGATGAAACCTAATCTTCTGCCATTAAATGTATTCTCAATTGTACAATTTACAATTTATAAATTCCCAATATTACCTTCACGTTTTTACTAATAATGACATTATCAACACCATTATTTTGTCTTCAACCATGATGACATATTGTCTTAAACTTCCTTTTCATATTTAGTTTTGTTTCTAGATCTATTAATGTTTTCTCTTTATATATTATATTTCATTTTATGGAGGAAGCCAGAAATTAAACTCTACTCTCTAACTAATTAAGAATGTGAAACCAAGGTTCATGAACATTATAATTTGATTCACTAAAAATGATAGTTATTTAAAATGTTATTATAAGTAAATCTTAATTTTACTTAAAGTACAAAATATGATGTACAAATGGCATATTCTAAATAAAATTCTTTAAAATGCTATGGACACTGCTTCTTTTAATGTTTTCCCATATGTTTCAAGGTGTATTTCATGGTTAGTTTGTGATTCATGAATTTTAACATGAACTCCATAAGCACTGTTCCTTAATCCATATCTATATCCAGTTTCTCCCATACGTGTACAAGAGGAATTATGCAAATTGATAATTCACACGACTTTGTACATTCAATTAAAATTATACAGGTCAAGATAAACTACACTGTAATCTCCATGTCATTATTTAGTACTTATTGGCTTCATAGGATACAAACCATAGGGAAATCTTTAATTAGCTAGAGCTCAGGCACTAAATGTGAAGAAAATTTTACAAATAGGAGCATTGCTTATGGTGTGTGTGTGTATGTGTGTGTGTTTGCACATATGTCTGACGGGGTCTCACTATGTAGCTCTGGCTGGTCTAGAACTCACTATAGTTAATGTTGGTGCTCAATGAGTGACATTAGTCTTGCTTCTGATTTCTAAGCACATTAGATTATGCATCATCATGCTCAGATTAGAAGCACTGTTTTTTAAAAATATTGTTTGGTAGTCTTTCTATTACATGTATCTAGTCAATTACTGGTAAACTTACAGAACAAAATGATTATACAATACAAACTTTCTAAACAAATTACATGTATGTACCTGAATATGAAAAATAAAATCGTGTTTCTCATCAATTAAAAACATTAACATGCAAAAATTAACATGTATTAAAGCTCTCTATGCCAACGAAACCATTGCTTTCCTCAGTTCTATGCAAAACTAGTACATGCTTAATAATAGATTTAGTAATTATCCCGAGTCATCCAGTCCCACCACCTGTGACTTACACACCTGGAAATCAGTCGAAAATACCAAAAGCACTGAATAACAAAATAAAAATTACTTTTCTCTTATTGGAGTCTCTTCTTGTTCTGTTCTGTTATATGAGGGGGCATTAACTACTCTTCTACAGTAACTAATCCTTTTTTTTTTTTTTTTTTTTGGCTCTGAAAAAAATTCACAACATTTTCACCTGTCCAGCACCATCCACTGCTCTCAAGTGCTGTGCTTTTGAGTATTGATTGTTATGGGTAATTAGGTGATTGAAGTGAAGAGTAAGAGACTGAAACATTAATCAGTCTTAGCAGGATATATTATGTCTTGCATGAAATATAAAGTTTCTCTCCTTTTACATAAACCTAAGCCAACTAAGTTAGACAACATGCATGTAAATTATTTTATATTTACTCAGACCAAGATATTTTTATGCAAAACTTGTCCTGATTGATAAATTTAACCCTTGTCATACTAAAAGTATTTCTATAAATAAAGAGTCTCAGTTGAAGTTGAAATGAAAATTTATTTTTGAAGTAAAGATTTAGAATTCAAACTTTGATACTGTATCAAGGACAGTGACTCTTCTTCAGAATATGTTTTAGAAAGTAAAGACTATGCTAATGAGCTTTTGATGCTTTTTATGTGACACCCATGAATCTGTGGAATGTTGTAAAATTATTCATAGTTAGGAAATCTTGAAATGATGTAAACACATGGGCTATATATTAGCAAAACAGCTGAGTTATTTCCTTTCTTAAAATACCTACGTGAATACATCCATATAAATGTTGCAGCTTCATTGAAAAAAAAAAAAAAAGAAGAGCCTGGCAGTGGTGGCACATGCCTTTAATCCCAGCACTTGGGAGGCAGAGGCAGGAGGATTTCTGAGTTCAAGGCCAGCCTGGTCTACAGAATGAGTTCCAGGACAGCCAGGGCTACACAGAGGAACCTTGTCTCGAAAACTAAAAAAAAAAAAAAAAAAAAAAAAAAGAAGAAGGAAAACATCATGGAAACTATTACTAATAATTGTACTATATTAAATCCTGTTGGGCAAGTTAAATAATGCTTTAAGGACCTTTGGAGATCTCCTTTGCACTAGCTGGTTGTAAAGATTTACTCATTTAATATCCTTTCTTTGCTGAATAGTTTAAGAATGCACTAATTTTTTTCTTTCTGCCTGCAGAATTCACTGAACTGCCAAAAGACTTTATTCAGTATAATCTTTCAAAATTCCCATTTATCTTTACATATGAAAAGAATGACAATATCACTTTACAGAAATGCTGCTGTTCTAAATATCAGCACCTTTACACAGTTTAGGCTACACTCAAAAGTAACTGTAGATAAGAACGCCTGCGTTTCTGGAAATTAGAGACCATTGTCTGCTAATACGCACATCTCAAAATAGAAGAGTAACTATTTTATTCAAATGACCCCTTTTAAAGTTAGCACAACAAATGATGATCACACAACCTAACTCAGAAGAGAAACATTTGTAAATGCGATTAGCTTTTAAAAAGTTGGAGCTGGAAAGAGAACTCTGACTGCTTTTTAAAGAGGACCCTTGTTCAGTTCCCAGTGCCTGCATGGCTGTTCATAACAGTCTGACAACAGTCTGTAGCTCTGGTTCTAGGGGGTCCAGGACCACTCCTGGCCCATGCATACACACAGTACTCATAAACTCAGACAGGCTAAGATGCTACACATATAATAAATACCTTAAAATATTTTTTTAAAGGGCCTAGAGAAGTAGCTTAGGGATTTAGAGCAATCACTGCCACTGCAGAGAACTCAAATCCATTTCCAGAACCCATATTATCTGACACCTCCTTCTATCCTACATTGACTATACTTACATTTAAATGTCCCCTCCTCATCACACACACACACACACACACACACACACAAACACACAGACACTCCTAAAAATAAAGCCCTAAAAATGAATATGACTGATTAAACTGAATATCTTTTCAAATGGTGCATTGGAATTTATTTAATTTGTACAAATGTCCATTTTTAAACCACCTCCAACTTTTTTTGTGTTATAAAGTGGACTATAAAAACACATTACAGTTATTGATACAATTAGAAATCTAGATATAACTCAGAACTAATGCTCTGGACACTTTCCCAAAGCTCCATATTAATAGTGATAATAAATCCATAGATTGATGTCATCTTGAATCTTTTATGGCTCACTGAGCACTTAACTCTGCAAATAAGAACCAGTTAAACAAATGTTTCAATGTCTACATTTCAAGTGTTTATGAGGAGGACCACATTAACTATTTTTGGATACTTCACGATTTTCCATGCTGAATGTGTTTCTCCACATTATCTTATAAAAGAGAAAAGCCGCAAATTCAGAAAGAGGAGAATGTGTGATATTTTTTTCCCTTAAAGTATAAAGTATAAGTGTTGACTTATGCAGAACTGCTGAGAAGAGCTGTGTGAACTTACTGTCAAACTATCTGGGCCATGGTACTCTGGTTCACAATCACATTTAATTCATGGATATTTTGTGAATGTGATTTTGAATGAGATCAAGGTTTACGTCAGTGAGCTTTGATGTCTGTCTAGAGCAGAAAGACCTTACCCAATTAGTTAATGGCCAACGTAGAAGAAAGGCCAGCTCCCTCAGGACAACAGGGCCTCCTGGCAGTTATGGGCCTTTGGGTTTCAATTGAAATTTTAGAGATCCTGTATCTAACCCTCTGTCCCATCCTGAAGATGCTGGATGTTCCAGATGCAAAATCACATGAGTCTACCTCGTCAGTCTTCTTCTATTAAAATGCATGCTATTGGTTTTGTTTTTCTGGGAAATCACACCGTGAGCTGTTTACTGTGTGCAGGCCACCCGTTCCTATCATGAAAGTCATCCAGATCTAAAGATTAGGCCCTATGAGACAGGTGGATGTCGTGGTGGCTCACACCTCCTATATCAGCATTCTGGAGGCTGAGACAGAAGGGTTGCCCTTCTAGGTTACACAGTGAGTGAGTCCAGATTAACTTGGACTCTGTTTCAAACAAAACCAGGCAAAGCAAAAGAGAAAACAAGAAAGGATGAAAAATGTGTCTCCTCTGGAGCGTCTTCCTTCCTGGAGACTGTAAGGGATCTTACAGTAAGGGGGGGCGCAGCTCATCCACATTTTCACCGTGATAATGATCTGAAGAACAAGTCAAGACTTGCTAATGTGCAGAGCTGGGAAGCACACTTTGCTCTGTAGACAGCTCCAAATACTTAGAATCAGGCAGGCAGTACAGGTGACCAGAAACACTCGAGCACGTGCATGTTAAACAAAAAAGAAGGTCAGATTCTTGAGTTATGACCCTTCCAGCTTCCCCCCATTCTAGTCCCTTGACTATTTTTCTTTGTTTTTAAAAAATGAGATACTGTCCAGTTTCTTTCCCCAGTCACCTCCTATGGAAGGGAAATGGCTCCTGTATTCTATTTTTTTAAAATTAATCATTTTATTTGTTTACATTTCAAATGATATCCCCCTTCCCGGTTACCCCTCCACAATCTCCCTATTCCATCCCCTTCTTGCTCCTCCCCTTTGCCTCTCTGATGGTGCTCCTCCACCCGCTCACCCACTCCTGACTCACTGCTCCAGCATTCCCTTACACTGGGGCATCAAGCCTCCCTCCCCTCTCATTGATGTCAGATAAGGCCATTCTCTGCTACTTATGTCTTTAGTGTCCTGGTCCTGTATTCTTAATAAGCAAATTTCTTATCTTTCTCCAATATATTCTTTTCACTGGGTGAGACTGTCTTTAAAACATTTAAGTCTTCCCTTAATATGCAAATGAATAACATCAGATAGTTTTGAAATAATTTGAATTTTAAAACTTTATAAAAACTTAATTCTAAAACAGCTCATTGTCACACTTAACGATGTTCAGTTCACATAGTACTTAGAATCTGTCTATTGTGACATGCTATTTTCAAATTATTATTTGAGATTAGAATAACAGCATTCCCTCATTTTTTCCTTCCTCCAACATTCCCATATATCCCTCCTTTCTCTTTTTCAAAATCATAGACTTGCCTTTCATTAATTGTTACATGACATGTAACAATTTTTGATCCATACATGATTATATTTGTGGAATTTCATATTAGCATCTTTCCAAGTTGAATAAAACCTTAAGAAGTAAGTTTACCCACTCATTTTACTGCATTTATGGTAAAGTAAGACTTCTCATGGAGGACATTTATAAAGGTCTATTTGAGAATGAGATAAAGACAAAGTATCCTAGTTTAGAAGTGATTGTTAAACCCCGGACCTCCCTCTTCTCCTCATCTCTCCCTTTTGACATTTCTTGTTGCTATTTTTGGTTTGTTTGTTTGTTTTGAACTTTTCAGCACTGTGAATCATGCTTTTTGTTTTCTCACTTGTGATTGACAGGATCAAAGTCAATTTTGTGTTCCACAAAATATATTTTCAAATGAAGCTTCATAGACATTTCCTTTTTGTAGAGGAGTTTTAATCCAGCAACATGGCTTCTCTGGCATGGGATAGTATCCAAAGGCCTTCTAGATCTGTGTGATCTGGCTAGAATACAGACACACCTTTAATCTCAGGCTACAGAGGCAAGCAGATCTCTGAGTTCAAGGCCAGATTCATATAGAGCAAGTTTTCAGTAAAGAAAAGATTAGGTCTAATTGTTATGGTCCATGTCTTTAATCCCAGCACTCAGGAGACAGAGTTGTGCAGATCTCTGAATTCTAGGCATTCAGTTCCGTTTAGTCAGTTGAGTTCAGTTCAATCAGATAATACAGGAGAGAGTGCAGTGGACTGAAGTTTAGTTCATACTCCACAAGCAGCTGAAGCCTGACTAAGGAGTCAGGACATTAGAACAATTTGCCAGAGTTACTTTGAGGCCAACCAGAGCAATTCAGTGAGAAGCTCCAAGAACCAAGATTGAATCAGTGAGAGAAGCAAGCAAAAAATGAACAAATACATATATCAATGAACAAAGAACTAAGTTAAATTTAAGCATGGTTCTTTCATCTAATTCTTTCAATTGCATCTCATTTCACACTAGCTACATGTGGAATAATTTCAAATCAGAAATCAAAATATTATTGCCCCTTGCCTTTGCATCCCTGTGTCACTTTGATCGTAGACACTTAGCATCGTGTTACTAAAAATCAAACATTTTGAAACTTTTCTCATAAATTTGTTTTAGCAATTGTTTCCTGTTAAGTTCCATATCCAATCTTGTCAGTTTTTTTTTGTTCTTTTTTCTTTGAGATAGATCCAGAATCAAACATACTCTCATTAGATGAAACTGTGTGGTCAGTGAGACCCAGGAATTTTCCTGTCTCTGCCTCTTCAATGCTGAGATACAGAGGCACATTATTGTGCTTGGCTTTTTTACAAACTCTCGGAATCAAATTCAGGTCTTCATGCTTGCGAACAGGCACTTTACTCACTGGGCCATCTCCTTTATTTTTTGCCAAAGTGGTTATTTTGCCAAAAGAAGTTTATTTTAGAAAGACATAATATTGAGGTTGTCCCAACATGTGTGATGACAAGCACGGAAATAATCCGTGAAGAAGTAAGAATAAGAACTCCCTTCAGCCTAACTCAGGTTGCATCAAACTTTGGGAGTCTAATGCTAGCTTGTTTATTGCCAACATCTTTAAACATGGTATAACTTGGAAATGTTCCCTGTTACAATACAAGTCCTGGTGCACAAGAAAGCATAATTACATCAAAACTCAATTCAGGGTACATGTCATGTACCATCTTCCAAGATGGTTTCTAGAGACAGGTTATCTCTATTGGCTTAAGAGACAAAGAAAGAACTGCCCTTGTCTCAGTCATACAGAGAGTATAGGGGTCACTTGGATTATCAGTCACCTCTGGTCCCGGTTGTGGGAGCTTGGGAGAGTCCCTGAGTATACAGACAATGTAAGGGTTATTTAGACTACTATCTGCCTCTAATCCTGGTTGTGGAAGCTTGATATGTCCTGGCCCAAAAGACAGTGAAGATCACCAGGTTGTTGATCACCTCCAATTGCCAGTCTTCTGGATGGAAGAAAATATGTTTCTTCCAGTGGGGAGACACTTAGGCATGGTTAGATATGTGGGCACAAGGATTTTCATCTTCCACCAGAACATGAACTGTTCCAATTGTAGGAAATAGAAAAGCATACATAATAGGATGGCCATAAATCTTCACTTATACATTTTCCGATCCCTGTATACAGTGCTCATTCCTTCCCCCTTTGAGGTTGCTTTGTTGTGCCATTGAATGGTTGTAATATAACTTACCCAGTCTTTCCATTTGCAGATTTTCACATCTACAATTTCACATAATGCTGCCATTCTGCAACATGTATTACATTAATGATATTGAGTATAATTATAAGGTTATTTACACCTAAAATTTCCATCAACATTATTATTAGCCTTCATAGGCTGTGTATAATTACAAGGTTATTTGCATCTAAAATTTCCATCAGCATTACATCGGCCTTATTAGATTGTTGTGCTGATTTACACACAAGTGTGTGTTCTCTGTACAATACCTCATAAAGTGTTTTGTAAATAGTAGTAGGCATACAGTGCTGCTTTTTCATACTAATATGACATATTCACTTACTAATATTTGCTTAAGGTAAGAGATAATCGCTCTTTTTCTCTTGCCTCTCTCTTACATCTCTCTTCTCTTACCTCGCCCCATTCCCTCCCCCCTCTTTCCACGTGGTCATGGCCGGCCTCCACCTCTCTACTTCTCTAATCTCTCCCTCTCTCTGCCTTTCTCTGCCTCTACTACCCTCTTAACTCCCCTCCCCATCCCCTAAATAAACTCTATTTCTATACTATAAAAAAGAGAGATAATCTACTAAAATATTAACTACAACTCTCATATATGTATGTATGTGTGTTTGTGTGTGAGTGTATGTCAAAGTGGGTATGATATATGGATAACATCAAAATGTGTGAGTTGATAGAGAAAAAAGTCATTTCAGTTCATGCACCAAAAGCAGGACTACCTTGAGTGACACAAGCTTCTTTTTTTAAGGATGAATATGGAGAAAAATAATGTCTCCACTTATTAAATGATGCTTCAATAGAAGCAGAAAAATGATGAATTATGTGAGACTAGAAAGACTTGGATTTAGTTTTGAATAAATGATTTCTCAGAAAATAACAATGATATTAACAAAGGTGTATCCTCCAAGGACTACACTCAGTTCTTTACAATTATAGTATGTTATTTTTTCAAAAAACGATGTAAAGTAGAAAATATTATTAAATCCATTTTGTAGATATAGAAAATGATTCTTAGAGAAATTGATTCATATTTGCCACAAATATTATAACTATGCATATGTATAATTTCCTTTCTATTTCAGGAAGGCTATAGGGTTCAAACATTCATAAATTAACATTGAGTGCTGGAACATTTTAGGTGATGTTTTAGGTGATGTTCCTATGACATACGATATTTTATGAAGTTTTGTTTGAAGGTCAGTCTGGTTTGAGAGGGTCTATGTGGCACGGTTGCCTATTTTCCATTTTGTAAATCTGAATGGGAGTGGTCAGAATAAACCCATTTATTTTACTTCAACAGGTAGAATAAATTGTGTGTTTGAAATTTCCTGTCTCATAATAATGAAAACTGAGCCTGCATGTGATGCAGATTCATATTTCCTTTGTGAACGTGTATGCTCATGGGAAGATAATTATATTTTCATCTGAACCATTTCAATGTAACTTTTTATTTTATACTGTGCTTTTCCGTAATTTGTTTTCTGGTAATTTAACATAAGTCATGACTGTACTTCAGACTGAATAGATTCTCAGTTTTAGATATTGTATGTAGAATAGTTAACTGCCTAATATTGAGTCCATATAACTTTTTATTCTCTTAAATTTTTTTTGTTCAAATGGTACAATATTAGATCAAACACAAGTGGTGACAATTTCTGATGCACTTATAAATTTTGTAGGTATGTTTATTTAGGAAAAATATATTTTATCATGAAAATTTGATAAATGTGTAGAAGGCAGATAATAGAAAATGCATGTATTAGTAGTTGACTAAACTTGTCTAAAGTTATAAAATCATGATGCACATCACAAAGACTGCACAATGAAAAAAATAAAAGCACTAAAGATAGTCGTTGGATTTAACCTGATTTAACCTGTTAATATTCAAGAATGTGATTCATAATCTTAGTGTTTCTCTACTTACCTGAATTGGAAAGCATGGAATATAACCCTCTTAAAAATAAGACAGCTGTTTATTATTCCCATGATGTTATGGCCAAGATTGTAGCCACATTTAAGAGGTTATATTGTCCAGTGTTAATCTCAGTTTTCTTCCCTGGTCCCTGTTATCATTATAACAGTAAAACTAGGTTTTCTTATCAATGCAAACAAAATCTTTCCAGTGGAGTCCAGCTTTGAATGCAGAGAAAGAGGAGAAATTTCAGGGGTTTAGTCTACAACCTGAGAAGGAGTCTATATGAAACCCAGAGAGACCAGCATTCTTGGGTTTTCCATGGGGACGCATCAGGATGGGCCAGCATCTTCTGAATTCAATATCTCCATCTTCTGTCTCTAGAGTTATCCTAGCTGTTTTGCTTTTCTACCTTCGCATCATGTCACCTGCTGTAAATAATAGGTAGCAACTGACATTTGGTAAGACCGTAGGGATTCTAATAAAATATAATAATGTAGGCAAACTTTTGTTGCTTATTTTTTTTTTTACTTCATTTGACCATTTTCCCCTTGTATGATGGCACATGCATGTTTTTACTGTAATTCAACAATACTTATTTAGAACATTTAAAATATATTACTAGCCATGTGATATGTCAAATAAACACTATGTTTAGAATTTTAATATATTCTATTATTCAGGGTCTAGTAAGGGAGAATTTAATATAGAGTTATCTGGCATCAAGATATCACCTCCTAAACAGAGAAGAACAAATTTTAAAGGTTTTCTTAAGGCTGAGAAAGATTACCCAAAAGATGATGCTCAAAGTTGATTGGGTTAAGTATGATCTGCTGCAGACTAAACAAAGTTGTGATATAATCCTGCCACATCTGCCCTGGAGCTGGTCTATCATCTTGTACTATGAATGACAGTAACAATGACAAGAGTCATAAATTTGGCATGTAATCAGAACTGGATGGATGTCTTGCCTTTACTAAGTTGGAAGTTGTGCTTTAAGAGCACAGCGAGGACCAATTCCAAAGAGAACTTCTTTCTGTAGTGTTCTTACACTATTTACTTGTACCATCTAATATGTTGCCAACTGGTAACGGACAAGTGTTTATGTATTCTGCTTTCACAAATGAGACCTATAAAAGGGTCTATTTGGAATACTATGCTTTCAGGGTTTTCTCTCAACTGATTCCATAGCTGAGCCTTATTTAGGAGTTTTAGTTATTCTACATGTTATTAAGAGATCTACTACTGAGTGGTAGAGAATGCACGTTGAGTACATGAAGCCATAAGTAGAAGCCTATGGTTATACTTTATTTCAGGTAAAATGAATTTCTTGATCAATCTAAATGTGATAAGGAATGTCACAAATGTGGATTACATATGAGGAACCCTCGAGTGACAGTGTTCACAAAGATATTGTGGACACAGAAAGCAGCTCCACGTATAGCATATGTCTATTCCATTGAGGGTGACTCTGCCCTCACTGTGACAAGATAGATCTAAACAGCCAAGTACAATCAGACAGATGGCTGGTACACCTGAGAAATAGTCTCTCTTATACTGGATTCCATGTGCTAAGTGATGGATGGAGATTAAGACAGAGCTAGAAAAACTTGTAATTCAAGAAGAGGAATAGGGAACCCAGAAGTCTGCATACTGGAAGGCAAAAAAGAAAGCAGGGTCTATATATGATACCTGGAGGCTGAGAACAGAGAAGTGTAGGAGTTTTCTGGAAAGAAAATATTCACACATTAGTGAAATTTCTCTTTCAGATCTCTAATGGAATATGGAGAACAATCTTTAACTATTGCTGCTGTATTTATGTTATATAGATTATATTGAGTGGCAGGGTGAGAATTTCAAGGATGCAGGGAGAAAGATCATGTTAATATCTGATACAGAGGATTGTAACTCTTACAGAGAAAGTTCCAATGACTCCCAAGTTCCAAGTGATTTTCCCACTATGCAATCTCCATAAACCTACACTCTCTTGTCTTTTTCTGTCTTTTTATCATGCCCTGGGATGCTGCAGAAGACGAATGTCACAAAGAATGGAGAGAAAGAGAAAGAAATTAAATGAAGGAATTTGCTAAATGCCTTATGCTTATGCCAAACCAAAGCATAACAATGGAAACAATTATAAAAGGTTTATAATGACAGTAAGAGTTACATATTGAATACTGTGGACCAGCTTTTTAAGACAGGTGTCACTCCCAATATAAACCTATGGCATGTATTCCCATTACTGAGAAGATATCATCCTGATGATTTGCAAAGGGTGAGCTTGAAGGTTATGCTTTTGACTGACAGCTGCAGATTGGCGTGTCTGCACTAATATCCCCTCTGAATAAACACACATGGCATATGCAACTCCTTAGCCCAACCTGTTTCTCCAGTGTTGCTGCCTCCCCCAGGGCTTCATCTTCTCTTTCACCTTCCATTTTCATAGTTAAAATCTTATTTCTACTCTGACACTTGTAGAAATACATGGATGCATTTTTCTTTAGTTGTCTTTTTTTTCCTAATCGCCCTTGTGAGATGAGCAGTGAGAAACACAGCTCTGTATTACTGGATTTGCTTAACTAATGCCAATAATATCTAGAAAAATATCCCACAAAACAAATTTTCAGTTTATATCCCATGGGCTTAACTTTCATTAAGGCTAATACCAGTTTGGATATTTATTAGCCACTTTATTAAAATAATAATAACTTTGTCTTCAAATCACTTATTTTATCTTTTATAATTAATAGAAAAAATTGGTATTTTGAAGACATGTGAAATTGAGTTTTATATGTTTTAAATAATGTAAGTAAAAATATTATCCAATTTAAAGAACATTGGTTACAAAGTCTGAGAGGAGAAACTCTCAATGTTGTTTCTTATGCAAATTTTGTAATTCTTTGGTAATTTTTATTTTGGGAAAACAACTTAATCTGTATTTACAACAACAAGTCATTGACTTCTGTCTTTGTCTGAATGCAGGCATCACTGATGACTCATAACTTAGAGCACATTAAGTTAATCACCTTGGTCTTTGAACCCTCACATATAGATATTAATAACACATTATAATTGTATAGAATATATATTTAAAATGTATAAATAATGAATATATATTCAATCATAAACCTACTAAGAATTTTGCAAGAATAACAGAATAGAATAAAATAGCTAGAAATCATAACACCAATCTAGGCACATATCAAATTATAAATGAACAATGGCTCCATCCTACTTCTGGAAAATTTATCAAATAGTATAGGGAAAACCCCAGCTAATAGAATTCATAACCACTGAAGTAAAATTTAGAAAAATCTAGTTAATATAAAGTTTACTTTAAATTAGGCATTCACTTCATGTGAGGACATAGGTTGTTTTCTTCCTAATGACTCTGCTGTGTGGAAGAAGAGCATTTATAACCATAAAATATGAAATGTGGAGAAGTCTTGCTTATGAATGGCATAATTATAGGAAGATGATATCAGTATTTGTTATACAGATTATGCAAAGTAATATGGAAGAAGCTTCTCTATTCAGGAGATACACATCATAATCAAACTATTCATTTCTTTATTTTTTGATACTTTATTTTCATTTCAAAGGTTTCCCCCATTCCGGATCTCCCCAATGGATCCCCCTATCCCGTCTTGCCTCCCCAGCCTCTATGAGGGTATTCCCCCACCCACCCACTGACCCACTCCCATCTTCCCTCCCTGGCATTCCCCTATACTGGGGCATCTAACACCCTCAGGCCCAAGGGGCTCTCCTCCCACTGATAGCCATATATGTGGCCAGAGCCATGGGTCCCTCCATGTGTATTCTTTGGTTGGTGGTCCATTCTCTGGGAGCACCAGGCAGTCAGGCCAGTTGACACTGTTGCTCTCTCCCCATGGGGCTGCAAACTCCCTCAGCTCCTTCAGTCCCTTCTCCAACTCCTCCTCCTGGGACCTCATGCCCAATCCAACAGTTGCTGTGAATTGAATCTTGGGTATTCCGAACTTTTGGGCTAATACCCACTTATCAGTGATTATATACCTTGTTTGTTCTTTTATGACTGAGTTACTTCACTCAGGATGATATTTTCAAGTTCCACCCATTTGCCTGAGAATTTCATGAAGTCATTGTTTTGAATAGCTGTGTAAATGATCACATTTTCTGTATCTATTCCTTTGTTGAGTGACATCTGGGTTGTTTCCAGCTTCTGGCTATTATAAATATGGCTGCTATGAACATAGTGGAACATGTGTCTTTATTACATGTTTGAGCATCTTCTGGGTATATGCCCAGGAGTGGTATAGCTGGGTCCTCAGGTAATATTATGTCCATTTTTCAGAAGCTCTGCCAAACTGATTTCCAGAGTGGTTGTACCAGCTTGCAATCCCACTAGCAATGGAGGAGTGTTCCTCTTTCTCCACATCCTCGCCAGCACCTGCTGTCACCTGAGTTTTTGATCTTAGCCATTCTGACTAGTGAGAGGTGGAATCTCAGACTTGTTTTGATTTGCATTTCCCTGATGACTAAGGATGTTGAGCATTTCTTTAGGTGCTTCTCAGCCCTGCGAATTTCCTCAGTTGAGAATTCTCTGTTTAGCTCTGTTCCCCATTTTTTGATAGGGTTATTTGGTTTTCTGGAGTCTAACTTCTTGAGTTCTTTGTATATGTTGGATATTAGCTCTTTATCAGATGTAGGATTGTAAAGATCTTTTCCCAATCTGTTGGTTGCTGTTTTGTCCTATTGGCAGGGTCCTTTGCCTTACAGAAGCTTTGCAGTTTCATGAGGTCCCATTTGTCGATTCTTGATCTTAGAGCATAAGCCATTGGTGTTCTGTTCAGGAACTTTTCCCCTGTACCCATGTGTTCGAGGCTTTTCCTCACTTTCTCTTCAATTAGATTCAGTGTATCTGGTTTTATGTGGAGGTCCTTGATCCACTTGGACTTGAACTTTTACAGGGAGATAGGAATGGATCAATTTGCATTCTACTACATGTAGACCGCCAGATGAACCAGCACTATTTGTTGAAAGTCATGTCTTTTTTTCCACTTTTTAGGTCCTTTGTGAAAGATAAAGTGACAATAAGTGTGTTAGTTCATTTCTGGGTCTTCAATACGATTCCATTGATCTACCTGCCTGTCAATGTACCAATACCATGCAGTTTTTATCACTACTGTTCTGTAGTACAGCTTGAGGTCAGGGATGCTAATTTCCCAAGAAATTCTTCTGTTGTTGAGAATAGTTTTTGTTATCCTGGGTTTTTTGTTATTCTAAATGAATTTAAGAATTGCTCTTTCTAAGTCTATGAAGAATTGAGTTGGAATCTTGATAAGGAATGAATTTGTAGATTGCTTTTGGCAGGATGGCCATTTTTCCTGCCAATCCATGAGCCCGGGAGATCTTTCCATCTTCTGAGGTCTTCTTCGATTTCTTTCTTCAGAGACTTGAAGTTCTAGTCATGCAGATCTTTCACTTGATTGGTTAGAGTGACACCAAGATACTTTATATTGTTTGTGACAATTGTGAAGGGTGTTATTTCCCTAATTTCTTTATTAGCCTGTTTATCCTTCGAGTATAGGAAGGCTACTGATTTGTTTGAGTTAATATTATATCTGACCACTTTGCTGAAGTTGTTTATCAGCTGTACCTGTTCTCTGGTGGAGTTTTTCAGGCCGCTTAAGTATACAATCATATCATCTGCAAATAGTGATATTTTGATTTCTTCCTTTCCAATTTGTATCCCTTTGACCTCCTTTTGTTATCTAATTCTCTAGCTAGAACTTCAATTACTATCTTGAATAGATAGGGAGAGAGAGGGCAACGTTGTCTAGTCTCTGGTTTTAGTGGGATTGCCTCAAGTTTCTCTCCATTTAGTTTTATGTTGGCTACTGGTTTGCTGTATATTGCTTTTACTATGTTTAGGTATAGGCCTTGAATTCCTGATCTTTCCAAGAATTCTTTTATCATGAAGGGATGTTGAATTTTGTCAAATGCTTTTTCAAAATCTAATGAAATGACCATGTGGTTTTTTTCTTTGAGTTTGTTTTTTGTAGTGGATTTTATTGATGGATTTCCGGGTATTTGAACCACCCCTGCATTCCTGGGATGAAGCCTACTTGATCATGGTGAATGATCGTTTTGATGTGTTCTTGGATTCGGTTTGCGAGAATTTTATTGAGTATTTTTGCTTCGATATTCATAAAGGAAATTGGTCTGAAGTTTTCTTTCTTTGTTGGGTCTTTGTGAGGTTTTGGTATCAGTGTAACTGTAGCTTCATAGAATGAATTTTGTAGTGTTCCTTCTGTTTCCACTTGTGGAATAGTTTGAAGAGTAATGGTATTAGGTCTTCTTTGAAGGTCTGATAGAATTCTGCACTGAACCCATCTGGTCCTGGGCTTTTTTTGGTTGGGAGACTTTTAATGACTGCTTCTATTTCTTTAGGGGTTATGGGACTGTTTAGATGGTTTATCTGATCCTGACTTACTTTGGTATTTGGTATCTCTCCAGAAAATTTTCCATTTCATCCATATTCTCCAATTTTGTTGAGTATAGGCTTTTGTAGTAGGATCTGATGATTTTTTTGAATTTCTTCAGATTCTGTTGTTATATCTCCCTTTTCATTTCTGATTTTGTTAATTTGGATAATGTCTCTGTGCACTCTGGTTACTCTGGCTAAGGGTTTATCTATCTTGTTGATTTTTTCAAAGAACCAGTTCCTGGTTTTGTTGATTCTTTGTATAGTTCTTTTTGTTTCTACTTGGTTGGTTTCTGGCCTGAGTTTGATTATTTCCTGCCTTCTACTCCTCTTGGGTATATTAGCTTCTTTTTGTTCTAGAGCATTCAGGTGTGCTGTTTAGCTGCTAGTATATGCTCCCTCCAGTTTCCTTTTGGAGGCACTCAGAGCTCTGAGTTTTCCTCTTAACACTGCTTTCATTGTGTCCCATAGCTTTGGGTACGTTGTAATTTCATTTTCATTAAATTCTATGTAGTCCTTAATTTCTTTCTTTAGCGCTTCTTTGACCAAGTTATCATTTAGTAGAGTGTTGTTCAGCTTCCATGTGTATGTGGGCTTTCTGTTGTTGTTGCTGCTGTCGAAGTCCAGCCTTAATCCGTAGTGATCTGATAGTAGGCATGGGATTATTTCAATCTTCTTATATTTCTTGAGGTTTGTTTTGTGACTGATTATACGGTCAATTTTGGAGAAGGTATCATGAGGTGCTGAGAAGAAAGTATGTTCTTTTGATTTAGGACAAAATGTTCTATAGATATCTGTTAAATCCATTTGGTTCATAACATCTGTTAGTTTCACTGTATCTCTGTTTAGTTTTTGTTTCCAAGATCTGTCCATTGATAAGAGTGGGATGTTGAAGTTTCCCACTATTATTGTGTGAGGTGCAATGTGTGCTTTGAGCTTTAGTAAAGTTTCTTTTATGAATACGGGTGCCCTTGCATTTGGAGCATAGATGTTCAGAATTGAGAGTTCTTCTTGGTAGATTTTTCCTTTGATGAGTATGAAGTGTCCTTCCTTATCTTTTTGGATGACTTTTGGGTGAAAGTCGATTTTATTGGATATTAGAATGGCTACTCCAGCCTGTTTCTTGGGACCATTTGCCTAGAAGATTGTTTTCCAGCCCTTTAACCTGAGATAGTATTTGTCTTTATCACAGAGGTGCATTTCCTGAATGCAGCAAAATGCTGGGTACTGTTTATTGATCCAGTCTGTCAGTCTATGTCTTTTTATTGGGGAATTGAGTCCATTGATGTTGAGAGATATTAAGGAATAGTGATTGTTGCTTCCTGTTTTTTTCGTTGTTATTTTTATATTTGTGCGGCTATATTCTTTTCAGTTTGTTGAAAGATTACTTTCTTGCTTTTTCTAGGGTGTAGTTTCTCTCCTTGTGTTGGCGTTTTCCATCTATTATCCATTGTAGGGCTGGGTTTGTGGAAACATATTGTGTAAATTTGGTTTTGTCACAGAATATTTTGGTTTTATCATCTATTGTAATTGATAGTTTTGCTGGTTATAGCAGCCTGGGCTGGCATTTTTGTTCTCTTATTGTCTGTATGAGATCTGCCTAGTATCTTGCTTTCATAGTCTCTGGTGAGAAGTCTGTTGTAATTCTGATATGTCTGCCTTTATATGTTACTTGACCTTTTTCCCTTACTGCTTTTAATATTCTTTCCATGTTTTGTATATTTGGTGTTTTGACTATAATGTGACAGGAGGAATTTCTTTTCTGGTCCAATCTTTTTGGAGTTCTGTAGGCTTCTTGAATGTTTATGTTCATCTCTTTCTTTAGGTTAGGGAAGTTTTCTTCTATAATTTTGTTGAAGATATTTACTGGTCCTTTAAGTTGGGAATCTTCACTCTCTTCTATACCTATTATCTTGTTTGGTCTTCTCATTGTGTCCTGGATTTCCTGGATGTTTTGGGTTAGGAGATCTTTGCATTTTGAGTTTTTTTGACTGTTGTGTCAATGTTGTCTATGGTATCTTCTTCACCTGAGATTCTCTCTTCTATCTCTTGTATTCTGTTTGTGATGCTTGCATCTATGACTCCTGATCTCTTGCCTGGGTTTTCTAACTCCAGGGTTGTCTCCCTTTGTGATTTCTTTATTCTTTCTATTTCTATTTTTAGTTCCTACATGGTTTTGTTCATTTTCTTCTTCTGTTTGATTGTGTTTTCATGTAATTCCACCTGTTTGCTTGTGTTTTCCTGTAATTCTTTAAGGAATTTTTGTGCTTCCTCTTTAAGGGCTTCTCGTTGTTTACCTGTGTTCTCTTGTATTCTTTAAGGGAGTTATTTATTTCCTTCTTAAAGTCTTCTATCATCTTCATGAAATGTGATTTTAAATCTGAGTCTTGCTTTTCTGGTGTGTTGGGGTATCCAAGGCTTGTTGTGTTGGGATAGCTGTGTTCTGAGTATGCCAAGTAGCCTTGGTTTCTGTTCCTTATGCTCTTGCCCTTGCCTTTTGCCATCTGGTTATCTCTGGTGTTAGCTGGTCTTGCTCCGTCTGACTGTGGCTTGTGAGTCCTGCAAGCCTCTGTGTCAATACTCCTTGAAGACCAGCTCTCTCTGAGAGGAATTTGGGTCTGGAGAGCTGTGGTACAGGGTCAGCTCTGGGGTGCGGAAAGAAACTAGGAGGATCTTGTCCCCAGCTGTCCCTTGGTTCTTGTGTCCTGATGGCTCTGCAAGGGTCCCTGTTGATCCATTGAATTTGAGCAGAAGTGGTGGTCTTGCCTGTGCTCGAAGGTGTGTTGGCACTTCTTGGATATCAGCTGTCTCCTGGCACTATTTTAGTATGGATCCCTGTGTCACAGAATCAGCTCCCTGGCTGCTGAAAGAAATCAGAAGACTCCTCAGTCCCTGTGTCCTGGAGATTCCAGGTGGGTCCCTCTGAGCAGACAGGCTTGTCCACACTCCTGGATGTCTAGCTTTCTCCCAGCACTATTTGGCTATGGAGCCCTGGTGGCCCAGGTAGAGGTCCCCAGCCCCAGATGGAAACTGGAAGGCTCTTGTCCCAGGCTTTTCCTCAGTCCCTCTGTCCCGAGGATTCCAGGCGGGTCCTGCTGAGCAGTGGTGCTCGCTTTACCTCCACTCACTGGCTTGTCCACACTCCTGGGAGTCTACCTTTCTCTCAGCGCTATTTGATTATGGAGCCCTGGTGGCCCAGGCAGAAGTCCCCAGCCACAGATGGAAATCAGACGGCCTGAAATATACTTTTAAATAATGTATTTATAGATTAAAAATGATTCTATACCATAGTCATCTCATGTATGCACATTTATCATCTGATAGAAATTATCTTTTCTTCCTCCCTCCCTCCTCTTCCCCCATATCTCTCTCTCCCTCCCTCACCTTCTCTCTCTCTTTCTCTCTCTCTCCTCTCTTTCTACAATACAATTTTCTATGTTCTTAACTGAACTTAATTTCTTAAAACATAACACTAAAGCACGATAACACTATAACACTAGGACTAAACCATTAGTGTCATGCAAATGTTAGATACTTTCAATTACATCATCACATTCTACTTCTACAAAAAAGCAAAGGTGTAAGCCATTAAAATAAACTCTATATAAAGTTTGTACTTCTTGGGAAACTAGTTCTGTTTAAATCAAATAAAGCACATGTAAATTAGCCTTTTTTATTTCTGTTTATTTACTTTTCATCCGAATGTCCTTTCCCCTCTTCCCATTCCCTCCTTCTAAACTCCCCTCCCCTCCATTCACTTCTGCTCCCTTTCTCCTCAGATAAGGGGCGCACTCCCATGGATATCAACCAGCCTTGATATAAAAAGGTACAGTAGTACTATGTGCGTCTTCTGTTGTGACTAGACAAGGCAGCCCAGTTAGAGTAAAGAGATCCAAAGGCTGGCAATACAGTCAGAGACAGCCCCTGCTCTTGCTTTAGGAGTCCCACAAGAAGACCCAGCAGATAACTGTTACATATGTGCAGAGGGCCTACTTCTGATCCATGCATGTTCTCTGGTTGCTGGCTCAGTTTCTATGAGCTCCTATGGGCCCAGGTTAGTGGATTCTCTGTTTTCTTATGGCACCCTTGAACAATCTGGCCTTTCAATCCTTTTTCTCCCTCTTCTGCTAGATTCCCCAAGCTCTATCTAATGTTTGGCTGTGGATCTCTGCATCTGTTTCCATTAGTTGCTGTGGGAAGCCTCTCAACTGACAGTTATGCTAGGCTCCTGTCTGCAAGTATAACAGAATTCTGTTTAAAAATCTGATAAGGATTAAATTTTTAAAGATGCATCTTCTTTAACATTTTCCATTTTTATTTTTTTCCAATTCATATAACAAATTCAGTATCTTTTCTCAATGCTGTTAGCCCTTTCCTAGTTTTTAAAGACAATTTTTTTGTTGGTATTGTTTTTAAAAAAGTATTATATGGACAGAAAAGTTTGATATTCTTAGGTCAAGTGTAATTATAGAGCTCTAAATTGAAGACCATGTGAAGAATAGGGCTGTCCAAATGTGAACGAGTACTTTTTCAACACAGCTCTTGGGAGGAAGAGTGATGGCAATCTATTAGTATATCTGACAGCACACTTGCCAACTTTTGACCCAGAGGTCAACAGTTCTGTGAGTGATGAACTCTACTGGCTTAAGATTTGAAGGGTTTACATTATTTGTCCACAAGAACCACATGGAATTCTTGGAAACTGGGCCTGTCAAGTCGTGGATATGCAGGGTCAGTATAGGACTTGATTCTTCACTAACAAGTAGCACCATTTTGACAAATTATACCCACCTGCATACATGATGTAATGTACACCGTCCGTAATAATGGTGTGGTTGACTTGAGATGTGAAATCGTACAAACCTGTGGTGATAGCATGCTATTGGGCGGCTGTAAAAAAAAACCATAAAATTCTCTCTGATAATTTAAAGATATTTTAAATGAATTATATTTTTCATTTTATCAATAAATTAATTTTAGGAAAAATTCATGTTTTCTAAAGGTTGTCCTTCCTTTAGGCATGATAGCTTGTGTATACTTGCAATCCCAGCACTTGGGATATGGAGGCAGGAAGATCAGGAGTTCAAGGCAGCCCAAGCCTAAGGAGACTTTGTCTTTAAAAAGAAACATAAGCGAGGTAGGTGTCAGTGGTACACACCTTTAATCCCAGCACTCAAGAGGCAGAGGCAAGCAGATCTCTATATGTTGAAGGTTAGCCTGGTCTACAGAGAGAGTTCCGGGATAGTGAAGAGTACAAAGAGAAACCCAATCTCAATAAAACAAAAACTGAACAAATAACTGAAAGAAAGAAAAATTAAAAACAAGACATCCTGCTACAAAACACTTCATGTACTTAAGAGCAGGTCAAACACTATTTAAATAATTCTTAATGCTGTACACTTATGACTTGATAGTAATTCTAATGAAGTTATCAAGTATTAACTCAAACTCTTGCATGATATAGAAACTCTGTAATTCTATATACTTACTCATTTTTTTTCTATACATGTTTCTTGTTGACCTCTCATCTTGCTATAATTGAGCACACATGGTCAAGGAGGCACAAATATACACACACACAGACACAGACATACAAATACACACACATGCAAACACACACTCAAGAAAGTTGGTAAGAGGGAGAAGATTTTCTTAGTATTAATGTTTATAGTAACATTTATTGAATTCTCTGTGGATATTTAAATATTATACAAATGTACAGAATACATGATGCCATTTTTTTTAACATTGAAGTAATGAAATCATTAAATTCAAAGGAACCCGAGTTTGAATCTTAGCTCTCGAGTGTTTGACTAAGATAGGTCACATAACATTTATCTGACCTTTGATATCATTATTTTTAAAGGAGTAATTATACAAAAGGAACTTAAAGTCTACTGTCATAAAAAAATTGGATTGACGTGTTTACATTTTTTCTTGAGATTTAGACATTGACATGTTTTCTCGGGTGGCCATCTTTCTAAAAGGATGCTCAAAACTCTATAACACAGACAAGGCATGTTTTCCTTCACATGATTTCTATGGTTGCTCATGAAAAAAAAACTTTATTCTTCTCAGAGAGCAAAACTGCTTATTTTGAGATAATAAACTGAGATATCATGAGAGTTTTGAAAAATTCTGCTTTACTTAGAATTTCTATTGCTGTGACATCATGACCAAAATCAATTTGGGGAGGAAAAGATTTATTTCTGATACACAGTCCATCAACTAAGGAAGTCAGGCAGAAACTCAAGGAAGGAAACTCAAGGCAGGAACTGATGCAGAAGCCATGGAGGAATGCTGCTTACTGGCTTGTTCAAGTCTGCTCACCCTGCTTTGTTACAGTGCCAGGACTAAGAGTGGCCCACTGTGAGCTGGGCCCTCTCACACCATACATCAATAGAAAAAAATGTACCATAGGCTTCTCCAAAGTCATTCTGGTGGGAACATTTTCTCAAATGAACTTTTTTCTTCTAAAATAACTCTAGCTTGAATCAAGTTGAGATAAACATGCCTGGACAGCTCAAACTTTCTTGTGTATTTTATACTCATAATTAATAGTTTGAGAAACATTAAGTTCTCCATTACTATCTGTACTTTATAGATAAGATTTTGAACATTTGGGAAGCAGAAAAATTTGAAAGTAGAATTTAAAATATACACTAATGTTAATTTCCACATAGTAGAAAATATATATTGCAACATATTTCCAAAATAAGACAAGGTCAAAAGAAGACCATCTGAAATTAAATTAATATATTTTTATTTTAAAATAGTCAAGGTTTTGCCTCTAAGGAACTGTAGATATAAACAATGTTGATAACACTGCTTAACTGATTTTTTTAAATTAATTGAACAGAAAGTATTAAAGGTATGAAAAATTGGGTGATATAGTAATAATTATTGGGAACTATTATTTTTTTAGAGAATATTAGTGGTCTTTATTATTTTTTAAAATTTTATTTAAACTTTTTTTTACACTTCAGATTTTATCCCCCTCCAGGTCCACCCTCTGACTGTTCCACATCCCATACCTCCTCCCCCGCCCATTTCTAAGAGCATGTCCCCATTCCCCTATTCACCAGACCTCCCTGGGGCCACAAGTCTCTCTCAAGGGTTAGGTGCATCTTCTCCGACTGAGTCCATACCTGGCAGTCCTGTGCTGTATATGTGTTTGGGGCCTCATATCAGCTGGTGTATGCTGCCTGGTTAGTCGCTCAGTGTCTGAGAGATCTCGGTGGTCCAGGTTAGTTGAGACTGCTGGTCCTCCTACAGGGTTGCCCTCCTCCTCAGCTTCTTCCAGCTTTTTCCTAACTCAACCACAGTAGTCAGCAGCTTCTGTTTATTGGTTGGGTGTAAATATCTGCATCTGACTCTTTCAGCTGCAGATATTTTGTTGGGTCTTTCGGAGGGCAGTCATGCTAGGTCCCTTTTTGTGAGCACTCCAGAGCCTCAGTAATAGTGCCAGGTTTGGGACCTCCCCTTGAGCTGGAACCCACTTTGGGCCTGTCGCTGGACCTCCTTTTCCTCAGACTCCTCTCCAGTTTTTGTCCCTGTAGTTCTTTCAGACAGGAACAATTGAGGTAGCGAGTGAGGGAGTAGCACCCCCATCCCTCACTGGATGCCTTGTCTTTCTGCTGGAGGTGGGCTCTACAAGTTCCCTGGCGGAGAGGAAGCCATTATTTTTTACTAAAATTAACTTCAACTCTCCCCAACACTTCCCAAAGTAAGGAAATCAGTTGGGAAGTATAATGGGTTGGAAAATTGTATTAAATAGAGCTGAGTCAAGTTCAAATGAGATACAATATGTAGAAATTGCTTTGGAACAGTAGTAAAATAACATCAGGAAATACAAACTAGTGGACACAAATGTGACGGCTGCCAAATATACTTGGTGAAAGAGAGCATACGGATTTTCAAACATAAATCTAAATAATATGCAATTAATATTTGTCAGAAAAAAATAAACACTACTCTCAAAATTGACTGCAAACACAACCACTTTGTCATATTCGCATGCTTTGTGCAAATAGACAAATGATTTTGAGGGGTTCATTACGCTTTTATTTGGAGACAGTGCTTGAAATATACTTAATCCTAATCGGGTTAGGGGAGAGATATAAGAAGTTTTAAAGAGAAACAACTAAAACAATTCATATGCAGATAATTGACTCAGGATATTTGATTTCTTCTTAGATAAGTCAATGTGCATTAAACTAACCACATACTAATTTAGGTAGAGCAGAAAATGGCAATCTATGCTTTTGCAAACAATTGCATTAGCATAGAAGTATAATCATGATGGTGGTAAATAATAAAGAAAGTGGCACATTTTAATTATCAATTTTGTTTGATTTTGATTGACACTATATTATTTAAGTAGGCTTTTAATATGTGTATTTTAGATGTTTTGATAATGTAAACCTAGCAAAATCTATTAATAGTCAATAATCCAATGATTTTGTGAACTGAAGTACAATTTACTATGCAGCTACTTAATGACTTTCCCTAATGAAAACTCTCAACTAATTATTCACTTAGCTTTCTTCACTTATTTTAATTGATCAGAGTCCACAGGGAAGGGACTTTTACAACATTTGTATTTCTTTCTTGCTAAACATTATTCTCCGAAAGGTCATATGGTAAATATATTAGGCTTCTCAGTTCATAGGGGCCATTGTTGCAATTCAGCTTGATTACCATCATGTAGAAGCAGCCGTATGTGAGTGAATGAGCCTGGCTATATGTCAATACAATTTTATTTATGACTTAATTGACTTGAAGCCCATAAATGCAGACCATTGACCTGGCATATTTTCAGTTCTTTAATAATAGTAACAAACCCCACAAATATACCACACAAAATAGTATTGATTAGTTGATATGTGCTTAATTCCACAGGGTAAGAGTTGAATAATTATCAGAGTTGCATTTGTAAAGCAGAGTGCTTGCATCTCTTTTATGATGATTTTTGAGGAAGACCTGGATAAAGCATTAAGAATTTCAGATATATATTTTTGTAATCATTACCCTGGTTATATTTTTGTATCATTTAATTATTGAAAGTAAAGATCCACAAGTGACTCTTAGTTTATTCTGAAGTAGGAGTTTCAAAACTGGGTGAATACGGAGACAATGAGTTAATCTTTCTAATCCTAGGGCTGTGAATATTTTATAGAGTGTGAAAGTTTTATTCTATTTCCCATTACTTGGAATACTTTAATTCAACATTTAGAATCAGTATCTCACAGCAAATGATACTTTTCCATATACTGTTTCTTCTCTCTCCATTTTAAATTCTAACTTATTTTAACAGACACTCAAAACTGTATATCTATATGTATGTGTGCGTGCGTGTATGTGTACACGTGTACACATCCATTTAAGTATACATGTCTATAAGGTATTGCCAGACAAAAATGTATGATTTCATTTATGAGAAGTATGTGAAGCAGGAAAACTTAAGAACTCAGAAAATAATGAGCATTTGTCAGAAGCTGCAAGTCGGGGAAGATAGCATGTCGGGTGTGCAGGTTCTTTCTAAAGCTGTGACAATATTCAAATTAAGTGCTCTATATACCGAAAAACAAAAGAATGTATACTCTAACTGGACATCCTGAAGAGCATGCAAATTTTCTTTCAAAAACTCCATTCAAAAAAGCAGAACAAAATATAATAAAATGGCCTCTTCACCAGGCTTTTAATTAGCTTAATTCCTCATAGTGATCCTTGGTTCTTCTAACTTAGAGCTGAAATGGACAGTTCAGCCATGCTTCAGAAGCACCAGTACATAGAGACATTCACAGAGTGAAGTCACAAAACTTCTGATAGCTAATATTGTGAAGAATTGGGATTGTGCATGTCTGGATAAAGTTGTCGTAGTTGTTTTGTGTCTGTGTATGTGTGTGTATGTGTATATGTGTGTATGTGTGTGTGTGTGTGTGTGTGTGTGTGCATGTGTGCAAATCTTTAGCTTTCTAGAACATCTTCCAGCTGAGATGTGTGTGTGGAAAGCTCCTTGCTTTATACCCCTAGAAGACTATATCAAGTCTGGTTGGGTTATTACCAATGACCTGTGAAGAAGCCAAATCTTTTTCAAACTATTGAATAAAAGGACCATATTTTCATCAACTCTGATAGATGGATGATTGAATTTTTTCTATTTTTGTCTCTTTCTTCCATATAAATAGCCATATAAGCAATTATCATCACGTGAAATGGTGAAGAGCCATGTGGCCCAAGCACAAGGATTAGGAACTAAATTGTGTAGAATGTTGTTTCTTATTATGATGAGCTTGTATTTAGAAATGTTGAAAACTCCTTGACATGAGATGACTTTTTGTTTTTTAGCTATAATTGTGGATGCACACAAGAACCTGATTTAATTAAGCAAAGTTTTATTGGAACGTGATCTTTCTCAGTTTTGCATAGCATGTGTCTCCTTATGTCTTATGTTAATTTACTTTTAACAGGGACATTTTAGTGTTTTCCTTCTTCAGTAGTCAAAATGAGGGCTTTAATTCTAAATTAATTCATAACGTAAGCCAAATATATACATTGCTCTTTTCAATTTTTACTTTCCATTACTCATGTGCGTGTATCAGATGTCACAGAGATGTTTATTACTTTACCAGCTTGAGTGTTTTCTAGGGACACTCTGGTAACTTCGATATACTTAGGCACAACATTTGGCGGCCTCTTTAGGTATAGCATCCTGCTGTATTAGCATTACAAATTTTATTTGTCAAATTTTGGCATTGTGTACAGGCTTTTTTTTCCATATGGGTAACTTAGGGTAAAAAAATGAAAATTGTGTTCAGTCATTTGACCTCATCTTCCGGTTACTCAACTCTGGCAAAAGATGACGGTAACATTATGCAAAAGTCTGTCTTTCTGTAGATCAGAGATGTTGAAAGGGATAGATCACAAAATCAAAACAAACACAGCACACAAGTAATTATTTAGGGGAGGGGCTGGGTTTAAAATGCTGGCATGTATTTTTCTCTGTTCAACTACAGCTTTCATGTGCAGAATAAAAAATTGGGGGGGCGGTGGCTAGTGAAAGCTAAATATCTACAATATCTACGAGTCCCTTTCCCTAATCTGTCACAGGCCACTGACTGGGTTAATAGCTAGGAGGAAAAGCTATCTTGTCAACAGCAGCTGAACTTTCATCTCAACCAAGTCTCTACATCAATGAGTTGTCAAAAACAGAAAGGGAAAGGAAAGGATATTCTCTGACGATCTTTCATTTTATCCTGAAGAGCACCTGCTGCTTTAAATGATGCCAAGCTGACTGGCAGCAGGTAGTTTCTGAGAAAACCCAGCTCCTTCCGCCCCCACCTGCCTCCTGCAAGGCTCCTCTAGCCTCCACTGAGTCTTTGGCAAGGGATTGTTCCAGGGAAAGTCAATAGTGCCTGCTGTCAGCACATTGTGCCTCTGACCATTTGTAAAGGCTTAGCCTTCTTCAAGTTTACTTGTCAGCAGCCTTGCTTTGAAATGGATTTCTGCGTCAATGTGTGCTGCCTCCTACTAATGTCAGGAAATGGTCACAGAGCCCTGATTGGATTCTTTTTCAGGATTCTGGCAGGAATGATACTCACTGTCTGCCATCCCTCAGGCAACATCTTTAGCAGCAAAGGCGTGGATGAAAAGACAGCACCTGAGCTTTTTCCTTGAAATGTGCTGATAATCACTAGGCCACATATACAGATATTTATTACATGCTTGAAATGTATTCTTATCCCAGACGCAAAGTGTCTATATTCTTAAATGAACGAAATGACAAGCTATGGACAACACATAATAGAGTCAACATCTCTGAACACAATGGCGTTTTCACAGATAATAGAAATGTCAGGCAGTCAATGCCTAAAGATACAGCCTTTGCTGCTGAAGGTCTTAACTATTCAGTCTATAAATTCATGCATGGCTAAAGTATTTGGAGGGAAGAAATGATCTTGTAGGTATGGTTCTTATTTTGCACAGTAGCCAACATAAACGGGCCTTACGTTTTTAAAATGTAGATCAGAGTAATTAAGTATGATCTGAACTTCTTTGACCACGAATCCCTCTGAACATCAGTATTTTTGCGGACATTAACTGAGAGCATCGAATCTACTCCTTTATTCTTTTCTTTATAAGACAAGTTACCTGAAGGATAGGATGCTGCAGGCTGTTTGCCTCACAGTGTTGGGAGACCATCAGAACGCATTTCAAAAATGGAGCCATGTGTGGAGATTTCTGAGAGTTTGTGAGAAAACTCCAAGAAACCAAGACAAGAGTATTGTAACCTCAGTGTTTTCAAATATCCAAAATTGTCCGCGGATTATGCTTTCATACCTCTCCCAGATGTAGTGGATAGGAGTGAGTTTACATAATATTACTCATTGTAATTGGTTTATATGCCTTTATGTAAAAACGTGATTTTGCTGGGTATGTCTTGTCCTTGTGATTGTGCACTGTAGTCTTGTGACTCCTCTTAGCCCTCAGGGTATAAATTGTCTGATGCTCTGAACAAAGTTTACTATCGAATGACACTTTACTCTGCCTCATTTATTGGCTCTGTTCTCTTAAGTATCACAGCCTCTACAGTCGTGACAAGTGGCACCTGTACTAGGGACCGGAAGTCGGCTATGAGATAAAAGAGTAGGGGCTCTCACAGAAAGAGGAGAGTGAGAATAATGGGGCACAAACCAGAGAAAGCTTTGCCTTATGTTGAGCTTATGCATCATTTTATAGAGGTGGAACTCAAATATTAAAAACTAAATGTTAAGCAACTATCAGTAAAATATACGGAAAGGGAAAATTTCCCCATTCAGGCAAAATTGGAAATAAAAACAGAGGTACTGATAACTATGCCCTTATGACTCCCTCAGCTTCCTTATTGGAGCCTCCTTTAATGATGTATCTTTCATTTCCTGAAGACCCTGAAGCATGGGGTGAGGTCTTGATCATCAACATGATCTTAATTCTTTTTCCTTCCTGAAGAGAATTAGGAGAGCCTATAAAAAAAAAAATGATAAGTTTATAACCTAGGCAAGCTAAGGCAAAGCAGTGACAGGAATTTGTTTCTCAATTGTTCCCTGACTGTGCATGGTGTTTCCAATACTCTAATCAATTGATTTAAAACTCTGAAAGGAGCAATGACATTGGACAGACCTCACATATTACTCACGAGGTAAGAAAACAACTATTTCAGGCCTAAAGAAGCATTTGTGTATCCTGTGGATTATTCACTGCCTGTAACCTTGCTTATTTTCACCACTAAATTGTCTCCTCCTAGTATTAGAGCAGAATAGAATAAACCATTGCAATGATTGATTTATACCATCATGGCCAGAAAAATTGTGTATCTTACTTTCTTCATCAATTAGTAAATCAGAGGAGGACCAGATGTCATCAATTATATGGATTTGATCTTTGCCGTATTATTTTACCCTTAACTAACAATCAGTTTTAAGAGCAGTAAAATTTCATTTGCAGATTGCTGTGGAAAGATAGGAAATCATTATACAGACAGTAAACTATGGGATTTTCTCACATGAACTGATTTTGAGATTATAAAAATTGCTCAACTTTCTCCTATTCCACAGGCAGATACTTATTTTGTTGAAGGTTCATTTAAGAATATAGGAAGGATTCATGATCCAGATATTCATCAATACATTAATATTTCTTTTTCTTCAGCTCAGCAGAATTTCTGGCTCTTTTGATTCATCTATTATAGTTAATTCATAAGCCCTTAAATATTGTTTCAGATTCTGCTTATGTTGTATGCTTATTTCCAGCAATAGACTCACACTTGTGAATACTACAGCCTCCCTAGTTTTACTGAAGAAGGAACCAAGCAAGCTGAGGCATTAATCTACCCTACCTTTACATACATCGTAGGAAACTGGGAGTGGGTGTATACCTGTTATTGTAGATGAATATACTGAAACATTGTGGATTCCTCTTTGGTGCCTCTGGCCCCAGGACATTAAGGACAATGAATGTTGGTGAGAAGATCATGGAAGTCAACACAAAATGGCAAAAGGGGATACGGAGTATATCATCAGAAGTTATTTCTGCCGACCCAGGTCCATGTTCAGGCACTATGCACCCAGGGAGACGTTATCCTATAAAGGCGACAGAGCTCTATGTCACCTGAGAATCTTTTTCTGGAAATGGTAGCTGTTTTGACTTGTTTGTCTGCAGTGAGTGTTTCTGAGCACGGGTATTGGTCTTACGCTTCTCATCTTTCTTTGTTTCAATTGTAGGTCAGATGGATCCAGCTGCTTTTCTCTTTATTAGTGACTCTGTTTATGACTAGACTTTGGGACTGTAATAGACTTACTCGTTCACTTGAAGAAGGGTCTGAACCTGAATTTTTTTCTTGGAATTTGAGTCACCTCTAATTTCTATAGTACATCATAACATTTGTGTTTCTATTGAAGGGCAAATATGGGTTTATATTCAAAAAGGGATGAAAACGACTAATATGTGTCTCTTCTCATGCTATTTATCTCATGCTTCTCCAGTTTTTCTGCTCAATATAATTATGTAACCAATAGTACCTGGGATCATTTGGATTCCTGTTCATGGTGGCAGAGCACTGCACACAATGGATCAAATGACAATGAGAGCTTGAATTAGACGTTCTACAACATCTCAAATCAAAGTTACTCTGGATATCCTGTGTTTTTAAAACTAAAAATGAGGATGTCAGAACATGATCCCAGAATGAAGCTATCTGAGAGTTCTGAGTGCTTTTGAGAAAACTCCAAGAAAGCAAGGTAAGAGTCTTGTAACCTCAGTGTCTTCAAAACAAGCAAATGTTCTTATGCCTTTGTGCCCCCGAGGTGTATTAGTTAAGAGGAGGTTTTCTTCATATTATTTATCACAACTGGCTATTATTATTTGTATATATGCCTCCAAGAAAAACATGTTTTTTCCATGTGAGGCTTGCCCACTACAGGTGGCATCCCTTATCATTGTATATCTTACTCATGTGACTCCCCTTAACCCTTAGAGTAGAAATTGTCTGACGCTCTGAATAAAGTTGGCTATTGTAGGAGGCTTTACTCCATCTCATTTTTCATCTCCATTCTCTTAGGTGCCACTGCCTAGAGCAGTAAAAAGGAAATAAATTATTTTAAGCTACTCTAGTTAGGGACAGAAAGTTATAAAAACTAAAGTAAAAAAGGATTATAACAGGAATACAATCATAGCAACTGACAGCAAACAACTGATTCAGTACATCTAGGAAGCTAGAGCATTTGGGGGGTGGAAATGTCTTGGAATGTGAAAATTAAAAGATGACTGGAATATCTATAGCTGTAATGGGTGGGAACTAGTGGGGAAAGTGCTGCATATTGGAAACTTGATATAAACGCCAAAGTCACCAGTGTCTGGAAAACAAACCTAACTCATGGTTTTCTGTGCATGTGGACGTGGAAAGGAAAAGGTCCACACAACAAATTTTAAACAGAACAGAACAATCAACATCTAATCATAAGCTCTTTTGAAACATGGGATGTGCACTCAGGACCTGGTCATATTCACTCATTCATTCCTTTATTCATTCACTCATTCATCCATTCATTTAAAAAGAAACATCAGGTTGTACCTTGGGCATTGGTAATACAGTAGAGAAAAAGATCATTCTTCTTTATGGAAGTAACACCTTAATAGAGACAGAAAATGGATACACACATAGAAAGGCACATAAAGATCAAGTGGGACACAATTTGATGAAAATGAAAGTCAGTATCAAAAGAGAAAGTAGAAAGAGAGGAGAAGGGAAAGGTATCGTTTATATCATAATTCTGGCAGCTTTCTCAGATAGACAGTGTGCAATTACTGTTACAGGGCAACAAGAACTACACAGAGCTCAGAAAGGCGTTTTCCAGGAGGAGAGAGCAGCTGACATCTGAGGGAGGGCAGACCGGTTGTCTTTCTCCATTGTTTAGTCACTCACAGTGTGACATATAACCTATGGAATTATAGTCCTTTTGTTCATGTTTCTATGTTAAGCATCATGATTAGTAAATGCAATGGAAATACCCACATTTTAGAGAAAAGACGAACATTAAACTTGATTGGATATTAGTTTTTGTTCTATTTTATTGAAAATTCTTCTCCATGGCTCATTTCCTTCCTTAGAATAGCTTTGCAGTTGTTCTAAAAAGGAGGTGAAACTTCCTGTTGAAGCACAGGAACACAATTATAAATTTTACTCACTGCAGGAGCATCAATGATTAGGACTACACTACCCACCGCCACAATTTCACACGCTCAGCAATTGCAGTTCTATTTCAATGAGCTCTCCAGATGGTACCGTTATTCTAATGGCTCTTAAGAAAAGAAACAAAATTCTAGAAATCATGTCAAGAAGAAAAATATAATGAAAAAAATACCAATAACAGGCAAAAAGATAGTATCCTGTCTAGTTTTTAAGTCCCTCTAAAGAACAGGAACATTTTATATCACACCATCCTTTCAAATGATTGTCAAAGCATGCCACATCCAGAGGATGGGTGTGGAAAGACAATGACCCTCTGCAAGGCTTGACAACTTGTCTATGCATAAAACGTCAGGAAACATAGATGACTTCAATTAAAGATTCCCAACACAGCGCAATGAAAGCAAGCTCATGGTTTAGCAGGGAGAGATTTCTACATATCTATGAATCAAGTCAAAAAAATAAATATCTCTTTTTTACAAAATAGTAGGGTAAAGATTTAAAGAAAACCCATGCCTTGTACTATGTTACTGGTTAAAAGCAAATGTTCAAAATAATAAAAATTGTTGCTTTATTGAGAAAGGTATTATTTTGTCAGAACTTAATACTTATATTTATAGGCAATTAGGATATATAACAAGGCATTTTTCAAGCTGAATGTAATGGAGTGCCTTTCATGAAATTCTCTGGAAGTCACTGGTGGGCTGTTCATGTATGCTTTCTCGTACAAGACTCATGCTTCTAGCAGAGTATTGTCAAATGACAAGCCTGAGGAAGGAAAAAAATATTTTATCAAGTCACAGATGCATCAGTCCTGGGAGCTTTGTGTGATTCAAGTATTCAGCATTAAAAAAAATCCTACTTTCCATCTTTCTCCATCAGATGTACAGACATATATCAATGAGAATCATGTTTCCACTCAAAGAAATTTCATTTTCATTATTTTTATGTGATTTTCTTCCAATTCTTTTTTCTTTTCTTTTCTTTTCTTTTCTTTTCTTTTCTTTTCTTTTCTTTTCTTTTCTTTTCTTTTCTTTTCTTTTCGAGTACTCAGGTTAGAGACAAGAAACCCCTTGGAGTTGAAGGCAATGGTCATTTTAAAGATTATCAAGAGGTGATCTCAACAAAACCTTTCATTAAGAACTTAATTTTTAAGAATCTTATGTTGCAGAGAAGGGCCTTGTTGGCCATCAGAGGGAGGAGAGGCTCTTGAGTCTGAGGGTGTTAGATGCCCCAGTGTAGGGGAATGCTAGGGAGGGAAGACCAGAGTGGGTGGGTGGGTGGGTGGGTGGGTGGGGAGCACCCTCATAGAGGGAGGGGGAGGGGGAATGAAATAGTGGGTTTCCAAAGGGGAAAACATTTGAAATGTATACAAAGTAAATATCCAAAAGTAAAAAAGAGAATGTTAATAATTAGCTTAACCAAATTCATGACTAATCTATGAAGACTAGTAGGATCTCTGATTGAGAAAAAGATTAATACTTGCAGAAACAGAAGAGAACAGTCTGGGGCCAAAGAGACAATCCATCTGTCTGGGAGGAAACCTCAGATTGTATCCTAATAAGCCAAAAGTGCTTGTTATGTTTTCAGGAGAAACCAGAAGTTACCAAGAAACATATTTGACCTAACTACTATGTCTGCAGTTGTTTGTTTCTTTATTAAATTAGCAGTTTATACTTTCCTATTCAGGAAATGTCAGTGTCCTGAATCAAAGTTCCTTGACGCTCCTTGCTGGTCTACATGATCCTAGAGTCATTCCTTTGGATTCTGAAGAGGCTAGACTAAATTTAGTTCATCCTACAGATCTTTATATGTTAGCAAGTCTTAATGATGTACATGTTTTCTATTTAAATCCAAATACTGCACTATGAGGATATATTTAAGAGATAAGATTAATAACAGCCTTAGGGTCACTGACACATTTCATAAGATTGTGCAAAATGTGCCCTGGCTTAAGCATTCCCAATTCAAGCCTGACAATTATTCAGTTCTTTCTCCTACCATCCTGGGGTCCAAAATCTCAGGTTGAACTAGCAGCAAGAGCTACTTCAGCACAGATGTAACTTTTCTGAAACTTGAAACACAGCTCACCCTATTTGAACAGCTCAGTATTTTTATGAGAGGAAGCATGAGAACATTAAATCAGGCATGTAGTAGCAAGCCATGAGTAACTGCTCTGAACTGAATAATAAAAGTAGAAGAAAGAATAGGCCAGTCTCCCAAATGTTAAGAATAGGCTTTGAGTGGAGACCTTGCTGGTCATTCTATCATCTCATCTTTGATATGCCCTGCACTACAGAGGTGTGCTCTGATTCTGTCAGGAGTTCTGCAGAGTCAACTCCATGAAAATCAGGTGGTGCTTGAGATGGAACCTTTGTCTGAATGAGACAGAATAGAAAAGGGGATTCCTAGGGACACTGACTAACTAGGCCCATGCACAAAACCAGACCACCAAAAACTGGTGCCTATCAGTCACAATAATCAGAAAAACAGCTTCAGGGACAAAAATAAAAATGTTATCATTATTATCATCATTCCCATAATTGACAGGATATTTTTGTCTACTAAACCTTCAAATATAACCTCATTCTGAAAATATTTTGTGGGCCACATTAAGTATTTGCTGTAGACACAAATGTGTAGAACTGTACCTGCCTGGTAAGAGTATAAATTATAAATGATGCAGTTATAAAAGAGGCCATGAATAAATATATGTCAGTTGACATTTGAATATAGAACTTATATATGAAGGAAATATTTTTAAAAATCTAATTATGGTACAGTAAATTGAGAGGAAGTATTAATAACATTAAATCAGGTATGTAGTAGCAAGCTATGATTTACATTCACTAATGGTGTAATTAATTATTTTAAACACTTTGCATAATTATTTTTGGTTTACTAAGAATATTTGCTGATTATTAAAAATTAACCTAAAGCTTGTATGTCAGATCTCTATGATGGGCATAATAATTCCTCACATAGTTTCTCAAAATGATGAAATGAATTGAGGTAGAGAAATGCTGGACAGATGGCATGAACAGCACTCAGAAACCTCTATTATGAGAAACACACAACCCCAAATAATTGTATATCTGTTGAAACTGTGTCTATTATTTAATTCTAAGTTGACTTGAAAAACAATTGTCATAATATTTGCCTTAATATGAAGTTTTAAAACTATTTTTATTCTATATGCAGCTGTCTATTTTGATGACACTATTGTTGAATATACTGTCTTGTCTCCAGTGTGACTTCTTTGTAAAAGCTCAAGGATCTGTCGGTGTGTGAGTCATCAATTTTGTTTCAATAATCAACATATCTGGTTTTGTGCAAATATCCTGATTGATTGTTTTGTATGTGTGTGTGTGTGTGTGTGTGTGTGTGTGTGTGTGTGTGTGTGTGTGTGTGTGCACAGGCACGCATCTATGTGTGTGGTAAGTGTGTATATTCGTATGCTGAAGATTATTTTTTCAGTTTCTGTTAAAAATTATATTAGAATTTTGGTGGAGATCATACTGAATCTATAGATTGCTTTTGGCAGGATGGCTGTCTTCACAGTATTAATTCTAAACCACAGACATGAGAGATTTTCCCAACTTCAGGTTTCTTCTTCAATGTCTTAAAGATTTTGTTATACAAATCTTTAGCCTGAGAAGTCAGAGCTATTCCGCAATGCTTTTGGAAGCTACTGTGAAAAGTTCCCTTTCTTTAATTTCTTTATTTGAATCTTTGTCATTTGTATATATAAGAATGCTACTGATATTTGTATTTATGTTGTACCCTGCTACTTTGTTAAAAGTGTTCATCAACTGTAGACATTTCCTGGTGTATCCTTTAGGGTCTTTTTATATATAAAACCACATAATCTACAAATTTGATTCCTCCTTTCCTTTTTGCATTCCCGTGATCTCCTTCAGTTGTGTTAAGTTCTAGCTAGGACTTCAGGCACTATATTGAACAGGTCCATACCTGAAAGTGGACATCCTTGTCTAATTTCTGGTATTAATGGAAATACTTTGAGTGTTCCTCATTTAGAATAATGCTCTCTAGATTTGCTATAGATTTGCCTTTATTATGTTGAGGTATGTACTTTATATCCCTAATCTCTCCAGAACTTTTATAATAAAGAGATGTTGAGTTTTGTCAAAGGCCTTTTCTGCATGTAATGAGATGATCATGTTGTCTATAAAATTATGCAAATATTGTTTACTTTTAAAATAAAAAGTTAACAGTTATAGAACTTGGCTTTTATGGTCAGTATTTTATGTCAACAAATTGATGGCAATTATAAAAATAAATACCAAGTGACAGTGTTGCTGCTTTGTGTGCAAACACTTCTTGGATTTGTGATCCTTTTTTTTTCTGAGTTGTTTATATGTCAATACAGGAAGAGGATGATAACACACTCCTGTCATATTGTAAATGCAATATTATAAAGGTATTTTAGTCCAGCAACATAGCTACTCTGGCAAGGGATTATATCCAAAGATCTAGGTCTGTGTAATTTGACTGGAATGCAGACGTGCCACACACCTTTAATCCCTCTGGCTGGAATATAAACACACCTTTAGTACACACCCTTAAGGTAAAATTATTTTGTAGAAGGAAGAGGGAGCAGGAGAGAGAGAGGGAGAGGGAGAGGGGAAGGGAGAGGGAGAGGGAGAGGGAGAGGGGGAGGGAGAGGGAGAGGGAGAGGGAGAGGGGGCAGTTTTACCAGTAGTGGTTTACAGAGACAGGTTGCAGGTGAAGACAGAATAGGCCAGAGAATTAGAATGAGTCAGAAGATTAGAACAGGTCAGATTGCAATAGTTTGAGGCCAAGTAAAGCAATTCAGTCAGAAGCCTAGAGAAGTCAGTTTGAGTCAATCTGCTTGGAAAGCAGTTTGGGCAAGAACAGCTGAGTTGAACCAGCCAGCCAGCCAGATTTTGGAGAGAACTAGAAAGGGTGAGCTTATTCATCAGAAAGTCTCAGAGGCTGAAACATTATAGGCTTAGATTAGATTATACAAAGGATAGAAGTTTCTAGACCTAGGTCTAAGGATAGTTAGAACAGAGAAAGAAACATTCTGGGTTCAGTCTAAGCCATGCATTTGTAAAGCTTGGGTATCTCATCCCATCTACTTAGGATATAAAAGCAGTATTTACAATTACACAATGTAGGTACTATGAATTAATGTTTCACAAAATAGTAAATTAGGTGTTTTCTATTTTCAAGTCATAGAAATGTGTTGAAAAGATTAAAAAATTAATGAGAATACTAGATAATCTAAAACATGAGATTATGAAAGGTAGACACACATTAAAAATGTAGAAACACTTTCAGTAAAAGAATTAGGACAAAGACATATCAATTGTCCTAGCTATTATTGATATAAGTTGAGAAAAAAAAATGAAATTTTAATCTCTAAAATGCAATGAGTTCTGAATGAAAAAAATATTGCTTTAGAAAATCAGTGCCTCAGAAATTAACTAATAATAAACGAATTTCAGTTATAATTATTTCATACATACATTCCATAGATTTCAGGATGGTAAGACATGTTTCTAAAACTATATACCTATAAAAGTAAGGATAGAGATTTTTCTAGCAACAGTAAACTCAAAGAATATTTAGAAGATTGTCTAAAGAAATATATGTGTTTACATAGTAAATTATTATTTGGAGTTAAAGCATATTTAAAAGACAGATGACTTTTAAAAGAAAATACATGAGCATATAAAATAATATATCTAGTGAATATGTGTAGTTGGTTCTATGGCTTTGAAAATACTTTAAGCCCTTTATAGACATTTTAAAATTGTTATAACATCTCTGCAATTTACTGAGTATATAGTGTCTTAAGAAACAAGAATGTGAAGCACAGAACTTAGGTTACTCAAACTCTTATAACTAATGAGTAGAGAGGATGACATAGTATCTGACTGTATTTTATAATTTCCTGGTAAGGATGGCTTCTAGTCAGTTAATCATGATCAATAACATGGAGTTTTTTAACATCATTTCATGCTTTCCCTTCAAACAATATGGTTGGTTCCAATGAAAGCTTCTACTTAAAAGGTAAGTATTAATGTTATTTCAGTTTTACATATTGATGATATTTTAAAAAACATGAAATACTCAGGAGACAGTAGCAATGCCAGGGCAGGATTGCAGACAGGGGATTCTCTACTCCACAGTGACTTATTGTGATATTCAAATACCTGTGGATCTGTTGTTAAATAATTCATCTAAAAGCATCCATGGAATCATTAACTCACTCCTCACACACATACTCCTTAAAGAGAAATCAATAAAAACAGTCCCTTGCATGTGAATTGGCTCAGTGTGCAATGATGCTTGCTATCAAGCCTGATGAGTTCAATCCCCACAACAACATGCATGATACAATGTATGGCACAACTCCTTAAAGCTGTCTTCTGATTTCCACATGTGTGCATCACACACACACATACACACACACACACACACACACACACACACACTGTCCTCTAACTATAGATATAGATATTCAGAAACAACGAAATAGACACAGAACTAGAGTGCAATCTAAATATATATATGTATTTATATATTATATAAATACTAATACTATATATTAACATATATTAACATATTATATACATATTACATACTATATATTATGCACTACATACTATATACTACATATTACATATTTTATATTATATATTTATCATATATCATATATATGTATATGTAATATGTATATTTAGATTGTACTCTAGTGCTATGTCTATTTTGTTGTTTCTGAATCTACATTGCTTGGTAATTTCACCTCCTTTTTATACAAAACAGCTTCATCATGAAGTTGGAGACCATAAAGAACATGTATTCTCTCCCTTCTTCAGTGTAGGCATCATAGAGAAATTACTCTCTATGGAAAGAAGGGTTGAATATATTTTGATATGCCAAAAGTAAGACCTAAATAGAAAGCCTGAAAGTATGATAACTTCATTTTGTGCTGTAAGACAAAGACAAGGCCTTGAGAAGAACACAATTGAGCTTGTAAACAGGTTTTACCTGTTAATTATGTGTAATGGAGATGAGATTCTTGGTCTCCCTGCCTTTAGAGTAAAACCCTCTTAGCTTCTGTTACATCTTCATTATTAGTTTTGCTGTTGGTGGGGATAGTGTAATTGTAGGTCAGGCAGTGGTGGTGCTTGCAAGTGAGGGGAAGAGGAGATTTGGAGATACCATGTCATGTATTGATATAGTGTTACCTGGAATGTAGGAAATCCTTAAATACGACAAGGCAAATTGCCCTGAATTGATAGGACTTAAATGTTTCTAAAGAGCTATTTGGTTATATCTTAGCATCAACAGAGAAGACTTTTAAAACTATTTTTTTCAAAGAGTTTGCAAATGTGGGCATTAGTGGTTTGAGAGACCCAGAAACATTAACAGGGCAACTCAACTTTCACTGAGATGGTTGCATGAAATAGTTTCATCTGACTATAAAATGGAAATAATTATGATTAACAGAGGAGGGATAACTAATGCCACTTTGTGAAGTGTGTGAAAAAATTTAATAAAGTTTACTGGATATTTGGATGGTATAATATGCATATGACATGAAGGCACAAACACATCCAGTGGGTTCAGGGGAAAGCATCCAATAGCTCCAGACACCAGGGGAGAAAGTAATTAGGTTCTAAAGCTATGAAATTGCTAACTGAAGTAGCAAAAAGGAGGCTATAGAAGGAGTTCAGACAAGAAGCAGATAATTCTTGAGCAGTAAAAAACGAAATGTGGACCTGGAAGTACACACTGTTCCTTTCACTGGGAAAGCAAGTACATTTACAAAGATAGACTATGGTTAATAAAATAATAAAGTGTAGAAGTTGTCAGATCCTTGATTTCCTGCTTTTTGCTTTAAATGCTGTCTGCATTTAAACCATAAGAGAGAGTAGGGCCACCTCCTTCTCGAAAATCAATATAACTTTTATGTTTTTTAACGTGCTTATTTAAGTCAGAAGGCCTACAGAGGGGTAATGGCAAATTATTTGGATCTGATGTTTTTGGATTATAATTAAGAAATAAGGCATAAACCAAGGGTACGTTACTTCCAGATAACACAGTTCTTAAAAATTGCTGTGAGCCATAATGGAACGAATTAGAGCTTCCCACGAGCTGGGAAGGATGTTATCCCTCAGTACCATAGCTCTCAGAGCCTGGTAATATCATGTATATTGTATTAGATGCACTAGCTGTATTTGTATCCGCTGAATCACGCGTACAATGTAAGCTTAAAACACATTTTCTATTGTGGGATAGCAGTAGTTGCTGATTTGTAAACATGAGCCTTGATATATTATTAACCAATAGGTGAATATCTGTGGCTTCAACTGCAGAAATCCATGAGCCTTGGGAAATGGAGAGGCCCACACACTATCCACTCACTTCAGCTGGGCTGTTTCAGTGATGGCTTCTACTGGGTCCTTCTGTATTTATGTAAATGAGTGGGGCATGTTAGTTTCAAAGTGAAAATTTAACGCAGGACATTTTTTTTCCTCTTTCCTGTGTCATTGCGTTTGATTTTCCTAACCAGGGTGCCCGTTACTGGTCTGCATTTGATTGACGGGAAGTGAAATCTAGTTCAGCCAACATCAAACACCTTGACACTTCATGCTGGAAGATGTTTCGGTAGCTAAGGAGACCATGTTGGACAAAGACACCTTTAAAAGCTGCTGCTTCTTTCTTCTCGAAAGTACCACAGTGAGACACATGGGGAGAGAAGAGAGATGCATCTTTAATCTATGCTGTTGAGGGAAATCAAAGAAAGGAATTAAATCCAACCACAGCTTCTTCTGCTCATTTGAGCCTCTTTTCTCTCCTCCATTTGATATAACACACAAGATCATCAAAGTCAGTCACGCACAGGTCCAGAACCTGCTGGTCTTTGACCTTGGCCTCCTCCCTGCCTGCAAGGCCTCCCCTGGAATTTCTTGTGATGTGAAAGCACAAAGTAACATGAAGTGCTTGCACCCCAGGAGCAGAGAGGGGATTTTATTTTTAGATTCCTTTGCTGTGACTCTAGGAAAAAATAATATGAAGTTCTTTTGTGGCTGTATCTCTGAGGTTTGATAAATCTGCTATATTTCAAAGTATGAAAGGGGTGATAACAGAAACATTCTGTCCAGACATCAACTGTAAGAATGCTAGCTCGTCACCAGGTCATCCGAAGAATATCTGTAAAGTCGCATTGGCATGGTGCCAACTGGCCCTCGCTGCTGGGAGCTATCAGGAATTTCCCCCCACCCAGTAGACACCTATCGCCAGATGTGTTGCATAAAACATTTCATACGATAGGTATTTTCCTCATGAAAGTATATGCCTTCTAACTTGAAGCACTTATTTCCCCTAACAGGATTAGGGAAGAAAAGGAAAAATAAAAAGAAAAAAAGAAAACCAAGCGATTTTCTTAATGGTCCTTAAAATTAGCATTCTTTTCTGAACACCCTCATAATCCTTTTCAACTAAAGTTAAACACCCAAGTCCTGATGCAATCAATGACACTTCTATCAACATAAATAGTAGTACTTACAAACGATCCCACAAGAAAGATGGTTGTTTTTTTTTTCAGCTTAATCTTTCACATTTTCTTTTATATTTTCATACTAATTGCCGTATGGTATAAGGCTAATTTAAATGCTAAGATTTTTCAGTCAGGCTGTCCAGGATGATTTATTTATAAATGAAAACTATAATACACGAGTGACATTCACATAAATGATATACTCATTCTCTCATTTAGCCAACACGATGCGTTTTGATTGTGTGCTTACTTCTTGCCAGGTGATCCCGTAAGCATGAAGAGTGAAGCAACGCATTTCAAATTGACTCACAGGCATCTTCAAGTTTTTACATAACCTGTACATTTGCATAAAGGCTGTTCCTTCAAGATACATATGCTTTATTAAAACTGAGAAATTAGATTTACAAAATTACAATACATCTGCTCTGTTCATTATTGTTATCTACTAAACTTTGCCTTAGGAACTACAGATAGAATTGTTACTTTGCATACCTTTGCTTAATCATGGGATTCAATGAGAATAACAAATCCATTGATTCAGGATAGATAATATAATGAAAGGTGTACTTCGAAATGAAAGTGAAGATTGAGCACAAGGAAGTCCCAGAGAGAATCTATCAGATTTAAAAACAGAAGGTCATGCACTATGCCAGACAAACAGCAAAGACTCAGAATGAGAAAGCCACAACGCTGGCCGGTGCGGACATGTTCACCTGGACAAAAGCATAGTATGTTCTGATGATAACAGAAAATGAACTTTAAAAGGTCATTATTTCGAAATGACACACATGCCAGGTTCACTCAATTATAGTTTGCTTTTACTAAATGGCCAGTAGACAAAGCTTTCTGCTAAGTTAGGGTCTTAATGAAGACTGGTTTAATAAAAGAAATTCGATAGATTATTATGTTGGAACAGAAGAAAAAATAAACATGTGACAAACTTACTATTAAATTCTTGTGATTATAATCCAAAAACCTGTCAGAGCAATTGCCAGGTCAGAGGTGGGTGAAGGACGTGATCACCTGTCAGATTGTTGGGGGGAAAAGGAGCTGCTTGTCAGACAGTTGCGGGTGGGGGCACCTGCCCACCCTGGACCTACTCTCTGCACAGCCGGGTCACGTACCGGGAGGAAACGCTTGGAGCAAATCGAAAGAGCTAAAGCAGAGACAACAGAATATATGCTTGTGAGAGTGGTGAGTGAGGAGGTTAAAAAAAAAAAGATGAGGAATGAGTGAAGACGATGAGTGAGAATATGCTCCCGGGTTTGGTGTCAATAGTCAGCACATTACACCACACCCTTCTCAAGGCATCCTGCTTTGGATTCCCTCTCTTTCATCATCTGTATCTCCTACAATTTTCCTCTCTTCACCAGTTTCAATTGCCTCCTTTGATGGATGCTCCAACTCAGTGTTTTATACGGAGTTATTCTGTGTTTGTTCAGCAAAGCATTTATGTGATGTTACATATGTAAAATTTCATTTTCCAGGCAGCCTCGTACAGCTGGACCTGAACTCGGCTTCCCCACACGCTACTCGGCAAACTAGTGAGTGTTTTTCAATACATTTAACTAAGGAGCAGAAACGTAGTCGTTGCCGCTATGTGTCACCTTACTTTGCTGTTTGGCTTGTGTAATTTGTGGAATGACAGCAACTGGATCTTTAATGCTAGTTTTCAATAACTCCCGTGCTTTTTTGGTAATCACCTATGCCAAGAAAGAAAAACAAACACACTTGGTCATAATGGTGCTCTATAGCTCTGCCCACAGACTTCCACCCTAAGAACACTAGCAGAGAAATGAGGAGGCATGCTTTATTATTTCTTTTATTTTTGAGAATATAATATAATTACATCAGTTTCCACCTCTAAATCTTCCCATTATATATATATACACACATATATATGTATATATATATATATATTCATATATATTACACACACACACACACACACACACACACACACATATATATATATATATATATATATTAAATACAACCTACTGAGTCTGTATACTGTGTGTGTTTAGCAATGACCATTCATGTGCTTTTGAATACCCAGTTGGAGTGCCCTCCCTTGGGGACAACTACTCTGTCTCCCACTCTGAGCACTGTTGTGTTTCATTCTTTGTGTAGGATGAAGCCTTCTGGAACTTCCCTTGTCCACTTTGTCATGTCTGTAGTTGTCATCCTGACACAGTTCACGTGTAAGCAGTCATACTGTTGGGACTTTAATGGGTGTACTTTTTGACATTCATAGGTGACAGGGTCTGCTTTTATACACATGTGACTTTTCCTTTCTAAAGAAGCATTACAAGTTTTCTTCTTTTAATTTTATTTTCATTTGCTTATTTATTGACTGTGTGCCTGAGATGCATATGTTTGTGGGCAGGCATGTGCCAGAGCACAGAAGTAGTGTCAGGATAACTTTCCTTTCACCTCATGGGTTCTAGAAATCAAACTCAGAAGGGCCACTTGTGAATAAGTGACTGTACCCTCTGAACCATGTCACTGGCCTGCAAGCCTTCTAATAATTATATTTAGACATAAGTAATGAATTGTGGTTGAGCTGTGTTCTTGAAAAAAATTGTACAGTTCAAACAAAACTAATTTTCAAAACGACATTTCCAGAAGCCTAACTGGTCATTTTTAATAGACGCGGGTACTGGCCTGATAACTTCCATCCTTCGGAAGAAGGGCTGTTCCAGGGGACAATTTTTCCTTATTCAGTTTTTGCATTCATGAAGGACTAGGTCACTTATGGTGAAGAAGAGAGTGCCTCCATCTTTTTCATTTCATTTCATCCTATGCAATTGCTAACTATAATGGATCTTGCTTGACACTGAGTCCTCCACATTCTGGAGTTTGTCTCTAGCCATCTGGGAAGGAAGGGAATGTGGGACAAATGTGTCCTGATCCTGTCTCATGCTCTTAGAAACCAGAACACAAGTGTGCTTATGACTCAGCAATACTGGCCTCTCTGGGCTTTTCCTCTTTACAAATAACTACAACCTAAATCATAATCTATCCCTCTGGCTACTCAAAACCAATTCCTAGATACTGAGGTTGAAAGAATGGATTTTAACCCTTGGAGTCCCCTCAGGTATGAATGGTTTTCTTCTTCACTCAGAATATCATCTGAAGTACCAGGCTGGAGAGATGGTTCAGTAGTTAAAAGCACTTGCAGCTCTTCCAGAGGTCCAGAGCTCAGCCCCTAGCACCCATGCTGGTAGGCTCACAGGCACGTGTAACATCTGATATCCTACTCTGGCATGGACACCAGTATACTTATAGTAGTGATTCACGGACTGATATACACAGACATGCATATAAATATAATAAATCTTAAAGAAACTCCCAAATTGTGTACTTTTCACATTTTATTTATTTTATTTATATTACAGAATTAATATTCTGTAGATACTAAAATATTTGTTTCATGAATACTTGTAATAGTAGTAAGTTTTTCATAAAAGTGAATTAAAAATGATTGAAGACTCTAACGTAAGACCTGATACTTTGGATCTGCCAAATTAAAACTTAGGAAAAATAGTTCAAAATTTAGTTACATGCAAGGACTTTCTTTGGATTCCAGATGCCCAAAATATGTAGCAAGAAATGACAAATATAACTACATGAAATTAAAAGGTTTCCACAGATTATATTTATATATCAGAGTGAAATGGAGAAAATTTTCTGTGATATACATCAGACAGGTTATATATAAAATACTCAAAAAGTTGAACACCCAGAAAACAAATGGGCAAAGGACCTGAATGTATAGCTCTCAAAAGTATTAGATAATGATATGTAGACAAACAATATGTAGAAAATGTTCAGTTTCCTTGGAGATCAAGAAAATACATACCAAAGCTATGTAATGTCTATCTCATTCTATACAGAATGGCAACAACCAAGAATACAACAGTAGATGCTGGTGTTTACGTGCTTGTGGGGGAAGGGAGAGTGTTATTCGCTATGGGTGAGAAAGAAAACCAGTTCAGACACAGTAAATCCTTATAAGTGTTCTTCAAAGATCTAAAAATGACACTACTATCTGAGTCAACTGCTTTACTCCTGAGTAAATAGAGGGAGAAATCTAATCATGGCACGTGGTTACCCTTGCACCCATGTTTATTGCAGTATAAATCACAGGAGTTGAGACATGCAATTGGTCTAGGTGCCTATTAGCAGAGGAATGGATGAAGAAAATGTGGTGTATATATGCAGCGTGGCTTAATTCTGCCATAAGGAGTGAGATGATGCCATTTTCAAGAAAATAGATTAAAGATAACTATATTCAGCCCAATAATCCGGATCCAAGAAGATGTAAGATGGGTTGCTCATGTTTTCTCTAATATTCAGAATCTAATATGTAAATATGGAATGAAAGTAGATGTAGAATCATTAGAGGTAAACAGGGAGTAGCTGAGGGTTGAACATACGCAGTGCATATGCGAGAAAATGAAATAAAACCCATTGTTTGTATACTCATTAATAAGTAGCACAGATATTCATTGGATCCTATAAAACTGATCATTTTGTTGCATAAAATAATTCTGTGTTCTGTGTTTTTGTTGTTAACATACTTGCTTTGGCTTATGTTATGATGCTATTCATTGTGGAGTAATTAATAACACTGTCAAAGTATTTTATGTCATAAATTCTACTTTGCAACAGTAAGATGATGTTAATGAGGTTTTCACCAATGCCACTTTCGATTTTGGTACATCTGTTATCAAAGATCTTTCCTTTTATCCTGTTGAACAGAAAATTTATAAAAATATTTTAAAAGAAAAACTAATGATATAGGACCTTCCAGAGTGTTATATCTACTAACATGAGGCACCTGCTCTTTGCAAATTTGTTACTCAGCATAGTGTCACCTAAGCATCACTACAAACTACCCTGCTGTCTCAGAATCTCTAAATCTGAATATTATCAAGTCCCACAGGTGATATTTCTCTACATGGAGTCTAGAAGAACTGTTCTAACAGGAATAAGCTTTTCTGAGTGAGTTAATATGCACTGGATGTTAGGATTTTCCTTTAACAACCCACCTTCCATAGAAATCAGTGATTATCTTATATTATCAAAATCAACTTTACCCATAAACACATTTTCTCTTCATGCTATCCATAATCCAGAGAAGCAGTAGGAATTATGAAAAATTTAACACAGTTGTCTTGCCAGGTAGTAATTTATTAATTAAGGTGATTCTCAAACTTAAGAGGCAATTAAAAAAATAACTAACCTTAGGAACAATGGAACACTACTCAGCTATTAAAAACAATGACTTCATGAAATTCACAGGCAAATGGATGGAACTTGAAAATATCATCACAAGTAAGGTAACTCAGTCACAAAAGAACGAACATGGTATGTACTCACCGATAAGTGAATATTAGTCCACAAGTACTGAATACTCAAGATTCAATTCACAGACCATATGAAGCCTAAGAAGAAGGAAGACCAAAATGTGGCTGCTTCAGTGTTTCTTAGAAGGGTGAACAAAATACTTACGGGGGGAAGTATTAAGACAAAGTGTGGAGCAGAGACTCAAGGAAAGGCCATCCAGACACTGCCATGGGATGTATATGCTATATACATCCCATGTATTAGCCACCAAATCTGGACGTTCTTGTGGATGCTGGGAAGTGCTTGCTGATGGAAGCATGATAAGATATCTCCAGAGAGGCTCAAGCAGAGTCTGACAAATACAGAATTGGATGCTCACAGCCAACGATTGGACAGAGCATGGGGTCCCGGATAGAGGAGTTGGAGAAGGGACTGAAGAAGCTGAGGGAGTTTGCAGCCCCATGGAGGGAGCAACAGTGTCAACTGGCCAGATCCCCAGAGCTACCAGAGACTGAACCACCAACCAAAGAATACACATGGAAGGACCCATGGTGCTGGCCACATACGTGGCAGAGGAGGGCCTCATTGGCCATCAGTGGGAGGAGAGGCCCTTGGGCCTGAGGGTGTTAGATGTTCCAGTGTAGGGGAATGCTAGGGAAGGAAGACAGGAGTGGGTGGGTGAGGGAGCATCCTCATAGAAGCAGGGGGAGGGGAAATGGAATAGGGGGTTTCCAAAGGGGAAATCATTTGAAATGTATATAAAGTAAATATCCAAGAAGAAAAAAAAAAAAAAAGAAAAGAAAAAGAACTAAGGAATTTGTACAATAAAAGATCAGTTGCATTTGTTGTATTAGTTGGTATTGACATGCATGAACTCTTATTTTTAAAATCACCACAGATGATGTAAGCTTTCCCATGACTACATTTTGGGAAAGGTGATTGAATGCTGAGCTCATAGCTTATATGCGAAGAGTCTCATTTCACTTCTGAGCCATGTGGCAAAAGTCCACAGTCATCATAAGTTTTCATTTTGTGCTACAGGCAAAAAAAAAAAAATGCAAAAAGAAGATGATAAATAATATCATAGTGAATTAAAAGTTACAGTTTTCTTGTTGATAGAAGACTCAAGTGTCTATATGATGGACTACTTCTGCAATACTGTATATAAATATATATCCTATATTATGCAATACTATTTTAAAAGGTTTTCTCATTATCAGTAACTTACGCTGGAACAAAGATATTCACTTGACTATGTTACATTCACACACAGATATGCATTCCACATATTTTGAATACTTAGGAAATTATTATAGTCATTTTCAGAAGTATTCCATGAAAGTTAGGGCCAAAGTTAAACTTATATTTGAATATTTGAATTGTTGAATAGATAACAGAGCAGTAGCTAAAAGGTTGTGTTGTCAACCTGTCTTCATATAGGAATTTTTTTCTCAATCATTTTGGAGCTGAATATATTAAAGTTTCACTCATTCTGAAACATTTATTGAAGCTATGGAAATGAGTAAACATCTCAGTACAAGTCCACAGATAGACAAGAGCAAGTCAAAGACCAAACTTTTCAAAGAGAAAATACATACATAAAAAGTAAGAGAGGAAGAAGTAACTTACACATTGATTTAAAATGAGCAATAGCAAGATAATGGACCACATTTGAAATGAAGTTACGTATCTCCTAGAAAAATTAAAATAGTTCCCATATATGTGGAAAACTTAAAAACCCTTACAGCCTTTAGCCAAAGAGATTATAAGACTATAAATAATGACTATTTGGCACAAAAACTATTCTGATAGCCTGCAAATGCACTCAGAGGTTTGACTATTTAAACAAAGAAACAAACAAAGCCTGCATTTCTAAACAGAAAACTAAAACAAAACCCCTTAGGGCTGGAGATAAAGTCCATGATAAACATGCCACTCAGACATGAGCCCAAATCCTCAAAATCCATGTGAAGCCAGGTGAGCTAGCATTCATGTTTAATCTCAGTGCTTTTACAGTGAGGCCAGAGGCAGGGACAAGATAATCTCTGGAATGTAGCTTGGAGCACAAATCAGTGAAACAAAAATGAACTGTCTCAAAGAAACTGGAAAGGCAAGGGACAACAATGAGGTTGCTTTTGACCTCACCATATATATGATGACACACAGATGTGTGTATTGGCACAAAGAAACACATACACACACACACACACACATACACACACACCACACTATACACACACACACACACACACACACACACACACACACACACACACACACACACACACTTATTGTAAGATGCCCTTCGACTTTTGTAGGTCCTCAGAACTGAGTACATCTGCCACCATGATAGAAGCACCTATCAGGCCTTCGAGGCCAGCAGGTAGACAGTGAGTGATGCCTGCCAAAACAGGGACAAAATGTGGCCGGGAAACTTCCTAAATGTACTAACATTGGATTTGGACTCTGTATTTCTGCTTTCTATTAACTATTCTTGCTAACTGAGGTGCGTGATTCTGGGGTACTGCTTTTGTGTTTAAAAGCCCAAGAGCAGAAGGGCTACAGTCTGTGTGATTTGGGCAAGTCCCCTGTGCAAGTCACTAGCTGGTGAATAGACATTATATTCAGCTTTAAGAGTATGTGTTCTCTAGTAGACAAATCTTATAACAATATATCATATACATAAATATTGAAAAGACAAAATTAAAAAAAATTAACTTTAAAGGACAAAAGCAACAATAGAAAATATTTAACTATAAAATATAAGAAATTGGAGGTCTAAGAAACAGAAATTGAGGAAAAAACAATAAAGAATGAAACATATACATCAGAATAAAATAATATAAATTTATATTCATTTAATAGTAATATATTAAATGTTGAGCTGCAAATATCCTATGAGATATACTGAATGAGAAAAAAATTCTGAAGAACAATTGATTACACATTTGAAAAATAAAGTTACTCAGTGCAGTTTTGCTGTCTTAGAACTCAAGAGAAAAGTAATATGAGAAGACTCAGGGTCTGAGGTGTGTCTCAATAATACATGCCTCCTCATGTTGTCTATTACCATAGGAAGGAATAAAGAGAGAAGGGAGGAAGGATGATTAGTTTATATACAGAAATTTTAATGAATTTGAGGAGGCAGAGGACATAGTAACATTGCTTTGGTGGTTTAATAATAAATATTATGTGAAGAACTGAAGACAGAGTGAAGATGGTGATTCTGCAGTGTTTCATACAGGCAAAGTGTGTACAAAGCACATAGTTGGCAGATGGTGTAAGACAGATGGAAAAATACTCATTCACATTTTAGCAGAGAAGGTTGGCATTGTCCACTTACAAGTAATTGATGAGGCAAGGCCTTGGAAAATGTAGGAGGAAATGCAATCAGTGTTTAGGTGAGAGACCACTGACAGAGATTTCATTATGAGGGGAATCAAAGAAGGTATGGTTGGTACAGATGGTCCATTGGGCTTCGCTTTGCCAACTCTTTTCTATTGGAAGCAAAGTTGTAATGAGAAGCAGACAAACTGATGGTGTTGGAGGTTTGAGTAAGAAGAACTTAGAACAATCAACATGGAAAACCCAGGACAAAGGCATCAGAGGATAATCGCAGGGTAATGAAGCCCTTTTGAAAATTGGAGACCAGGAAGGAGATTCCTAAATTGATGGGAGTTAAGGCTTCTGACTCCTCCATCAAGCAAAGTGGGTGTGGGTAATTTGAACAAAGTTGAAAGTTTGCAGAAAAGATTTGTCAAAAGCAAATAAATGATGGACAAAGGAAGAAATTTGTGAATGTAACCAAAAATATGGTCAATAATTATGAACTACAGGATCCATATAAGAAATCCTGAAAGGCTACCTACTAACAGGATTCCAACAGAGTCACAGAGTGGTGAAAGTCCATGGATTTTAGCAAATAGCAAGGTTACAGACTAGAATGAGAAATCCATCTACCCCCTAGACTATAAAAGTAATCCATGATGACAGGAGGATTTAGGGTGAGGAAATCCAAGGGCAAAGTTCAAAGAAGCTGATACCTGAAGGGGCTCTGTTGAGAGGTCAAGTCAGCCATGGGAGACAGAACACAGGAATAGTCAGCTGAAGGAGTCTGAACCTGTCCATCTTAGTGCAAATGGAAGCATGTGTTGGTGTCACCTTCCTGAAGGGCAAGGCATGTTGACAGTGAGGCGTTGGCACTGTGGAAGCTGGAATTACATCAGGAGTTATTTAATTCAGTAGACCTTTCTGGGAGCAGGATGAAGAAGTAAGAAGACTGAGCCAGAGAATGGAAAGGTAGAGAAGACAGGAGGTAAGGTCACATAATGAGGTGAGTTGGGAAGGAAGAGCAGGAGTGGCATGTTGTGTAGGGTACAGTTGAAGCGATTCCCTGGAGATTCGGGCTGACCAAGTCTGGTGATCTGATTGCAATCCCTGGAAACCACAAGAAGGTAGAAGGAAAGAACTGACTCCCCAGTATTGCCCTCTGATCTTCATATGTGTGCTGTGGCATGCAGGCCCATTCAAACACACACACACACACACACACACACACACACACACACGCACACACACACACACAATTAAACAACTAAATCATAGTGTATTGAAAAGATGAACTCTGCGACTGTATACAGATATGTGATTGGCTAATGATTCCTTGGATATAAAGATAGCGGATGACAATAAAATACCAAATCTACAGAAGTCAAGCATGGTATAGACTTAGAATGCTATCTGCTCTCCTCCTTGCAAAGCATCCACCATTTTCATCAGATTGCCTGTGCCATCATGAGTAAGAATGATGATGCTCCTTCAGCAAAGAAAGTGGCAGAGGGGTCCTTGGATACAAAGCATACTCCAGATGACTTTTCCTTCAGATATCAGGAATCTTGTATATAGTTCATCCTTAATCACATATGGCTTCTGGGGTTTTCAAAGTGCTAGAGTATATAGGCCCTGTAAGGTTATCTGGGGAGTATTTCATCCATGTGGCTATGAGGTAGCAATACTTCATGCATGAAGGAGACTTCCCAGTGTGGCTACTTGGGGTCCCCCATTCTCTTGTAAGTAGTCACTCACCCATTCTCTGAAAACAAGCCTAACAAGCTCATTGTATCTGAGGTGAACTTTTGAGGAACCTGATAAAGAGCGGAAAGACACCATTGTTATCTTCTCCTCAGGGGAAGGGTTCTTGTAACAACGTGTAAGCAAGACATCTGATTTAAAAAGGTATCTGCTTACTGTTTCTCACACCATTTCCCCCAGTATTTAGTAAAGTTCAATGATATCAGTATTATTTCTGTTTCTCAATGAGAGCATGTTCTTTCTTTTCCTGGGAATTTTGCCTACCTTTCTACTTTTAGGGATATCAATGCTTCTCAATATCTTGAATGTTCCCCGCGACTATAATGATTTCAGTTTCAGTCACTCCCTAGTTATTTTCCTTATTATTTATTATACTACATTATTCTTCTTTACAGAAAATCTGATTAGGTACTTTTTCAGTGTCCTTCCTACTTACTTGCCTCTAAGCCCCATTTAGGTAGGGAAAAAGAAAGGATTTTGTTCTGCATCTGAACAATGTCAGATGGAACTGGTACTTTAAATTAATATTTTAATGAATCACACAAAAATGCCTTTTCCTCACATCTACACAAGCATTTTTACCTTTGTTTTTTATTTTATCTTAACTATTATGTCTAGGTTCAAATGGAATTTCAAAGTTGTTTTAATTTGTAGTTCTCCCGTAAATAAGAATCTTGAATATGACAAATTATTTCAGCAATTTATATTTAACCTTTTGAGAATTACCTTTTTGGGTCTAAACCCCACTGTTTAATTGGCTTATTTGTTTACTTGATGTTTAATTCTTTGAGTTCCTTGTATGTATGTTCCTTGACATATTAACATCTATTAGTTATATAGCAGGTAAGGACTTTCTTTTCCCCACATTCCGTAGGTCGTGTCTTTACTTGATTGATGACGTGGTTGCAGTACAGAAATGTTTTAGTTTCGTGAGGTCCCATTAATCCATTCTTTTCTGAATGCCTGCACTTATGGGATCCACTGAGAAAGTCCTTTTCTTATTACTCTATGTTAATTTTCTATTTTTGTCTTTAACACATTCAGGGTATTACGTCTTATGTTGAGGCCTTTGGTCTGTTTCCATTCAAGTTTTGTATAATGTGAGAGATAAAGCTCTAGTTTCATTGTTCTGCTTGCAGTTGTCTTGTTTATCAAATTCTATTTGCTGAAGATGCTCTCTTTCCTCCATTGTCTATTGTTGGTCCTTTTGGCAAAATCATGTGACTGTAGGAGCATATGCTTATATCTGGGTCCTTAATATAATCTCACTATTCAATGTTTTTCTTTTATTCTACTACCATGCTGCTTACTATAGGTCTGTAGTATATATTGAAATATGGGATAGTTTTACCTCCAGCACAGTTTTGGTTGTTCAGGATTCTGTTGACTATCCTGGGTCTGTTGTGCTTCCATGTGAATTTTAAGATTGAATTTTTTTCCGATTTCTGTGATGATGTGCTTTAGGGATTGCATTGAATCTGTAATTAGCTTTGGTAGGATGGTTATTTTCACATCATTAATCCTACTAATTATGAGCACATAGCTCCTCCATCTTCAGCTATGTTCTTGAATTTCTTTTGACAGTGCCTTACAATTTTCATTGTTCAAGTCTTTCACTTTCTTGATTTGAAATACTCTTAAAATTTTTATTTTACTGTGGCTATTGTGATCATGACAGTTTTACCAATTTCTTTCTCAGTGTGCTTTACGTTGTCATGTAGAAAGGCTACAGATTTTGTGTATTAATTCTGTATCCTACTACTTTGTTGAATGTGTGGAGTTGTTAATAAATAGAATCATGTCATATGCAGATAAGGATACTTCTTCCTTTCCTATTTGTAGCCATTTTATCTCCCACTGTCTTATTGCTATAGCTAAGTCTTTGTGCACTAGACTGAATAGTAGTGAAGAAAAGAATATCCTTGTCTTATTTCTGATTTTAATGAAAATGTTTTGACTTTTATCCATTTACCATGATCTTGGCTATGGCTTTGTTTTGTATTGCCTTTATTATATTAAGATATGTCCCTGTACCTCTATATTCTCCAGAAATTTTATCATGAAGAGATGTTAGATGTGGCCAAAACGTTTTTCCTGTATCTAACAAGTGATCACGTGGTTCCTGTCCTTGATTCCATTTATGTGTTCATTATACTTACTGACTTGTTATGTTGAAGCATACTTACCTGCATCTCTACAATGAAGCCAACTTGATTGGAGTGGGTGACATTTTTGATAGGTTCTTGATTCAGTTTGCAAATATTTCATTGAGATTAATTTTTTTTAATTTACGATCAACTAGGAGATTGCCTTTAATTCTTTATTTTGTTCTTGGGATTTTGTCTGGTTTTGGAATCAAGTTGACAATGGCTTTATAAAAGAATTTAGAAATGTCCATCTTTTTTTTTTTCCTGTGGAATGTTTGAGGACTATTGGCACATATTCTCTCACCAAAAGTGTCAGTATTCATGGGGGAAGAGAACAGAAAGATTGTAAGAGTTAGAAGTAGCAGTCATATGGCAAAACATTATTTTCTGAACATATGAACTTGCATCATCTGGGACTACATGCAAAAAATGTATAAGAGATCAAGACAGCTAGCCCCATAATAGATAGGGTAGGGGCATGATGTTCCAACCCTAGCTGAGGAGCTACTGGCAACCAATAGCTGCCTCATTAAAAAGTTTTCTTCAGGCATGTGGCACCTGAGTCAGGCCTACTCACCAGGCTAGACCCTAGAATAGAATGTCCAGGTTCTGCCTTAATAGTGGAGTTATATATGGTATGTGAGAGTCCTTTGTGTGAGGGACAAACAAGGAGCACCATGTTAGAAGCCAATAGGTTGGTTGCAAAGGAGTCAGGGATTGCCAGGCTATTCTAGAGCACTGGATGTGGGACCAGGGTTCAGGTGGGTTAAAGAGGAGGCATTGAGGAGAGTCAGGAAGAATCATGGGTCTAGACCTAGAAGTGGATGTCTCCCTTTATCTCTTTATAAAATGCATACTCTATTTCTCTTTCCTCCGAAGATATCCCTATCACACTTCTTTACTAAATTCCTAAACTCTGTGGTTATTTGACTTGAAACATATGCATCTAAAGCTTAAAAACTAACATCTACACATAAGAGAAAATATGCAGTGTCTGTCTTTTTTGGGTCTGGGTTATCTCACTTAAAATGATTGTTTCTAGCTCATTTACTTGCAAATTTCATTTTTTTCTACCAGCTGAATAATATTTTATTGTATAAGTGTACCACATTTTTATTATCTGTTCATTAGCTGATGGACAACCATACTGAAGGGGTGAGCAGGATAAATGTATTAGAGAGTTAGTTCCAGCTGTTAATGGTAAAGTATTTTTTTCAAATCAGAAACACAAACAGTATGCAAAACAGAACAAAAATAGGAAGTATAAGAATTGAAGAAAATGAAAAGCCAGATGACACTTCAGATACTTAAATTCATTGAATAGCAGAACATTTGCACAAGGGCCCTTGAGAAAATGTTAGACAGGTACCTACCAGACACAAAAGGTATGAAAAAAACATGCGCAAATCTGTTACATTCTGTTCCCTGAAATGAAACCCCGAGAAGAAATGTCTTATAACAGGCTTGTGGCCATCTTACAAAGACAGGCTCTCCATTCTCTGTGAAGGCAGCAATACTGGATTCCTAAGCGTGTTTCTAGGATGTGCTTAAATGTTTTTAAAGTAACATTTATTGGTTTCTGGTTACAGCATCATATACAGTTATTATCAAAGAAAAGAGAACAAGGAAGAAAATAAAAACCATCTGTGATAAAATACTTGCAGTCCACATGCAGATAGCTAATGTGGCCTGAAGCCAGGCTCTTGCAAGGCTGTTGTCTGACACAGGACAGAGAGGGCCACAGGAGGCAGCAGGGCCACACCCAGGAAGTGTGGGGTGACACAGCAAGCGTGGGAGAATGACCGCATGACTACTCGCCCGCTCAGCACAGCTGCATAAATTCTCATATTCTTCCCTGATTCCTGCTACAGTCTCAGCAGCAGGCTGGTAGCTAATGAAGTATAGCAAACAGGTGAAGGGAAAGGGAGACAGACAAAAAGCAAATTACTATCGATTCTTCTGAAATATTGTATTAAATTATATCACTGCGTATGTCATGGTTACATAATAAATTTACGATTTAGTAATTTTAGACAAGAGAAATGAAGACTCCAAGTGCAAAATAGATAGAAGATAAGGAAGTCTGTAGATCTTTGTAGCTCTAGAGAGTGTCTGAGAGTGATTCTGCTTTCTACCGATCTCTCATGTGCTCCCAAGATTTTCTTTGAAGAAATGCTGCAGTTCATATTTCATCAGGACCGGACAGTTTCTCTCATCAGCTCCAGGTTCTAACATTTGACCTAAGACAATAAAAAGTGGCAGTCCATCTTAGCTTCCATCTCAGCCCTGATTGTTGGCTCTGAAATTAGGGGTGTGGCTAAGTTTAGAGAGAGAGGAATCTGGTCAGATTTTTACCAATCTAGTTGAGGAATCCTTCTTTCTAATGAGCTGGAACCACATGGGGATACATTTGGAGTTTTGAGAAGCGCCATGAAAAAAAAATGCCTACCTTCTTGAAACTGAAGCCTAATCTGTGTATGAGAGTGGAGCTGAGCTCGCTGAGGCTAACCTTCATGGCTCCTACATTGCCCATGTCCATTTAAAAATATTATTTTTAAAATTAGCATTCAGTGTAATGGGTTTCCTTTTGGCCTCATCATACACATTAACATTAGTTAATGCTTCTTCCTGTGTTCCATATTCCTGCTGTCCACCTCACTGCTTGATTCCTTGTGCGGCAGGCATTTTCTCTTCCTCTTTCAGGAGAATCACAACTATTCTATTATCTTGCACACTCCTTGGTTTTTTAAAGATTTGTCTTATTTAATATGTATGAGTATTTTGACTGTATGGGTGTGTGTGCCCTGCAAGCCGATTTGATGACTAAAGAGGTGGGAAGAGTGAGATAGGTTCCCTGGAACTCAAACTGGAGTTACAGATGGTTGTAAAGCACCATGCAGGTTCTGGGGGCAGAACCCTGGTCCTCTGCAAGTGCTTTTGACTTATAAATCACCTCTTAAGTCTCTTTTTTCCCTATTAATTTGTGAGTGTGTGTGTGTGCGTGTGTATGTGTATGTGTGTGTGTGTGTGTGTGTGTGTGCATATTTGCACACATGTATATATGTTGCCTGTGCCCTGGACTACTCACCGCCTGACCCTATCCACCCTTAGGGGTTGGAGGTGAGGTAGTGCAGAGTCAGTGACACAGACTCTGGGAGCGGGTGAGAAATGCAGCAGCAAGCTCCTCTGAGCACTGCTTCAAGCTCCTTTAATACCCCCCACCCATGCTGTATTGATCCCAAGAAAGCATCTCTTCTAAACAGCAGTTCCTTATTGGCTGGCATTGTCTGCATCAGCAATCCTTGATCTCTCAGGCAGTCCTCCATTAGGTCCTACTGCAGGAGATGCCTTTGCAGTTGCTCGGTCCCCAGCCTTTACATAGAGGACCCCGCCATTCCTGTTACACACATATATGTGTAGAGGCATTGTACTCCATGGTACAGATTTGGAAGTCAGAGAACAACTTTTGAGGAGTCAGTTTTCTTTGCCATGTGGGTCCTGGGAATGAAATCACGGCTTCAGGCGTGCTTACCAGCAAGTAAGGCGTGCTTACCAGTGGGCTTTACCCACTGAGCCATCTCACCGGCCCCTATTATACACTTTGAAAGCCCCTCCCTATCTGTCGGAGGACTTTTTACTTTATTACACTATGCCAAACTCTCCATTTCCTCCCAAAGAACAGTTGATACTAATTTCCTGATACTTTTCACAAAACAGCTGTGGTGATCTTACAATGATAAAATTTCAAACATTGTTATAGGTGGTGAAAGAAAGTTATTAGTACAGGCCTTTGAAAATGTGAAGAAGTTAGAACTCAGTCATATTTTCCACAGGCAGTGGCTAGTCTTTCTTACTAAATTCACAAGATCCAGTTGGTTTACACATGAGGTATTCCACACTTTCAGGAATGGATTATCTCTGTGAATTAACTTAGCTAGGAGCAGTGCAACTCAATATAGTGATGACTAGCTACAAGTGCTATTGAACACTAGAAAAAACCAGTCTGAACATGAGCTGTTAGTATAAAATACACGCTAGAAACTGCATAATATAAAAGGGAATATCATATATTTTAATAACTATAAATTCCATGCTGAAAATTGACATGTTGACATATTGGGTTAATTTAATTATTTGATTTTATATCTGTTTTGTATATGCTTATGCAAAAATTCAAAATTACAAATGTGTGTTAATCTGTGTTTTGTATATTTATACATCAACAGCACTTGAATATATAAAGAAAGTTTTAAAACTTTACTAAACATAACACATTTTCTTTATGCTAATATTTGATTATGATCTTACAAATATGCACAAATATAAACTTTTATAAGTAATTAAAATGAAATATTCTTTTAACTAAGGCCTACCATGAGTTTTGATTTTAGCAGACGTTTGGAAATTGTGGCAAATATTGGTTTGTCATTAGGGCCAAAACCGTTATCGACACACACAGGTAGAACTTGATTCTAAGTTCAAATGCTAAAAACACAGCCATAGTGTATTCGGTGAAGGCCCTGGTCTAAGTCTCTGACCAAGGGGTATTGGCTTTTGGTTCATAGCATGATAATACTAAACAGTAAAATGGAGAGTTTATCCCCATCCGAGCACTAGTGATCATTCTCTGACCTTGACTTAATAGAGGTACCTCCATCTCTTCTAGAGGAAAACAGATGATTGATTTCATATGTAAAGTGAAAACTGACCATGATCCTGACCATGCCAGAGCCCACTGCATCCAATTCCAGCCTCTTGGAAAAGGACATTATTCTTGAAGATTGTATGATCAGTGTCCGTTCTAATTAATCTAGAATAAGGCTAACACAGGTGTCTCCAGGGGATGGTGGCATTCAGTGACTTCTTGGTAGCATTTTGAAAAGTATGAGGTCTGTCCTTTCCTTCCTTCCTTCCTTCCTTCCTTCCTTCCTTCCTTCCTTCCTTCCTTCCTTCCTTCCTTCCTTCCTTCCTTCAGATTAGAATGTATTTGTGGCTGCTGAGGTAGAGCCATCTTGTCAACAGTAATGTATATAAATGGTCACAGGATAATATGATCAAGGGAGACCAAACACCGAGATGACTGAAGCATTCACATTAGATAGACTAGCTCGCAAGGCAAAAGACACATGACTTAATGTCTTGTTTATGTCACATTATTGTGGTGTTTGTAGAACTTGGTGTATAATATCAAACAAAATTTCATTACTTTTAATTTTTAATTCTTTTGCGATTCTGATATAATTACATGATTTCATCCTCCTTTTCCCATGTATTCCCACCTACTCTCTCTCAAATGCATGGCCATTTTCTTAATTGTTCTTTTATCCTCTTTTTACATATATGCATAAATATCATATATATGATATATATATATATATAGTATTTTTTATATATTTCTATGTAAATACACATATTATATTTGGTTTGATCTCTCCTTTATTTGCTATGTATTTCTTTTTCCTCTACTTTTTTCTTGTTTTCTTTTTTTTCATTAATTCATTTATTCATTTTACGTCCTGCTCAGAGCAGGTATCCTGCCTGGTACCCCCTCAAAAGTCTCTGCCCTTCCCCTTCTTCTCTGAGAGGGTGGGGGCCCCTTAGTTATACCCCCACCCTGGAGCATCTAGTCTCTTCAGTGTTAGGCTCATCCTCTCAAACTGAGGCCAGACAAGGCAGCCCAGTTGGAGAATGGACTCCACAAACAGGCAATCGCTTTAGGGACAGCCCTGGCTCCAGTTGGGGGTTCTACATGGAGACTGAGATGCACATCTGCTACACAAGAGTTTGGAGTCTCTCCAGCCGTGTATGCTCTTTGTTTGGTGGCTCAGTCTCTGAGAGCCCCTAAGGGTCCAAGTTAGTTGACTCTGTTGGTCTTCCTGTGATGTTCCTATCATTCCCTTCATGATCCTCAGTCCTTTCCCCAACTCTTCTTTAAAAGTCTCCAACCTCTGTTCCATGTTTGGCTATGGATCTCTGTATCTGTGTTACTCAGCTGCTAGGTGGAGCCTCTCAAAAACAGTTATGATAGGGCTCCTGTCTACAAGCATAACAGAATACCATTAATAGTGTCAGATATTGGTTCTTGCCCATGGGATGGGTCTCTAGTTGGACAGATTATTGGTTGGCCATTCCCTCAGTCTCTGCTCCATCTTTGCCCATGCAGGTCTCTGGCATGTCCTAAAGATCCCCCCATCTTTCCACCCCCCACCAGCTGCAGATTTGCATTCATTTTTATGCCCCTCTGGACCTCTCTCCTGTCTTTCCCCACGCCTGATCCTGCCTTCCCCATTCCCCTCCCTATCCCATCTCCTCACTCCATTTGCATCCTATGACTATTTTATCCCCCCTTCTAAGAGAGATTTAAGCATCCTCACTTGGGTCTTCCTTCTTGTTTAGCTTCTTTGAGTCTATAGAGTATATTATGGTTATCCTGTACTTTATGGGTAGTGTCCACTTATGTGAGTACATACCATTTATTTCCTTTTGGATCTGGATTACCTCACTCAGGATGGTATTTTCTAGTTCCATCTGTTTGCCCGCAAAATTAATGTTGTCCTTGTTTTTAATAGCTGAATAGCATTCTATTGTCTAAATGAACCACATTTTCTGTATCTATTCTCCATTGAGGGACATCTGGATTGTTTCCAGCTTCTGGTTATTACAAATAAGGCTGCTATGAACATGGTGGAACATGTGTCCTTGTGATATGGTGGAGCATCTTTTGGTTATATGCCCAAGGGTAGTATAGCTGGGTCTTCAGGTAGAACTATTTTCAATTTTCTGAGAAACCTCCAGATGTACTTCCCAAGTAGTTGTACAAGTTTTTGGAGGACTGTTCCCTTTCTCCACATCCTTGACAGCATGTGCTGTCCCTTAAATTTTTTATCTTAGTCATTCTAATTTTCATGAGATGAAATCTCAGGATCGTTCCAATAGCTACAAATAATATAAAATATCTTGGTATAACTTTAATCAAGAAAGTGAAAGATCTGTATGACAAGAACTTCAAGTCTGTGAAGAAAGAAATCGAAGAAGACCTCAGAAGGAGGAAAGATCGCCCGTGCTCATGGATTAGGAGGATTAATATAGTAAAAATGGCCATCCTGCCAAAAGCAATCTACAGATTCAATGCAATCCCCATCAAAATTCCAACTCAATTCTTCATAGACTTAGAAAGAGCAATTCTCAAACTCATTTGGAACAACAAAAAACCCCAGATAGCAAAAGCTATTCTCAACAACAGAAGAACTTCTGGGGGAATCAACATCCTTGACCTCAAGCTGTACTACAGAGCAGTAGTGATAAAAACTGCATGGTATTGGTACAGTGACAGGCAGGTAGATCAATGGAATAGAATTGAAGACCCAGAAATGAACCCACACACCTAGGGTCACTTGATTTTCGACAAAGGAGCTAAAACCACCCAGTGGAAAAAAGACAGCATTTTCAACAAATAGTGCTGGTTCAACTGGCAGTCTACATGCAGAAGAATGCGAGTTGATCCATTCCTATCTCCCTGTACAAAGCTCAAGTCCAACTGGATCAAGGACCTCCACATAAAACCAGATACACTGAATCTAATCGAAGAGAAACTGGGGAAAAGCCTCGAACACATGGGTACAGGGGAAAAGTTCCTGAACAGAACACCAATCTTATGCTCTAAGATCAAGAATCGACAAATGGGACCTCATGAAATTGCAAAACTTCTGTAAGGCAAAGGACACTGTCAATAGGACAAAACAACAACCAACAGATTGGGAAAAGATCTTTACCAATCCTAAGTCCGATAGAGGGCTAATATCCAACATATACAAAGAACTCAAGAAGTTAGACTCTAGAAAACCAAATAACCCCATCAAAAAATGGGGAACAGAGCTAAACAGAGAATTCTCAACTGAGGAAATTCGTAGGGCTGAGAAGCACCTAAAGAAATGCTCAACATCCTTAGTCATCAGGGAAATGCAAATCAAAACAAGTCTGAGATTCCACCTCACACCAGTCAGAATGGCTAAGATCAAAAACTCAGGTGACAGCA
>CM052713.1:51816622-51847274 GCA_028551405.1 Uromys caudimaculatus | reverse complement strand
CGGACCCTCAGAAAAATGGACATAATACTACCTGAGGACCCAGCTATACCACTCCTGGGCATATACCCAGAAGATGCTCCAACATGTAATAAAGACACATGCTCCACTATGTTCATAGCAGCCATATTTATAATAGCCAGAAACGGGAAACAATTCAGATGTCCCTCAGCAGAGGAATGGATACAGAAAATGTGGTACATTTACACAATGGAGTACTACACAGCTATTAAAAACAATGACTTAATGAAATTTGCAGGCAAATGGATGGAACTTGAAAATATCATCCTGAGCGAGGTAACTCAGTCACAAAAGAACGAACATGGTATGTACTCACTGATAAGTGGATATTAGCCCAAACGTTCATTATACCCAAGTTTCACTTAACAGTAACCACTGGACTGAGAGTGAAGTCCCAGATGGAGGAGTTGGAGAAGGGACTGAAGCAGCTGAAGGAGTCTGTAGCCCCATGGAGGGAGCAACAGTGTCAACTGGCCTGATCCCCCCCACACCCCGCCCCCCATCCTCCTGGAAGCTGGACAGCAACCAAAGAATACACATCGAGGGACCCATGGTTTGGACCACATATGTGGCAGAGGAGGGCCTTGTTTGTCATTAGGGGGAGGAGAGGCCCCAGTAAAGGGGAATGTCAAGGTGGGAATATGGGAGTGGATGGGCATGTGGGTGGGAGGTGGAATTCCCTCATAGAGGTGAGGGAGGGGGAGGGGATAGGTGGTTTCCAAAGAGGAGACCTAGAAAGGGGGAAACATTGGAAATGTAAATAAAGTATCAAAAAATAAAAAAATTTTAAAAAAGAAAGTGAAAGACATGTATGACAAGAACTTTAGTCCCTGAAGAAAGAAATTGAAGATGATATCAGATGATTGAAAGATCTCCCATGCTCATGGATTGGTAGGATTAACACAGTGAGAATAGCTGCCTATTCCTTTATTTTTGCAGTTAGAGGATTGAACTCAAGAGTGCTTTCTAAGCAAGTGCTCCCTACTTTGTACCCTCAGCCTTCTCTATTTATCTTTATTTTTAAAAAATTTATGTATATAAGTACTTTTCTGTTTGATACCTGCAGAAAGCAGAAGGGGATTTCAATATCCCAGACTACAGACATTAGCGATCTGGGTGCTGGGAATTGAACCCGGTTCCTCTGCAAGAGTAGCACGTGTTCTTAACTACTGAGCCATCCCTCCAGCCCTGAGAGTAATGTTTTTATTATGTTTCTAATTGAATGCTTTCTAAATGCTTAAGAGTTCTAATGTTTGGTAGCTCATAAAGGTCATTTAGACGGTATTCTGGAAAGTATATTTTTTCTGGTTTTCTTTAAAGAACTATATTATGTAATTGAGGAAGGATCAACTGGCCTGATTATAAAACTCTTTATGTATTTTCATTCTCATATTTGTTATTAATATTATTGCTATTTCAAAATCAATACCAAGGATTCTGCCTGGATATAAAGTTCTATTAATCCCATGAAGGTTTGGGCAGGCACAAATTTTCTAAACTTAATATTTTCTATAGTATTATGAATTTTTATTAAACATGATATAGAGATGTGGGTCAATTTTTTAAATAGATAGAGTTGTTGGAGGAAGTGGATTCAATTACACAGGTCTTCAGACTTTGGTGAACTGAATTCGTCTTCCACTTAGAATTTCCAAAAAAAGCAGGCTTAAAGCAGTGGCTTGAGCAAGATAGTGTTAAGTAGGTTTAGAGAAATGATTTTTTTCAGGACAGAGAAGATAGTGAATTGAGGAGCACTGAAGAAAGTAGTAGAGAAGGATTAAACCTGAGTACAGAGTGTCCTATACCACTGCCATGTTGGCAATTTATGAAAAGCCCCCCTAAGGGAAAGCTGAGCCTTTAGCAGAAAAAGAATCATGCAAGCCAAGAGATCTGATTCTGGAGGAATCTGCTGTGGCCAGCACATCATTGAAGGAGTGGAAGAGGAGACTGGAGAAAGATTAAGAGCTGTTTAACTGGAAATTTGAAAACAGTCCAGATCTTTGCGTAACTGGTGCAGGGTTAAAAATCACATCAATGTGATTTACTGAGGAGGAGGAGATGGGCTCTGGGGTGAGGAACTGGAGGGAAAATGTAGCGAAAGTAAAAGGGGCAGTTCTCTCTTTATCAGGGTGGCAATGAGGTAGCCAGCCACAAATGCCCCCAGTGAGACCAAGAGGGAGGTCAAAGGAGAAGCTCTGTTCTGAGGTGAATGGCTCACATGAAAGGGAAGAGATTTACAGCTGGAATGTTCCTAAAACTCCAGTCAATTACTTTGAATACTGGGGAGAGCATAGGTTGTGATGAAATGATTCCAAATCACTAATTAACAACTACTTCGAGCCACACAAAGCTAACCACACTGAATAAGCTTCTACCACATTTTTTTGTCTTTAAGTAGCTGAGTCCTCATTTTAATTTGTATACCATTGAGGAAAATATATGTTCTTTATGTACTAAAAAGATGGCAGGGGAGAAAATTTGAATGAGTACACTCATACAGAAGGAAAGTTCAAGAAAGGGATGACACCAAATTTGACACAGCTACGTCAGTAACCCCACGCATACCCACTCCTATAAGTACACAAGTTTTTGTTTTGTCAGTGTGCAAGACATGAAAAGAAACAGCTGCTGCCACGTGGCTTAGAGCCATTCACCTAGAAAATGCATCACAGCACCGTCACATGGGAAAACCTAATGTGGACATACAAAAATATTATTTGGCGGCACATATGAATTCTGTTAGATTCAAAGGTATGTGGAGGCTTTAGAGATATGTGCCGCTTTTCTTCCAGGTGGTAGGTTTATTTCAATTCTGGCATGATCCAGGTGTTTCTCATGCATGCCTGTGCACACAAACGAAAGGTCAGCAAACCCAGGAATATATTAGCATGAAAATATTTTTTGAATTATTACTTTGAATTATATTTTCAAATGTTTTATATTAGAAAGAATGTAAAATATGATTTTAATATGCTTGCACTTTTGTACCTATGTGGATAGTTTATGGAAATTTAATTAGATTTATACTAGTGAATGTGCTGTGTGTATGTGTGTGTATAAAATTAGCTGCTCCATAGATGAAAAGATTTCAGGAACTTATTAAGAATGGCAAGCAATTAGAACATGTCTTTGCTTCTTTTTAAAGGTAACTTCAGTTTATGAAGGCCATCTTTACTTTATACCTTTACCACCCAGGTTTGCTGAACTTAATCTCAATTCTTTCTCTGTTTTGAGGATTAGATGCCAGAAAATTTCCCATGGTTTGTTGATATTGATGCTAGATGATTTAGAGAAAAGGTTAACATATTTACTGAAGAATTTGTGTATGATTTTATTAAACCTAAATAGCATTTTTATATACCATGAGGTGGGATGTAAGGCACATTTATATATATATATATATATATATATATTACTGCATCTGAATACCCATGAAAAATTTATAATCTTCCACCAAACCAAACCCTTGTTAAAATAGTTGATACAGCTAATAGTGATAAGCATGTTGATCCCAGCCTTCTTCCTGTCCCCTTTGTTGTTTTAGGATTTATATTCTTCATCCTTGCTGCAAGTCATTTACCTTCTCTAACTATGCATTGTTATTCTCCTCAAGATTTTCCTGAGTAAGGTAAATTCCCACTAAAATGTTAACATAGAAAAGACAAGGCCATTTTATAATTTAAAAAATTCTAAAGACTTAATAAAGTCTCCTCCCCACAAGTGAATAAGGTTAAATATCCGATATGTTTTCTTTTCTTTTAATCACACTTGTCCAGAGTTCTTTGTGCCTTGTGATGGTCCATGCCCTCCTAAGCTCAAGTTAATGTAATCTCTGCATCTAGTTTATAGAGTAAAACCGACTTCATGAACCCTTTATGATGTGTTCTGTATTTGCACAACCTGGTGCCTCACAGCACCTGACTGCTACAGAGTTCCAAGTTTATTGCCAAAGAAGAACAACAGGAATAAAAGTATCACCTGTATGATGACAACAACAACTCACTATTGTCTTCCTGGCCCACATTTCCTGCCTTGTAGAAGACAGTACATTCCCCATCCTGTCTGGGGTTCTCCTTATAGCAGCCCCTCTGCCACAACAGCAGTCCATGGTATCATCTATACTTGCTCAGCTTTTTGTTTCTTGCTTTAATGGCTAAGAATTCTGTACATTCTTATAACGTGTCTCGTTGAAACCCTCCCCCATTCCTTTACCTCCAATTTCTTCCTTGCCACCCACACTTGTCTCTCCCAACATAATGGTGCTCTTAAAAGGAAAACAAAAACAAGAAAACAAAAACAAAAAACAAAACCCACACGGAATCTACTTTGTGCACAGGTATAAGGCCATCCTCTGGAAAAGGAGTAACCTCCTAGGGTTTATATCTCTCAACAAAGGTGACTCTTCCTTCTTCAGAACTCATAATTACCAATAGCTATCACATAGAGGTGCAACTTCATGAACTCCTCCCCATGGTGGGGGGTTTGGCTCCTCTTGTGCACGCATTCAAAACCACTGTGAGTTTGTGTGTAATCGTCCTGTCCTGTCTGAAAGATATTGTTCAGATTTTTTTAAAAAACAATATTCTATTAATTCTCTAAAAGTTACAGCCATTATATTTTGGACACATTCACTCACCAACTCCTCCCACAACCACCTTCTCCACCCTCTCTCCTTCCTGTTGAACTTGGAGATTTCTTCTCCAATCAAGTTCATCAAATCCAGGTTGAATTGCTTGGCAAGTCTTCTAAGTGGGGCCTGACCTGGATTTTGGTAGACCTACTAAGGGTAAGTGAATTCCAAGAGAAAGATCATGGACATTGCTAGTCATTGGTAGAGGTCATAGTCTTTAAAATGCCCATTTAGAACTCAGTAGGGATCTTTCTCCCTTCCTCCCTTCCTCCTTCCCTCTATCCCTCTCTCTCTCTGTGTCTCTTTTTCTGTCTTTCTCTGTCTCTCTCTAAATATGTGTGTGTATGAGCATGTGCATTTGCATATGCATATGTGTATCCATATGTATGTATCAGGGAGACAGTTGGGGACAATAGGAAAAGTTGGAAGTTAGAAAGAGAGGGCTGAAGTATGAATTTCCCAAAAATTAAAAATTCAAGTAAGACATAAACAAAATGCTCATTTAGGAATTTTCACTAATAATGATAGGAATAGCTAGTATTTATGAGTCTTTTGCATACTAATTTACACACCATTTCTTAGATGTTTTAAAAACCTATTGTTTAATGCTATTCATTCCAGATTTTACCAAAAAGATAGCTGATGAAACAGATGTGGAAAGTGTCACTGCAAATGTTATTAGTAGTTTTACCTATCTATATAAGTACATACACATAGCTATATGTGTGTATTTTAAGTAAAGAATATTTATTTAATATTCTAGATATTAGAATCTAGTTCTATGTGACTTTGATAAAAATATACTTTTCCTGCTGCTTCTGTTTAATTTAAGGAAAAAAAGCACAGCACTTTCGGCAACTTTCTAAAGACACAGACAAATCAAATGTTGTGAATCTTTAAACAATTTTATTGTGTTCAAATATTTATAGGTTGGCAGAGGAAGTTCTGAGAAAGAAAGAAAGGAGCATTTGAGTAATGGTTGGAGACTTGGTTTCCCGGGGACTGGAAGGGTCTGAAGGTCAGTATCTAGATTCCCTATTTACAACACCCAGGAGAGCAGAGAGGACTTGCAGAACCTCAGACTTCAAAGAGAAAGCAATCAAAAGGGAGGCAAGTGGAGGTGGGAAGAAGTCTGCCTGGGTCTAAGATGAAAAGGAAGAATGTGCCCACAGCCAGGCTGTGGTCACTGAGGAAGACAGAGCAGAATTTACAAGTGTCTTACTTTTCTTATCTGTCCAGAAAATGTGCCACTTGACTCTAAGAAGGAAGAAGTGCTTATTGGCACTAGTTCCAAATTTTCTACCTGTTACCACAGTGAAGTGCAATTAAAAAAATAAGAAGACTGGGTTTAGGCTTCCAAGTTCTCACGTGGATGAAAGTTGTCATTAATACTTTCCTCACAGACATGGTACTAAAGAACTAGCTCCTGAAGCATTGGACAAGGAGAATAAGGTCCAGGAGTTGGTTAGAGGTCTGAAAGTTTGAGTCTCACCATGCTGGACCCCAGAAATTAGAATCTTGAGGTAGTGTCTATGCTCCCCCTACCCCACCAGTTCCTTCCCTCTCCTATCCTGTCTCTCTCTCTCTGTGTGTGCCACTTTTAAATTGTTTTAAGGCTGTACCCACACTAAATACACTATCTCACATACACACAGGTATGAGGGACAACATATGGTATTAGTATTTCTAAGTTTCAGTCACATTAATCAATATTATTCTTTTCAGTTTCATCAATTTTTCTACAAATTTTATAACTTTATTTTTACTTACAGCTGAATTGAATTTCATTACACATACCTACTACCTTTTCTTTATCCACTTGTCTGTTTATGTGCATGTAGGCTGGCTCTGTATCCTTGATATTGTGAATAGCTGTGCAGAGATCTTTTAATTTCATGAGTTCCACACTTTAAATCTTGGGCTAGTTCCTGTGCTATTGGAGTTACGTTCAGAAAATTCTTGCCTACAGACATATCTTGAATTGCTTTCCTCATGTTTTCTTCTTGCAAGTTCAGCATTTCAGGTTTTAAATTAAAGTCTTTGATGCATTTTGAGTTGATTTTTTTTTTTTTTTTGGTATGGGGTGAAAAATATGATTCTAATTTCATTTACCTGCAGGTGTACACACAGTTTTGCCAGTACTATCTGATGAATATGGGCTGTTTCCCGCTGCATGCTTTTTACCCATTTGTCAAAAAGTGCGTGGCCATACCGTTGCCAGTTTAAGAACTCTGAAAATACATAGGAATAAAACTAACTAAAGAGAGGAAAGACCTCTCCAGTGAAAACTTCTAGGCCTTCTAGAATAATCATAGAAGATACTAGATGATAGAAATAACTTCTATGCCCCCATGGAAGAAGAATTAATATTGCATAAATGGCTGTGTAATCTATAGATTTAATTCAATTACCATCAACATCCCAATGTTATTCTTCACAAAATTAGAAAGAAAAACGATTAAAGAACACATAAGAAACCACAAAGATCATGATTAGCCAAAGTAAACCGAAGAAGAAAGAACACAGATTGAGATTTACAATACTGGACCTCAAATTATTCAGCAGAGCTATAGTAACAGTCTTGGCTGGATTTTTGTTTTGTCAAAGTTACATAAATCAGGATCATCTGAGAAGAGTAACCTTCAAATGAAAAAAGTGCCTTCATTAGATTGCCCCATCTACGTATTTAGCTTTTAATAATTAAGAAATTATTATTAATTTTTCCTTATATTTTGTCAAGTTTTATCTTTAATGTTCAATCTATTCATGCAATACTCTTAAAGAGTGACCACATTCATTTAAGCAAGTTGGATTCTTGGGCTCTTTTATTTCTCTGGGAATAAAGATTATTTTTATTTTCTGCCATCTTTTACATGCCAACATATAAAACAATAAGCTACACTTTGCTTTGCACTGCAAGGAAAAACACTGGCATATTTTAATGAATGCAGGACTAGACAGGAACGTTGGAAGGGAGGGCTGTGATTGGGCAAGCTACCATTTGCACTGGTAAGTCAGTTGATGGACTCTTCAAAGGGCCCTCTTGCTTTCGTTTTGGATTTCTGCCAGAAGATAAGGAGCATGAGTTATTCAGCTTGGTCTTTGGAAAGAAACAACTGAACCGGCAGATGATTGAATAATCCTGCTTGACCTCCTTGTCATATTGATTTATTTATTTACTTATAGGAGGAGAATGTAAACAATGGAATGTTCTGTTACCTGATGTTATGCAATTATCTTAGGAGTAAGAGTGTGTGTGTGTGTGTGTGTGCGTGTGTTCATGCATGCTATGTGTACATGCATGCGTTTGTACATATTTCTCTGAATTAGACACTGGGCTAAACCTGTGATCACATGGAATATTGGCAGGGCACTATGATGTCATACTTTTATATGAAATCATTTAAAATACACATATGGCTCTCTAAAAGTAGTATCCACACAAAATTCAAATATTAATATTTTGAAATGTGAATGTTTTTCACATTTGTAAACCAAAAACAAATGTAGTGTAAGATCCCTGAAGTGGTTTTGGTGTCTGCATCATGCATATATGTCTGCATATATATTTAAAATTTATGAATATAGATTTTACATGATATATTATATATTTAAATATGCATATGCACATGCATCCATGGCTTTCTGTGCACTTGTATAAACCTGTGTAAAGTAGACAGAGGACAAACTTAATTGTTATTCTTCAGATTTCCCATCTTGTTTTTGGGACAGTGATTCTTATTGGTTTGCAGTATGATTATGCCAGTCTGAGAGGACAGTGAACCTAAAGTATCAACTTATTTCTGCTTTCCAGGCATATTACAAGAGCAAACATTATATCTGTTTTCCTTTTTCTTTTTACACATGCTACAGGGATCAAGTTGGTCCCTGTACTTGCAAGCCTAGAAAACATTTTACCAACTGTGCCATCTCCCTACTATTGTGCTTTTATATAGACGATACCTCTCAATGTCTCCCTGTTTCTGTCAATCTGTCTCTGTCTGTCTCTGTGTGTATGTGCGTGCATGTGTGCATGCCTTGTGTGTGTGTGTGTGTGTGTGTGTGCATGCACATATGTGTTTGCAAATGTATCAGACGGTCAGTGCTTGAGGAGAGTGTTTCCCTCAGTTGTTTTAATTTTTTAATTTAAATTATATTTTTTTATTACTTTTATTTTTTTATAGTCCAACCCTTCCCCCACCCAGTTCCTTATCTTATTCCTTCTCCTCCCTGTCTCAAGAGTATGACTCACACCCCCATCCCCCACCCACACAATCCCCAACCAGGTCTCTACACTCCCTGGGGCCTCAAGTCTCTCAAGGGTTAGGTGCACCTTTTCCCACTGAGGCCGGACCCAGCAGTCCTCTGCTGTGTATGTGTCAGGGGCCTCAGACCTGCTCCTGTATACTGCCTGGTTGGTGGCTCAGTGTCTGAGCGATCTCAGGGATCCAGGTTAGTAGAAACTGATGGTCTTCCTATAAGGTTACCCTCCTCCTCAGCTTCTTCTAGCCTTTCCCTAATTCAACCACAGGAGTCCCTGGCTTCTGTCAATTGGTTGGGTGTAAGTATCTGCATCTGTCTCAGTCAGCTGCTTGTTGGGGCTCTCAGATGTCTGCCATGCTAGTCTCATGTCTATAAGCACATCACAGCATTATTAATACTGTCAGGTCTTGGAGCTTCCTCTTGAGATGGCTCTAAAGTTGGGCCAGCCACTGAACCTCCATTCCCTCAGTCTCTTCTCCATTTTTGTCCCTGCAGTTCTTTTAGACAGGAACAATTCTGAGTCAGAGTTTTTGACTGTGGGATGGCAACCCCATCCCTCCACTTGATGCTCTGTCTTTCTTCTGGAGGTGGACTCTACAAGTTCCTTCTTTCCACTGTAGGGCATTTCATCTAAGGTCCCTCCCTTTGAGTCCTGAGAGTTTCTCATCTCCCAGGTCTCTGGTACTTTCTAGACGGTCCCCCACCCCCACCCCTTGAGGTTGCATATCTCCATTCATTCTGCTGGCCCTCACAGTTTCTCTTCTGTCTTCTCCCCATACTTGATCCTGTTCTCCTTTTCCCCTCCCTGTCTCCTCCTCCACCCAGGGTCCCTCCCTCCCTCTGCCTCCCCCCCATGACTGCTTTCTTCTCCCTCCCAAGTGGGATTGAAGCATCCCCACTTAGGCCCTTCTTCTTGTTAACATTCTAGAATTCTGTGGATTGTATCCTGGGTATTCTGTACGTTTTGGCTAATATCCACTTATTAGTGAGTACATACCATGCATGTCATTTTGGGTTTGAGTTACCTCATTCAGGATATTTTCTAGTTTCATCGATTTGCCTGCAAAACTCATGATGTTCTCATTCTTAATAGCTGAGTAGTATTGCATTGTGTAAATGATCCACATTTTCTATATCCATTTTTCATTTGAGGGACATCTGAGTGGATGTTGTTTCCAGCTTCTGGCTATTAAAAATAAAGCTGCTATTAACATAGTGGAATGCGTTTCCCTGTGACATGGTGGGCATCTTTTAGATATATGCCCAAGAGTTGTATAGCTGGGTCTTCAGGTAGATCTATTTCCACCAAAATCTAGTAGGGTTCATCTCAGGGATGCAAGGTTGGTTCAATATATGAAAATCAATAAACATAATCCACTATATAAACAAACTCAAAGGAAAAAATCACATGATCATCTCATTAGATTCTGATAAAGCATTTGAGAAAATACAACATCCCTTCATGTTAAAAGTATTGGAGAGATCAGGAATTCAAGGTCCATACATAAACATAATAAAAGCAATAAATAGCAAACCAACAGCCAATATCAAATTAAATGAAGAGACACTGTCTTAGGATTTTCATTCCTGCACAAAATGTCATGACAAAGAAGCAAGTTGGGGAGGAAAGGGTTGATTTAGCTTACACTTTCACATTGCTGTTCATCACCAAAGGAAGTCAGGACTGGAACTAAGTAGGTCAGGAAGCAGGAGCTGATGCAGAGGCCATAGAGGGGTGTTACTTACTGGCTTACTTGCCCTAGCTTGCTCAGCTTGCTTTCTTATAGAACCCAGGACTATCAGCCCAGGGATGGCACCTCCCATAATGGGCTGGGCCCTCTGGTCTTGATCACTAATTGAGAAAATGCCTTACAACTGGATCTCATTGAGGCATTTTCTCACCTGAAGCTCCTTTCTCTGTGATTACTCAGCTTGTGTCAAATTGACACACAAAACCAGCCAGTACAGCTACTTAAAGCAATCCCACTAAAATCCAGGAGAAGACAAGGCTGTCTACTCTCTCTGTATCTATTCAATATAGTATTTGAAGTTTTATCTAGAGCAGTATGACCAAAAAAGGAGATTAAGGGGATATAAATTGGCAAAGAAGAAGTCAAGGTATCATTATTTGTAGATGATATGATAGTATACATAAAAGAGCCCAAAAAATTCTACCAGAGAACTTCTACAGCTGATAAACTACTTCAGCAAAGTGGCTAGTTACAAAATTAACTCAAACAAATCAATACCTTCCTTTACACAAATGATAACCAGGCTGAGAAAGAAAATAGGAAAACAACACCCTTCACAATATTCACAAACAATATAAAATATCTTGGGGTAACTCTAACCAAACAAGTGAAAGATCTATATGACAAGAACTTCAAGTCTCTCAAGAAAGAAATCAAAAAGACCCCAGAAGATGGAGTGATCTCCAATGTTCATGAATTGGTAGGATTAACATAACAAAATGGCTACTCTACCGAAAGCAACTTACAGAATCAACGCAATCCCCATCAAAATTCCAGTACAACACTTCACAGACATGGAATGGAAAAACAAAAAATCCGGGATAGCAAAACGAATTGGTAACAATAAAAGAACTTCTGGGGGAATCACTATCCCTGACCTCAAGCTATACTACAGAGCAATGGTGATGAAAACTGCATGGTATTGATTCAGAGACAGACAGGTAGATCAATGGAATAGAACTGAAATAAACCCACACATTTTTGGACACTTGATCTTTGACAAAGAAGCCCAAAATATACAATGGAAAAAAGAAAGCATCTACAATAAATGGTACTGGTCTAACTGGCAGTCTGTATGTAGAAAAATGAAAATAGATCCCTATTTGTCACCATGCACAAAGCTCAAGTCCAAGTGGATCAAGGACCTCTACATAAAACTAGATACACTGAACCTAATAGAAGAGAATGTGGGAAAGAGCCTCAAACTCATTAGTGTGTGTGTGTGTGTGTGTATTTCCTAACCAGGCTCTAAGATCAAGAATTGATAAATGAGACCTCATGAAACTAAAAAGCTCTGTAAGGCAAAAGACACAGTCAATAGGACAAATAGGCAATGTACAGATTGGGAAAATATTTTCTCTAACCCCACATCCAATAGAGGGCTAATATCCAAAATATATAAAGAACTCAAGAAGCTAACCTCCAAAAAACCAAAGTACCCAATCAAAAATTGGCATGCAGAGCTAAACAAAGAATTCATAACAGAGTAATCTCGAATGGCAAAGAAATGTTCAAAGTCCTTAGTCATTAGGGAAAAGCAGATCAAAATGACTCTGAGACCTTACACCAATCAGAATGGCTAAGATCAAAAAATCAGATGACAGACGGTACACGTTGGTGAGGATATGGAGAAAGAGCACCACCATTGCTGGTGAGATTGCAAACTGGTACGAGCACTTTAGAAATCAATCTAGAGGTTCCTTCCCTTGCTTATAACACCTTGTTTTTACCTGGTGGTGGAGCTCTACAATGGTGAGGTACAGTCTTACAGGAGCTCCACACAGCCTCCAGCCTCTCCCTCCTCAGCACTGGGACGACAGGGGTGGTTTTCCAAGTTTCAGATTTTTTTTTTTGGTGGTGGAGAAACTGACGCAGAAGCTCATGCTTGCATTGTGAGCACTTTACTTGAGGTCCTCCTTCCCAGTCCCTCACGATTGTGCACTTTAACTGAAAACTCCTGAAAACTTGAATATTTTTAAGCTTCTGACCAGATTGCTCACTTATGTTCTAGTTGCAGATATTAGCTCTAAGTCAACATAAAAACTGTCCTTAGTGCCGGGCAGTGGTGGCGCATGCCTTTAATCCCAGCACTCGGGAGGCAGAGGCAGGCGGATTTCTGAGTTCGAGGCCAGCCTGGTCTACAGAGTGAGTTCCAGGACAACCAGGGCTACACAGAGAAACCCTGTCTCGAAAAAACAAAAACAAACAAACAAACAAAAACCTGTCTTTAGTTTTATGAACCTAGAACATTGATGCTAAACTACAGAGTGTTTTGAAAATGACTCTTTAATTATCCACATGCTGACTCATTACCTAATATTTCTACATTGGGTTTAAGAACTGATGTGTCATATAGAACATGGAGGAAAGACTTCAAGCATTATCATACTAATAGCATCACTAAATATTTGTTGATTAATCACAAAATGCTATTGTTGGTGTTAATTGTTGTATGTGAGACTCAATTTTGCTCTTCAGGTGTAGTCATACATAAACGAACATTAAAAAATAGAATAAATTACGTCTAATGTCTGCAGGATAGATTTGACACTTAGAAATTAACCTGTGGTTAAATAGAATAATATGTGGGTGGAAACTGCCATTCCAGTTTTGATTTTCATTTTGAAGATTATTTCTGCAGACATGTTTTACTTACCCTTAAGTATTTTTCCTTCCAATTTATCAGTGAATCTAAATTTGGAGTTTTGAGTGCTACTAAGGATATTACATATTTTGAGCTATGCTGGTCATGACAAACATTTTATCAAACTACAGGAGAAAAATACACACAAACCTTTGCTTAAAGGTAACTTTATTGGTTACCTTTCTGTGTTAAATAGATTATAGGTAACCTTGTTATCTTTTACTTTTTCTACAAACAATATATTTTGACACTTTAAAAATATCTTTGAGATAAGGCCTTACTTTATAGCCCAGGATGACTTTATGTAACAAAGGATGGCTTCAAACTTACAATGTTCCTGCCCTTACTTCCTGAGTATTGATATTATATGATTATGTAGCTCTCAGGCTAAGCTTTTGCCAATATTTTCTAGTAACTGCTCATCTTGTTAAATATACAAAGCAGGACCTAATTAACCTCAAATAAGTTCAAAATCATATATGTATCTGCTTTATGACTTTCATTCTACATTTTCAACTACTACCTTAATTCAAAATAAATATAGAAATATTCTACGGTAATTTTTTCCAGTGAGAAGTAAGCAACTAAACACTGTTAAAAATAATAGACCCAAAAAATCCACATTTATCACACGATTATGTTGTTCTTACTATATTCTAGTCAAATCATAGCAATAAGGCTAGGCTGATTCCATGACAGACTTCAAACTGGCAGTTGAGAAGACTAGGCCTAAAAACTGGGCAAGTTCAGGCAAGCCAGGCAAGTCAATTACTAATAGAAAAAACTCCAGGTTCCAGCCTTCACTCCCAGGTAACGAAATATCCCAGCCACCTGGCCAGAAGCAAGGACAATGGGTCAGGGGCAGTTTCTAGACTTCCTCAGCTACTTCCTCAGTAACAGTTCCCAGATCTCCCCAGCAAGTTTCCAGCCCCCACACCCCAGTCATGGAATGTTCTTTGAGATGGCCCCAACAGATTAACATAGAGGTTACCTACCCCCTGAATTCCCTAATGTGTTTTAAATCAAGTCGTCAAACTCACTTGGGTGTCCCTCTGTATCTTGGTAATGGGAGACTCCAGCATGCTTGACTTCTGCAGAATAAAACACTCTTTGCGTTTACATACTATTTGAGTCTGGGGTATCATTCTTTGGTGAATCATGGACCCTTTCAATAACATTGTGTTTTTTTAACTTTTACACATGAAGATACCAAAGACTATTGAAGAATCATGTACCATTAACATTTTTATGGCAAACATAGTTCATTGATTATAGGAAACAAAAGGCAGAAATCTCCAGCCAGTTTTTGTGAGATCTTGTAACAATATTATCATCTTTATCTCTCATTTTCACACCTATTCTTTTTTAAATGATTAAACTTTTTTCTTCTGCAAATTTCAACCCCCAACTCATATTCAGTGCTTTTTGTTCCCTGTATGGACATGTGTGCATGTGAATACATGTGTGAGTATATGTTAATATATTTGTGATTTGCATGTGGAGATCTAGAGTTGATAGCAGGACTCTTCCATCCTCTGTGTAATGTCTCTTTAGTTTTGGAGGCAGGGTCCCTCTGAAGCCAAGGTCTGTTCAATTATGCTAATCTAGCTAGCCAGCTAATCCAGGAGGTCCTCTCTCTCTGTTTTGGAGGCAGGGTCCCTCTGAAGCCAAGGTCTGTTCATTTTGGCTAATCTAGCTAGCCAGCTAATCCAGGAGGTCCTCTCTCTCTGCACCCCGAGTGCTAGAAGTGCAGCTGGATGCCACAGCTGTAGGCTTTTACATATGCTTCATGTTTGTTATGTATTGAGCATATGTACTCTAAATATTTTTAGTTTCAAAAAAAGAAAAAAAAAACAATAAAGGAGAAAACAAAAAAAAATAATCTTGATTTTGACATCTACACAGAAGCTACATGGAAAAAATGTTTGTTTCATATCTAAAACTTTATGATCATAGAACAATTAGAGAGATAGATGCTTAACCTTTATGTATTAGTGCAAAACACCACACCAGATGCCAGCCATTCTGCAGTATTGTTAAGCATAGAAGTATTAAATGACTGAATCAAATATTTTCTCTCCTTCTCAAAGGGATACTTAAACTTCACTTGCAAGATATTTCTGACTGCCTTATTTTTAAGTTTCTTTTAAGTTCAATTACATTATATATATATATATATATATATATATATATATATATATATATATATATATATCCATACATACACAGTTTTAGAAGCTTACAGATTCATTCAAAGTGAATTTACGGGTGTTATGTACTGACAACACGTTTGACTCTTTAATACTGCTTTACAATTCACAGAGTGAACACCAGTTAACTGAAAATCAGTTTGATTTCTCACTGGGGTTTACTAAACCTAAGTGTAGAGCAAGCATATGAAGTCATTTTAGTAGCTTAAAACACCTAGGAATACAAAATACACTAGGTGTAATTACTCATTGACGGGCGTGTTCAGGTGCTTTTTTGACTGAAGGTATTTGTAAAGAATTGAGGGCTGATTTTTTGTATCCCACGGAAGTCCGCATCAGCTAGCATCATGGTTGAGAAGTAAGTGGAGATGTTGCCCACAAAATGAACTTTAAAAGTTTGCCACTTTGTAGTGACCAGATTGTACCTCCATAATGCCATGCATAAAGGTTCAAAGCAGATACCTCGTGCTGAAGCCAGTACAGAAATTGTGCCATCTTGATTACGTCGTGTTAGCTACCTTGAAGCAAAAATTCCTAATCAATAGTTGCTCTGTATAGTGGCAAGCTTCATTAACACAAGGAATTCTTTTCAACAGATTTGTCTCATTAAACAACAACAAAAAAGGAAGAAAATGAAAGCAAGAAAGAATAAAAGAATGAAAGAAAGAAAGAGAAAAAGAACTTCCAAACAGGTAAGTATAGCCGTCCCTTTCTTCTGTGGTCATGCTAGAAGTCTGCATGCAGCCTGCCTGTTTTCTAAGAGCAGTTCTTTATATTATAATTATCTGACAACTCCTTCTGATGATAAGCAACCTGGACTCATTTAGTCTTTTATTAACTTGCTCTTTCCTCTCTGCCTTCTTCCAACAATATCTTTTCAGGTTGTAACACTTAGGCCTCTCAAATGGAAAGTTATTTTATGAGCCAGATAAATATAAACAAAAAAGTGGACAATTTGCCACTTAGATTGATGCCATTCTTTTTTTTTTTTTTTTTTTTTTTTTTCTAGGATGAAGTAGCTAGTAGGTAGTTCTGGGTTTCTGAGCACATTATAAAATTACACAATTGTTTTTTAGTGTTTGGGCATGTGTGGTAGAAATAGGGAGAAGTATGTACCTGCTTAGCCATTTCTTTGAAATATTTGCCTTGTTACAATTATCTTTATTCACATTTAGATATACACACAAAATAATTTCAATGCTACATATAAGTAAAAATAACCAATTTACTTCTCTCCATCTACAAAGGAGCTAATCAAGTAAGTCTTGATTATATCTTCAGAGATAACACTCCATATTTCAGTCTTTTGAAAAGAAATCAAACTCTTGCTTATATCATATCACTTCTCTGTTTGAAAACAGAACTAAATCAATAAGATTATTCACAGCTATTTTATGCAAGGATGTTGTGGGATCAGTGCTTGGATAATCCAGTGGCCAGCCAGTTATTGCTGGAGTAATTCATATGAATTCCAGCATCTCATAAGAGTTCACATGAAGCCATGGCCTATGACATGACATGATGATTTAGTGATTTTTTTTTTTTTAAATCTAACCTAATTTTTCTCCAGAGAACAGCTTTCTCTCTCTAGCATTTTAGAAATTGTAAAATATCTCCTGAGACCCAAATTACAGAACATGAGACAGGAGGCAAGCCAGTTGGGTTGGCAGGATACTGCAACCCTATCAACCATAAGGAAAAGAGTATTTAGCCACATTCATATGACTATCTGCACAGATGTATACTATCATGGCACTAATTAGATTTATTAAGGAATTGTTTGCTTTTATTAAAATAGAATAGAAAGGGCTCATCAATTATGAAATAATAAAGAAGAAGAATGCTTACAGGCTTATATGTTGTAGTAAATACTGAAAAAAAGATAGCTGCCAGACAGTTGGCTTTTTGGCAGCCTCTAATTTTAACATTATATAATTCAAAGCTACTTGTGGCAAAGTATGATACCCAGAGGAGACAGACTACAATTTACCCAGTTTCCTTTCTCTTTAGACATATTACAGAGTTTCCATCCCTTTATTTTCTCAATTTTTTGAACATTAGGTTATATTGACAGTTCTAAATAAATTAGCTTCTAAAATAAAGCAAAATTTTATGACATTTGAATAGCTCTCCTTGTTGCTAAAGCAATAAGCGTCACCGACACAAATCTGAGTGTAACATATGGTCTCAGCCTTAGGCCAGGGTGTTTCATTTGAATTATTCCAGGCTTTTCCCCACAGTGCTGTGCTTCAAACATGAATCCAATTACCAACTGCAGTCAGGCAATTGAAAGGCTGTAGGAGAAATACTCTAACAAATGGGGAGGGGGCAAAGGACTGTGATTTGTGTGGTAATCAGCAGAGAAGGTCAGTTGTAATAGAATAGACTGGTTTCCAGGACAGTGCTGATGTAGGAGGCCTTCCACCCAATGGAAGAATGCTATCAAAAGATTTGCTGTATTATTACCAAGGATGTCACTTACTGACAAGATGAATAAAAGAAGCGTGAGCATGCCTGTTGATGGATCAGGTGATTAAAGCCAAGGCTGTGGTGAACAATTAGCAAACCGATGACCTATTGGAGGTTTTGTGGTTATGGTGGTGAAATGGAAAATGCTAAGCAAATTTTAATCTGAATAAAATAGGTTTATTTCAGCCGGGCAGGGTGGTGCACGCCTTTAATCCCAGCACTTGGGAGGCAGAGGCAGGTGGATTTCTGAGTTCGAGGCCAGCCTGGTCTACAGAGTGAGTTCCAGGACAGCCAAGGCTACACAGAGAAACCCTGTCTCGAAAAACCAAAAAAAAAAAAAAAAAAACCAACAAAAAATAAGTTTATTTCTTATTTATTTTTTAATTTATTATGGTCAGACTCTAGGATTCTGAGGAGACTTAATAGATATGCATCTTTAATAAAGACAATTCTTCTTTTAATTATTGACTTTCTTACAGGTAGGAAAGAAGAAGTAGAAAGAATGTCTACCTATCCTAAATATCATTTGGTAAACTCTAATCACTGAAACTGTTGTAAAGACAGAACTCTGCAAACTCCTGTATAAAAAAAAATACAATTCATTCCCAAGATCTCTATTTTTTCCTATAAAGTTCCACAAATCAATTACATAGCCAGACAAATCTTATGAATTATAATAAAAGCAAAAACAAATGGTTCTACGAATCTAATAAGCGAAAATGCTTTTACCGGAAATACCAAATCTCTTTTTTATAAAGATAAATCCTAGACTCGCAGAATCCATTATTCAAGGCTAATCATATCCAAGCTTCTGCTTCATGTCTTTGGCTCCTGGGTGCTAATCTATTAGCCTACAACACATGTGCTTCTTTTAAGCTTGCTCAAGGGCTCTATTCCTTCCACACCTTAATCAATGAAAATACAAAGATGTATTTGCTTCAGGTTTTTGGGATACCAATATATCACACTTTGAACTCCTGTTTATAAATTGTGATAAACAACATAAGTCCTGACATTTTAACTACATAGTTCTATACTCTATAAAATATTTTAAAAATGTTTTTAAAATATTAAAAAATATTCTCTTGTAAAAGATATAATTATGCTTTATGACTTTTTGACTCTCTGATTCTAAAGGTTTAAGATCTTTTCAAAACAACAGCACCTTCACAGAGTGGAAGTGCCCCCTGTGTAAGTCCTCAGTTATCTTTATGAATTTTAAAGAAGTACTGATGAAACCATAGCTAGTCAAGCCATTACAGACTTCTTTTTAGAGAGACTCATGGCTCATAGTGCAAAATATGATCATGTAAGCTGTCTACAGTTCAGTCCAATGTGATAAACCAGTTAACTCACAGAAATAATGTGGTAATAGAGCCATCAGTGCCTGTCTGGCAGGTCCTCAATGAAGGGTGTCCTTAGTAGGAGCCACAACATGGAGCAGCCATCTGCTCACCATATTGGATTGCTGTTCATTCTGTAAACCTTCTACTGCTCCAGCATTTAGGAGAGATTAGCTGTTCCTGAGATCTTGATGCTTCTCTTTCACAGGGCAATTAGACAAGAAAGGCACTGTGAAAGCTCCAGTGACAAAGATATGCTTTGTTGGCAGGGACATTGGTGTCAAGTTTTACAGCACAACAAACCGTGTAAATAAGCCTCAAGAAACAAGAGAAAAATTCTCCCAGCTAGGTGTCAGAGGCAGAACAGCAAATTGTGTGCTAGCACATTATTTTTCTACTGTCTTCTCCATCAGCTAAAAAAAGCAGGCTTCATGTTAATTTCTGGGGTAGACTGTTTTGTGGTAGGAGAAAGAGAAGTTTTAAATGGTCTTTGTCACATCTGTCTCTTGGCAATTGATATTTCCTTTCATTGGTTACTATGCAGGCACAATGCCTTGCTCCAGTGAGGATTTTCGTATTTACATATTGGGCTAGGGACATGGTTCTTCTTTTCCACAGAAGAGACATGCTGGAATTATTTGATATTTTGAAGCAATTGTATTTCCTGTTATACTTTAAAGAGCATCTCCCCATGGTACAGTTTGAACAGATTTTTCATCTTATTTTAGTGTTAATTTTCATTTACAATATGATTCCAAAAACAAGTTATGGAGAGCATCGTTTTCTTCCTCTTTTGACCTATTTTTTTCCTTAAAATTATACACACAGGTTTTGTCAACCATGATAAATTAATGTTAAGAAAAAAATGTTTCTTGTACAAAAACGTTCATGTATTTGTTAACAAAATCCTGTTCTTTTTTTTTTTTTCTTAAAGTTTTTCCATAGGTGTATTCAACAGGATAAAGCATTTTATGTATCAGTCTTAAGTCAGGTAAATAATGTGTTGAACTACCTATGAACTGAACGTTTCTATACTATATTACTCTTATTATGTGCCAAGAATAAACTTAGGATATTAAGTAAAAGAATTAAGTGCTACATAAATAATAAGATATTTAATAAATAAAATATATTCCCTATATCAGGCATGTACGTCTTTGGTTTCCCATAGGCCTTTAAAACACAGTCAGTACTTTTGATTCATTTTCTTTTTATTACACTATCAAACCAAGGAAGGTGTGTGAGATTTAATGGGCATTTTAGCTGAATTGCAGATGTGATCAAGAAGAGCTCTTCTCTGAGAAACTGGGATCCCTCAAAGGACAGTTTGTACCCTCTGGCATCAATAATCGCTATATCTATTTATGACAGCCAAAGGAAGCCAAGATGTAGGTGGAATTCTCAGATGAGTCACCGATCAATGGCTTGCATTTGAAGTCAACCAAAGCGACCTTAGACAAGAACCAACAAATATTTTCCGCTTGGAAATAAGGTTTGTGCTTTGAAAACAAGAAAGAGCTTAAAGTCAAAAAGTCTGAGAAAGGAAGACATTAGTTTGGGAGAAAATGTTTTGCATATGGGAATCAAGTACAAAATTATCTTGGTATAAATTTTATTTTCAGTACTTCCCCACCCTCTTAATTTCATTTATCCACAATTTAATTCCTGTTCTCAAAATTAAATTTAGAATCCTTTACTTAATTCAAGTTTGGACAGACTCTCGTATTACTTAAGCCAAGCAATTTTAATACTAGTCATTGACTGAAAATAAGCAAAGCAAATGAGGAAGCCCTAGTCATACAATGATAATCAAAGAACTTTGTTCATCTGTTGTTAAAGAGGTTGAGATGTGGAGGAGTCATCAGAAGGCTCCCAAGTATTATAATGAAGATTCTCTCAGGAAGGATCCAGACAAGCTAACCCACTCTGTGGGGGAAGGATTCCCTGGATTAACATTCTAAGGCAAAGGCTTTAAATTTCAAGAAGAAAGTTGCCATTTTTGTTTGCTTGTTTGTCTGTTTGTTTTCAGGAAAAATAAGTTAGAAATCAATCTTCCCAGGATATGTGTACAGGACTTCCAATAACAGCATTTGAGGTATGAGTTGAAGACTGCATTAAAGACTAACTTGCTTATCGACAATATCTCAGAAAGTTACAGACTTTGGACTCTGAGTGAGCAGAAAACTTTAATGTGAGGAATGGACTTCCCGAGTGACTGACAGTCCCACAGATGATGACGTAGCCTGTGTGAGTTCTAGGTATTACTTTATGTCATAAACACATATAACTGAAGATGTGATTCAGAGTACCAGGACTTTCATTTTTGTTGCATCAATGAATAAAACTAAAAGTGAAAGTAATGTGTGATAACTTCAAAAGCAATTTCTAAAATGAAGCTGAAGTCAAGACAAAAATCACCTCAGAAAATAAAACATTTTTAAAGAGTAAAACTTCTCCAAACTCAGTTTCCTTTCCCCAACCTATTCATATGAATATTTCTTTCCTTTTTTAATATTTGATACTTTTTTACAAGGTTAAGTGTCATTCACACATGATCTTTATATATTCTGTACATACATGGATATTAGCAAATTAGCAATAGTGTCTTAGCTAGGGATTCTATTATTGTGAAGAGACAGAGTTGACCATGGCAACTCTTATAAAGGACAATATTTAATTGGGACTAGGTTACAGTTTCAGAGGTTTAGTCCTTTATCATCATGGCAGAAAGCATGGTGGCACGCAGGCAGATATGGTACTGGAGAAAGAGGTGAGAGTTCTCTATCTTGATCAGCAAGCAGAAGGAATGAACTGGCTGAGATCCCAAAGTCCACCCCACATTGATATACTTCCTCCAGCACTGTCATACCTACTCCAAAAAGGCCACACCTCCCAATAAGTGTCACTCCCTATAGGCCAAGCATTCAAACAAATGAGTCTGTGGGGGCTGTTCCTATTCCATTCACCACAAATAGTAAACAATTTTCTTGTTTGATTCTGTTAGCAGCAATGGTTCATTTCTACCCTAAGGTAGAAGACTGACCTCTTTCTCTATGAGAGGTCACTTGCACTACTAAAATATAGGGCTGAGGTGTTTGTTCAGTTGTGGCATATTAGGGAATTAGTAGTTAAAAGATCTGACACAGAGTCTCAAGCTACCTTCTATTATTCTTTATTAATGGGAAATGGAAATCTGGAGATCAGTATTAAAGCAGTTCCTAAAAATATAAGTGCTTTATGGTAAGTATGCAATCTGACCGAGATTAAGTTGTGTTAGAAAGATTTTACCATTGTTTCTAACTAAATAAATAACTCATTTGCATTATTTTTCTTTAGAGTCAAGTTGTGACATCAGTCTTCCTAAGGATTTAAGTATAAAAGAGTCAAGTTTCTATTTACGCAGAAGAAATCCATTTGGCATGTGAAAGACCTGGTATCTGACCTCTAGTCCATCCATAGTAGCTTCTAATAATTGATATGCCAGTTGAGCACATGGCAAAGGATTTCCATGACCATTGAGGAGGAAATTGAAAGCTGCACTAAAATTGAGATGTTTCAAGTTGAAGGATAGTTCAGTGGGTAAAGTGAAACCATGAGGACTGGAGCTCCGGTGCCCAGCACATAAAAAACTGGGTATGATGCTATGTTCTAACAATGCAAACTTAGGGGCCAGTGACAGGCAGATCCCCAGAGTTGCTGACCATAACTCTAGCTGAATAAGTGAGTTTCAAGTTTAGAGAGAAACCAAGTCTCAAAAGAATACACATCGAGGGACCCATGGCTCGGACCACATATGTGGCAGAGGAGGGCCTTGTCGGCCATCAGGGGGAGGAGAGGCCCTTGGGCCTGAGGGTGTTAGAGCCCCCAGTAAAGGGGAATGTCAAGGTGGGAATACGGGAGTGGGTGGGCAGGTGGGTGGGAGGTGGAATACCCTCATAGAGGTGGGGGAGGGGGAGGGGATAGAGGGTTTCCAAAGAAGAGACCTGGAAAGTGGGAAACATTGGAAATGTAAATAAAGTATCAAAAAATAAATAAATAATTTTAAAAAATCAGGTAAAGAGTGATAGAGGACATCTGATATCAACCTCTGGTCTCTAGGGGCACTGGTGGGTATGCATGCATCTACACACAAGTAAATATCTCACACTCTACCTTGAACTTCTTAAGGTCTTGTCAGATATCTGTTCTTCCTAAGGCAATTTACCTATGATGACCAAGGAAGAAAAATATTTACACAAAACAGTTTTTCAATTCTGGGATGAAGTGTGTAATTTCAAGGTGACAAACAGATTGAAGGATTTCATACCTTCAGCAACCATGGGGTCAATACTGGGTACACATTCTTGTTCACCACATAGACTATATCTACTCTACTGCTTCTGCCCATATATTTTTGTATATACAATATTAAGTGCCATCTTATGCAAATATATTCATCCATTGAATGCAAAGGGATGATTACCATAATGATTCTGAAACTGTTCTCATCTTAGAAGGGAAATTCTATTTCTCAAGGGCGTATAGTTTTGCCCCTTAATACATGTTTTTTTGAATTTCCAATATAAATATATTCATCTTTCTGCCCTGAAATTATTAATGACATTTTTGCAAAGCTAAGCTATATTTGCCTCTTTATAAAAAGTTTTAATAATTTTCTTTGTTATATCACACTTGCAGAGTAACCATAGCAACCAAGTTGAGTAATGCAAGAAGTTAGTATTCTGTGCGGTTAGAATTTGCAAGAAATAGAAATATAATTAAACCACATTTAAAATATTCTCTCAACTTGACAAATACATTTTTGCCAATGTTCTTGAAATCATCTTACTTAAGTAATTCATTATTAAAGATAAAAGTAAGCATGTATAACATATCTCTCTACAGAATCATTCAAAATCAATAAGCATAACACTGGTTCAACTCATAGATAAGGTCAACGATAGTCTGGTTTTGCACACATAGTCATTGTGAAATCTGGGAGTCTAGGGTCATATTTCAAAAAGAAAACTATGGTATTTTGGGTCTTTTGGGCCTATGGAAATTACAGTCCTGTATTATCTTAGTCTGAAATTTGCCAGATCTCCATTTTAGTTTGATCTATAGATCCAGGGTGAGTCTATATTTTTTATTACAATCAAACAAATCATCAACAAATAAAACAAACTAAAGTTTAAGTTTGAAATTGAAGAAAAGTTACAAAGATGAATTTTCCCAAAATTTTATGTAATTTTAGTAGCCACAAAGTTTTACTCTTGGTGTGTCTGTTAAACCATGAAAAGATCACCTAACTGACTAAACTATAAACTTTATCTGTAGACTTTATTAGTTATTCTGCTATCTTTTTATGTTCAGGATGTCATTCATGAAAATTATTAGTTATCTTTCTATAATTTCTTCAGGTCTATAGCTATATCAGTTTTGGGTTTTAGTATGAAGAAATGTTTCATAGAATTTGCCTTAGTTTTGGAAATTCTGAAATGTTCTTCTGGTGTAAGTTTGGGAAAGAATATTTTTCCATTAATATCCCTTGATATCAGAGCTACTTTGTGTCTGAAGTACATGATAATGACATAGTCAAGAACTGAAGATTCACGGTCACTTATTTAAGTTACTATTTTCTTTATATATTTTACACATATCTATTTCTTTCTATATTCTAGAAGTTAATTCTCTGTAGTAAATATATCTGGTGAAGATTTCCATCTACTCTGTAGGCTGCCTCGTTGCTTTATTAAAGTGTCCTTTAGGGCACAGAGACTTCTTAATTTCACAACATCCCATTTGTCAATTTTTGATGTCGGTTACTAAGTGACTAAAGTTCTATTTAGAATGTCATTGCCTAGGGCTAATGGTGTAGTGCACTTTCTGACATGTCTCTAGCACACAGGTTCTCAACCTGTGGGTCATGACCCTCTGGGGGTTGAGAAAATCTCTCACAAGGGTAGAATATCAGATATCCTAGATATCAGTTATTTACATTATAATTCATAACAGTAGCAAAATTATAGTTATGAAGTAGCAACAAACTAATTTTATGGTTGTAGGTCACCACAACATAAGAAACTATATTAAAGGGCCACAGCATTTAGGGGGGTGAGAACCACTGCTCTAGCAGGTTTATAGTTTCAGGTTTTATGTTGAAGTCTTCAATCTATTTGAAGTTGATTTTTTTTTTGCAGGGTGAGCAATATGGTTCTAATTTTAGTCTTCTATATGCAGTTATTAGGTTTTCTTGGAACCATTTGTTGAAGATGCTCTCTTTCCTCATATATATACACATATACATACATACGTACACATGCTTAGTCATAAAAGCTGGCTGTAATTAAGTGAGCTTAAATCTTGGTTTTTCTATTCCATTCCATCATATTATAGTAATTATATTATATCCATCTATATGTCCTTTTAATGTCACTATTATGCTTTGTTTGTTTTGTTTTGTTTTTGCAATGGTTCTGTAACCAAATTGAAATCAGGTATGGTCATGCCTCCAGAATTATTATTGTTACTCAGAACTGCTCTTGTTTTCTTGTGTCTTTTTTTCATTTATATTCCTTTGATAAAATACCCTGGCAAAGAGTAGCTTACGGGGAGAAAGGGTTTATTTTAACTAACAATTCAAGCCCCGAGCCTAAAGGCATATTTATATATGATAATCTATATGCTTTTGCCTATTGATCACCATTTGTAGTTGTTTCTAATCTGGGACTAAGTATGAATATAGCTGTGACAGTAGCATTAACGTGTATCATTTTGGACACTGTATACATATGTGGACATAAATAATCATATACTCAATGAATATACATTAAGATAGTAATATCTTAATGGTTGAGTGCATTTTTATTTAATAAGAACTTAGTGTTTTCTTTTTAGAGAGATGAATCAATAGTCTTTTGAGAGAGAAAAGAGCAAGTGCTGAAGTTATAGAATATTGCTTCAGAAGATGACTTTTTCAAGAAAATCTCCACATTTTTGTCACTTGAGAAATTTACTAATGACAGTAGAACTCAAAGTGGCAGCAACAAAGAATTTAAGTAAGTGTTTCATAAAAATCTAATAATGCCAATATTCAAGTATAATATTCTTTTGTTCTCAGCTATTTGAGGAAGAAAAAAATTCTAGTCCCCATAGAACAGTCTAGAATTCAAGTCCTAGTATTGTGGTGTGTACATGAATATTCCCCATATGCACATGTGTTTCAAAAACTGGTTCCTACCTGAGTGGAAGATTTAAGATGGGATCTAAATACAGGAAGTATGTCAATGTGGACTGGTCTTTGTGTTAGACATTTGTTCCGAGAAACCAGATAAATAACAATGCACAAGAGTTTGTAGTTGCCTATAGTCTTTGTCTAGCAAGGGAGTACGACAAAATTTAACATGTCCATTGATATTTCTTTTGTTGGGGTTTTGTTTATTCAGACATTTCTGGAAGCAATTGTTTTAGGGCCACCTCTCTGGTATTCTAGCTGTTACAATATCTCCACCTTCCCTTCTTCCATGTTCCTTGAGCCATAGATGCAGAATTTGTGATGTAGCTGTAGCCACTAGGGTTGAGTTCCCTAGGCATGATCTCTGTATTATGTCCAGTTATAGTTTTCTGTGTCAGTGTCTGTCCTAGCTAGTTTTGTGTCAACTTGACACAAGCTAGAGTCATCTGAATTCAGGGAATCTCAATTGCAAAAATGTCCCCATGAAGACTGAATTCAGTTCACAGGATTTTCTGTAATTTGGGGAGGAAGAAGTCGTCAAACCATCAGGCCCTGATGCATGCTCAGTACATAAATCACTCGTGTGAAATACACTCGAAAATTAAAAAAAAATACAGCTATAGCACATTTTCTTAAGTAGTTTTTGATATGGGGCAGCACCTTGTGGTTGCTTGGGCTAATGACCCTCAGTTCTATAAGAAAGCAGGCTGTGTAAGCCATGCTGAGCAAGCTAGTAAGCAGCCCCTTCATGGCCTTTGCATCAGCTTTTGTGTCCGGGTTCCTTACCACTTTTTGTTCCTATCTTGATTTCCTTCAATGGACTGTGACTCTGGATATGTAAGGCAAATGTCTTAGGGTTTTATTGCTGTGAAAACACACATAACTAAGGTGACTCTATAAAAGGAAAGCTTTTAGTTGGGGCTGACTTACAGTTTCAGAGGTTTAACCCATTATCATCCCGGCAGGAAGCACGGCAGCATTCAGGCAGACATGGTGCTGGAGGAACCAAGAGTTCTACCAGTTTATCTGCAGGCAGGTAAAAGAGACTGTGTGCCACACTGGATATAGCTTCAGCATGTAAGAGTGCAACGTCCACACTCACAGTGACACACTTCCTCCAACAAAGCTATATATACTCCAACAAGGCCACGCCTCCTAATAGTGCCATTCCCTGTGGACCAAACATTCAAACACATGAGTCTATGGAGGCCATCCCTATTCAAATCACTACAGCAAATAAACCCTTTCTTCCCCAAGTTGTTTTTGGACCTGATATTTTGCCATAGCAATAGTACTTCTAATGAGAATAGAATATCCATTTGCTTTAAAGTGGACCTTCTTTCATGATGAGTAGCAGCCACACTTATATTTAGAGATTTGGAGCTAGAAACCACAGATGAGAGATAACATTTGACATTTTGTAGTTCTGGGTCTAGATTGCCTCATTTGACAGATTCTTTTCTACATCCATCCATTCCACTGAAATTGTCACGATTTCTTTTCTCTTTACAGCTGAATAGCATTCCATTGTGTCTATGTTTATATGTCTCTTATCCATTTATATATTGAGGTACATTTGGCTCATTTTCATTTCTTAGGGATCTATCACCTTGCACAATAGTTAGGGGAGAGAGCTAACTATAGGATGGGATAGTAATCAGAATGCATGTTATACACGTAAGAAATTGTCAACTAACTACCTTCATACAAATTTATCAAGCTGAATAGTAGTGTAGTCGTTAATGTCACTTAGACACTACTGGTACAGTGGACAAATGTTTGTGTCTATTTATCTATTTGTATATAACTAAAGAATTTCATGAAAGGTTTTTTTAACTATAGTGAAACGGGAAGATGGTAAGATGCCATGGATCATAAGTTAGATTAGTTAGATGTTTATTAATCAGATATTCAGCCTGAACCAGATTGTACACAAAATATAGAAATTTTAATTTCTGATGTTCTGAACTTCTGATGTCCAAGTAATGATATCTACATTTTAGTATAGGACACCTCCGATATTTTGCATTTATCTAATATTCAAATTTACTTGGCTCTGTGAGTTTTGTTTTCTAAATGTAGAATCCTCTGCCTGTGTTGATATCAGGGACTGACTAATGTTCTTTTGACCTATAGTCGTTGTTGATAAATACCAATGGGATAATTTTATTTTATGAGCTAAATAAAATGTTCATTGCTAATATTAAAACTGTAAAAAATTTTTGTGGCATTTAATTCAACAAATCTAGAGTTTTTAATCCTAGAGAACTGGGTAATAGCAAAATCTCAGGATAGTGAGCACTCTCAACAGTTAAAAATTGAAATATAGTGCTGCCCGTTGAAGTGGGAAGCTTGGGTGTTCGTGGCATCTCTAAGCCCCACAGGAAGAGCAAACAGAGCCAACAGATGGCCTCCCTCTTTGCAAGATTGATCCTGCCTTTCTGGCATGAGGGTTTGAGTTCAGTTTTGCCAGAATGGTCAGCATGTAGTATGTTAATTGTTGGCAGGGGCCACCCAATGATGTTGACGCTCAGCTCACAGTGGGATCCTGATTAAGGAAAGCAAGCAGCTCCCAGCTCTAGTCTGATTGCCTTCAACAAAGCCATGAGACAGGACACCTTTAATATTACATGAATAGTAGGTGGGAAAGAAGGGTTATTTTGGCTCTGTGCCAGGAACTGTAAAGCCTACGCAAGTGGCTTTTAAATAGCCACTTTCCATTAAATAGATAAAATATAAGCAGGTAGCAGACAGCTAATGGTGTGGTCCCACACACAAAGTCTGGTCAGTTAGTAAGAAGGAGAAGGAATGTGTGTTACAGGTCAGCAATGAGACATCATCTACTTCTCAGTGGGAACACTTGAAACAAGATGCTGGCAGATGGCATCCTGTGGGATAGCATTAGATACTTTTCATGACTGGAGATTAACAGATCGTTAAAGATATTAAAGTCTCTAGCATTTTATATGAGAATTTGTGGAAAAAATAAGATAATGGGATGGGGACCATATCTCCATAAATAGCCACTGAAAGGCACCACTGGTATCTCAAAGATTGTCTCTTCTGTAGCAGCTCCAAACAGCTGAAAGGAATTATCAAAATTATGTGTTGTCATGGTGCTCAGAGACAAACTGAACTGAAGGAACATGGTGCCTTGGTTAAACTTAAATAACAGCAACCAACAGCTCAGGCAAGTAACACAGAGTTAAATATCTTTAACTCACAAATACAAAAGTCTGGGATGAATATTTATTTCGGACCACCTTATTAAAAAGATTCAGAATCTTAAACCTAATCACATTGACCCCCCCAACAACATAAAATTTGTAAATATTTAATAAAATATTTGGAAAAGATAGAACAAATACAGAGAATTAAATTTTATCCATATAACATACTTCAAAAGAAAGTACCATTGGTGAATTTACTGCACATTAAATGTTTATGTGGAAGAATTTATATAATTCCATTATGCTTCCATCAAAGTAATTCAAAATATTCACAGTTCTCCATAGGATAGAGTATTCTATTTAGACTCTAGTATAATAGCTGAAATTAAAGTCCTTTTTCATTTTTCTATTGTTAAGTAGCAATGAAGAGAAATCTATAAGCCCCAGGGAATATTATTTCATATGTATAAGCAGCACTTTTTTTCTTTTTAGATTTTAGCTTTGTATTTTCTGAGGCAAACATCCATTCAAAGAGAGCAAAATTCTTTCAGGAATTATTTACTGAATAGATCACACCTCACTGTCACTTAAGCTACAAGCCCTAGTGTTTAGCCCTCTTTCAATAACTATCAGCCACCTACTGCTCCCTCACAGCCCTCTTCCCCTCAAAAGAAATTAGGTTGACTTCTTTAAATATTACTCTTTTTCATTTCCCATATTTAGTTACTCACTAAGCAGATGAGTCTACCCTCCAAGAGAATGCCATCCTACTTTTGGGCACATGTTAATATGAGCTTTGACAACACAGACTTGTATTTATTATTATTATTATTATTATTGATACTTTATTTTACATTTCCAATGTTTCCTCTTTTCTGGGTCTCCTCTTTGGAAACCCCCTATCCCCTCCCCATCCCCGCCTCTATGAGGGAATTCCACCT